>OX638132.1:47877975-48477975 GCA_951804985.1 Dryomyza anilis
AGTCAACTATTAAAAGGCATCACTCTCCAAGGTAATGGAGAGCTACCCTGTGAACTATCTTGAGCACAACGAATTGCTTAGTGACCGACAATATGGTTTCGGTAGCACCAGATTCACAGGTGACTTAATGGCGGTCCTCTACGAAAAGTGGTATAATTTTGTTCACCTTTTCGGGGAGAGTAAGGCTGTTGCTCTCGATATTTTTAAGGCTTTTGATCGAGTGTGGCATAAAGCACACGTTTCAAACTATTTGCATATGGTGTCGGTGAATCTTTTACTCGGTAGATATCGAGTTTTCTCCAGGGTCGTTCAATACGGGTTACGATGGATGGTGTTCTTTCGGAACAACATTCCATCAATTCTGGAGTTCCGCAGCAGATGACATTGTCATTCATACTCGTTCAACAAGCGCCCAAACTCTTTGGAGATTGAGAGTTTCACTGTTTTCTACTGTCACGACGTTCTGAGACACCTCGACGACGTATATTCTTCGCGTGGTATAGTCGCCAGCAGTAAGCTCTGAACTGCATATCGTTAAATTTCACAGCGTACAGTTAGACATAGCGTAGCTTGAATTCCAGCTCACTAACATTATTAATTTCATAAACCCGATTTTGTAGCGATTCATAGACGCGATTTACTCGTCGCGGTTAACATTTTATTAAAAAAACTGCAAAAAGTATGACGCAGCATAAAAACGAATGCCAACATTGAAGTATGAAATTCAGAGGTGCCATCATGAGGGTATTCTGCCTTTCTGATATACCTAAACGATGCTTAATAAATAATTTCTGTTATAATATTATGCGTTCTCTGTAAAACGAGAGTCGCAAAGATAAAATTCGTATTTTTTTCTAGTTGGGTACTTACAATTTATTCATAGCCTTCACATTCGCTACACCCTGTTCTGAGCTTTTCAGCGGAGCACCACGAATAGCAGTACTGCGCTGTTATGCTTCGAACTGCACTGAGCTGTCCAGCGGATCACCACGATTAGCGGTACTGCGCTGCTATGCTTCGCTACGCCCTGCACTGAGCTGCCCAGCGGAGCACCATGAATAGCGGTACTGCGCTGCTATGCTTCGCTACGACCTGCGCTGAGTTGTCCAGAGGAGCACCACGAATAGCGGTACTGCGCTCTATACTACTTGCCCAGCGGAGCACCACGAATGGCGGCACTGCGCTGCTATGCTACGCCCTATGCTGTCCAGCGGAGCACCACGAATAGCGGCACTACGTTGCTATGCTTCGCTACACCCTGTTCTGAGCTTTTCAGCGGAGCACCACGAATAACAGTAATGCGCTGTTATGCTTCGCTACGACCGGCGCTGAACTGTCCAGCGGAGCACCACGAATGGGGGCACTACGCTGCTATGCTTTGCTACGCCCTGCACTGAGTTGTCCAGCGGAGCACCACGAATAGCGGTACTGCGCTGCTATGCTTCGCTACGACCGGCGCTGAATTGTCCAGCGGAGCAACACGAATGGCGGTACTGCGCTGCTATGCTTCGCTTCGACCGGCGTTGAGTTCTTCAGCGGAGCATCACGAATAGCGGCACTGCTATGCTTCGCTACGACCTGCGTTGAGTTGTTCGGCGGAGCACCACGAATAGCAGCACTGCACTGCTTCGCTACGACCTGCGCTGAGCTGTCCAGCGGAGCACCACGAATAGCGGTACTGCGCTCTATACTACTTGCCCGGCGGAGCACCACGAATGGCGGCACTGCGTTGCTATGCCCTATTCTGTCCAGCGGAGCACCACGAATAGCGGCACTACGCTGAGTTGTCCAGCGGAGCACCACGAATGGCGGCACTACGCTGCTATGCTTCGCCCTGTGCTGAGTTGTTCAGCGGAGCACCACGAATAGCAGTACTGCGCTGCTAAGCTTCGCTACGACCTATGCTATTTGCTCATCGGAGTACCACGAATGGCGGCACTGCGCTGCTACGTTTCTATAGCAAAAAAATTACAAAGATATAAAGCACTACTGAACTGTTCGAGGGATCCCAGCAAAGTGATTTTATTTTGCGTGTCGTGCAAACATCAAGCGTCACTTTGCCGATTGACTTGTCTCGAGTCTCGAATGTTATCGGAGTCTCGAATGACATCGCGGGGTTGCCACTTATGTTGAAAATCTATTACTAATTTGTAATCTATTACTATTACTGTTTACACTTAAACTACTTATGAGCTGTAATGTGTTAATTTACAATGCCATATTGAACAATAATTTAAATTATTTTAATAATTTAAATTATTATTATAAGAAAATAGAAATAATTCATTAAGGTGGGGATGGAAACAAGTCTCGTCGACTTCCGTTATTACAATACGATAATGGGCAAATATAGTGTCAAATTAAAAAATGTATTATCTTCAACATATGTTGCATGTATATAATGAAGAAACTAATAGGAACATGTTTATTAATAATATAACTAATTAACTTTAAAATGTTATAAATGTATTTTATTATACAAAAAATATTTATTATATCCACTACAAATGTATATGGAACGTTGGGTTGTAATAAATGACAGTCGGAATAGTATAATTTAAGAAATTACAAAAAAAACACTATTTTTTAAATGTTCACAAATTGCATGTTTTTTAGGTGCGCGTTAAAATTAGAGAGGGTATATAAGCTTTAATTTGAAAACTTGAACTGTTTGTTGTAGTTTGTCGAAAAATTTGTACGTAAAGACTTATATTATTATGCCTTATCATATTTTTGACATTATGTGCAGTTTAATTACATGACAAACATTTACGCTTATGGCACTGCTCTTTATTATTTTTATTTTTAATCGACACAGATTTAAAATTACCGTTCAAATTCCAAATAGGTGAACCGACACTTTTATGTATCGACATTTTTGGCAACCAAAACCCTGCCCCGGGGCTTTTTGACTGGCAATTGGATGCCAAATATGTATGTTTCGCATGATTTGGAACAAACACTTTAATGGCGATTGTGTGACTACACTTAAGTTGTCACAAAGTGGTTAAATGGGTCTGAAGCTCTAGGCTATAGAATAGTCTGAACGGATAGAAAAAATTAGTTTGAATATGTTTGAATGTAATTATAACGTAATTCGAAATCACATTATAAATATTGGGAGTAAAATACGATATTTAAACATAAATAGCTTTAATCGCGGATTTACATGAATTTACTATATTAATGTTTCTGTAGAAATGCATATTTTTCATCAGATGTTAATATATGTATGTTTGATATTTCCGCTATTAACCACACCCATTTGAATTATATGTATTTGGTTATTCGTGATTGTTATTGGGTGACAACGAATTTTAAAATAATAGTATTATTTTGATTATATGTTTGTTTGGTATTACGATATCACAATTAAATAACAACGCTGCCTACTTTTAGCACTCAGTAACACTCACTTGTAGCTGCGGTAGCTCAGTGGTTAGAGCGTTGGACTGCGAGTCGAAAGGTCCCCGGTTCAAGCCTGGACTGGGCCTAACAACATATTTTCACAGAAACATTTTTCTATACCGCGCTACCTCTCGGCAGTAAATGGCAAACCTACGAGGGTAAAAACATTGCCTATGAAAAGCTCTCACCCGCCGTTCGGATTCGGCAATAAACTGTAGGTCCCACCACTTTGAGTACAAATTTAACACGCACTGCTCAAAATGGTGGGAGAGCCCGGCCTAAGTTCTTATAAGACTGTAGTGCCAAACTATTATTATTATTAACACTCACATTAATACATTTCATATAGTTCAAAAGTTCTTTTTGGTGGAAGAATTTGTTTAAGTACCACCAATAACTCCCAACTAGAACAAAATACGAAATGTTATCTTTGCGACTATTGTTTTTTCAGGTGACTTCTTACAACAGTTATCTATTAAGCATCATATAGATATATCAGAAAGGTAACTTTTTAAAGTAAACAAATCGGGATAATACCCACATAGTGGCACCTCTGAACTTCATACTTCAAAGTTGGCATTAGTTTTCTCTTTTTGCTGCGTCATACCGTTTGCTGTTAACGTTTTTAGTGCTCCATGTATTTTGTGTGGACAATCCTATTGATATTAAAAATATGAACCTCGACGAGTAGTATGCGCTTATGAATTGCTACAAAATCGGGTCTATGAAATTGAAAATGTTCGTGTGCAGTTACTTACTGCAAGCGTCATTCTACCGTGTGAGGAGGTGTCTCAGGACGTGACTGAGGCAGTTACAAACAGTGCAGCTAAAATAATTTGAAATAAAAATGTATTTAAATTTAAAACATAGTTTTTGGTTTTTCATTATTATTGTCTATTTTTATATTTATTTTTTGATATGTTTTAGTTTGTCATTTGATTATTTCCAAACATTTTTGGAAATGTAAATAATCGAATGACAACCTAATACAGATAGTGGCTGTTTGTGAAATATCCAATTCATTCGTAATTCACTGAACTCAAAATAGGAACAATAGATGGAAATAAAATTATTAAGTATAAATAAACATTGTGTAATAAGTTTATAATTATATAATATAAATAAAAAAATGTAATTTGAAAAAAGTGAAAAAATGAATATTATGTAAAGAAGATATTAGCACTAAATTTACATTTTTTACATTAAAATTAAATGTAAAAATAAAAATGTTTACATGTAAATAAAATGTTTTCTCATTTAAACATATCTATGTTTAAATTTTTTGTTCATAATTATGTTCAGAATTATTCATTCTGAACATAAATAAGTTTGACCTAAAACAAAACTATGTTTGGCTGTTATTTTAACAATGTTTGGTAACGAAATAATACTTTTGTTTGCATAAAGCTCCAAAGATTTTTTGCAAATTAACCAACGCTCAGGGGATGCCTCCTATACATGCAAAGCACAGTGTTGATCGTAAGAAGGGATGATAGGTTAAAAGGAGGGGGAAAGATATAGTAGTGTCAGTGAATGTTTGTTTTGAACTTGCCAATATCAAAAATGTCGGGAAAACGGACGCAGGGATATTGTTTCACAAACGAATCGTGCGACTGCTGAACGAATTCTCTCTATAATGCGTGGTTATGTTGAAAGCCGAGTGGACTACGAAGGGGTGGGCTTGGTTTGACGCCCGAGTAGAACGAGAGAACACACGACCTGGTGGAAGCAGACCATTATTTCCCTCGAACACTTGCCGTTGTAATACCTATAAAACAGGCTTACACACCCAACGGTCCTTCGGTGCTCAAGAGAACCAATAGATGATGAAATATTTTCATCCCCTATTAAATATATCGCACGTTGTTGGATTCGGTCCAACACTCAACACCGTTTTAAAAAACCGTGGCACTTGGCCGCTTTTCGACACATTAAGTATGTGGTCATTTCAACGGATATCACATTGAATTGATATGCCCAGAACGTCAAGAGCAGCTGACTGCGCAATATCCACTGCACCCATATTCAGGGGAGGGAGGGGTGAATCCATTCTTTTGAGAGCTAACAGACAATATTAGGTCTTGCTTGCATTAAAATCTACTCTATTTACAACACTCCACTCGGAGATTGATTTAAGGTCATTATTGAGTGTGTCATTCGTAGTGCGTCTTTTACTCTCAATCTCCAAAGAGTTTGGGCGCTAGTTGAACGAGTATGAATGACAAATGTTACTGTCATCTGCAAATGAATATTTTGGGTTCTGGGTGAATGACAGAAGGTAATTGACAAATACCAGAAATAGGGACGGGGGTAGGACGGAAACCTTCGGAATTCCAGAATTGATAAAATGTTGTTCTGAAAGAACACCATCCATCGCAACACGTATTGAACGACCCTGGAGAAAACTCGATATCCATCGAGTAAAAGATTCACCGACACCAAATGCAATTAGTTTTGAAACGAGGGCTTTTGCCACACTCGATCAAAAGCCTTGGAAATATCGAGAGCAACAGCCTTACTCTCCCCGAAAAGGAACACAATTATTTCACTTTCCGAACACAATTATTTCACTTTCCGGAGATGACCGCCATCAAGTCACCCGTGAATTTGGCAACCTGTCAGTCATGTTTCGTCACATTAGAGTTATTATTGCAGTCCCCCGTGCTGGGATTACAAAGTGGCCCTACTTGGATTTGATTTGCCGGAAAGTGAGTCTCAACTCAGAGACTGAGTGCTTCTGTCTTAGACTCAGTATACGAGCCATCAGGTCTTCGCAGTGAGTCCAGTCGGGCAGTTCGATCTCTTTTAAGAAACTTGACCAATAGGCTAGTCTCACTCCAGGATTCGGTGCTACTGCAGAAGTGTTTATAAGAAACTCTTTTCGATTTACGAATTAGTATCTTGTATTCTTTCTGCTTAATTCGATAAGGAAACCAGCCAGAGTCTAAATTGCTCATTAGAGCCCTATTTAGAAGCTTTCTGGAATCCTTGCGCAAAGTTTCAAGACAAACATTCCACCAAGGAACGGGAGATCTAGATAACGTTTTTTGGACCGGACATGTTCGTACAAAACTATAATTAATGACATCGTTCATAACTTGAACGGACGTTTCAATATTTTCTTTGGTACGAATTCTGACAGGAAGCGTGCCCAGTTCGATTTTCTAGGGTTTCTCGATATACCTGTGGTCCGATAAAGAATCTTCTTTAAGGACCCAAGAAACATTTCAACGTAGTTCCGTGAGTATAATGAATCACAATTTTGTTTGTAACGGTACGTGTACGGTATGCACAAGACGGATCCGTCGATACTTGAATGAAAACGGAAAATTAACGGCATAACAAATTTTTTCACTCCGTTCATATGCCGTTTGTTGTCCGTATTTCGAATAATCCGTATGTATGCCGTTTCCACTCCGTGGTGATGTATACGTTTAAAATCCGTTTGTTACGGGGCACACCATTTTTGTATCATTATCATTTCTACTCCGTTTTGTACGGGCAGCATTCACCGATTTACCGTTTAGAATTTTTAGTTCAGTTCGTGTCATTACAAGATGAGGAGCTAATGTGTAAGTAGTAATCAACATAAATATAATTGATGAGCAGACTGTTTTACATTACAGAATACATTTTAGGGTAGCAATGTTCAAGTTTCGATCAAAATTTCGGTCACATGTAGAATAGCGTCGGAAAAAAAATGATGAAAACTTGTTTATACGTGTGCTCCCTGTCTTACGCACGTTTCACAGCTTTTTCTTATATGTATAAGTGAGTCGCAAACATTTTGCATTTGTGTTGATGTTTCGGTCAGCAGTGTCTTGCTGGCTTTCTTTCCCACTTGTGGAATTTTTAATTACAGTGGGAAAGGGGTAAATTTCCCAGCAAGACACTGGTTTCGAAACTTCTACACAAAAACAAAATGTTTGCTACTCACTTACATAAACTAAGAAAACAAAGATGATTACCAGAAATATCACAGCCCTAAATATCAAGTTATTTACAAATTATTTAGATCGTCTTTGAGACAACCATCTCTCAAAAATCCTTCAAATACGATAAATGTTGCTAGCAACCATCTTTCAAATTTACGATTATGTATAGCAATCATCAATTAAACATCTTACAAATAGGAAGATAGTTGAGGAATATTTAGAAAAGGTACTCCATTAGAATTCGCGGAGTAAATTTTATTGAATTAAAATAAAATAAATCAAATGTATTTTATTTATTCTAGAATTAAAAAAAGTATCTATCTTGGGTACACATCGTCTTCGAAGGTAAAATTGTACAACGACTTGAGACTTCTTCGCGGAAGAACGATGACCGATCGGCGATGAAGTCATCAAAGTAAACTCTGAAAAGAAATATTACCCATCACGTGGTGACAATTTCAATCCCATGAAGATTTATTTTCACTTTTACCATTAAAATGTAATATTTGAGTTGACACTTGTTTAAACGATTGGATTTACTTAATTGTTGTGGATAAACCGAGCATAAAGAAAAAGTACGCCATTTTCATTTTTTATAGTAGACAAATGTCAAAATACCTCAAAAATTTTGCTGCAATTGTCCAAGAACTCAGGATGTTTAAATAATACTTAGAGTTTTCCTGCAAGTTTGTTTAAACTTATGGGATGTTTGAATATTTGCTAGAATGCACTGTGGGACAGAAGTCAATTCTAGCTCGCCGTAAATACAGTTTTGCTCCAATCTTAACGAAACTTTACACTAAGCATACATGGACTTTCAATAGATTTCAATTTGAAAATTATCAAGATCGGTTCATAGCTACGCCCACCTGTCATATAATTGAAATGGTAAAACGACTATAACTTTTGTTTGGAATGAGATATTTTGTTACATATAAAAATATATACTGTAATTGGACATGACTATTCTTAATATGGGCGTGATTGGCCAACTGCCACGCCTACCATACACCATATAACTTGACCATCGTAAGAGATATTCTGATCATATTAGGTACTATGGTACATATCACAATTCTTAACTACCATACCAAATATGAGCCAGTTTTGTCAACTATAATGACAGAAAAGTCAAAACTGACATATTAAAGTAACAAAATTTAGTTAAATTATTTTACAATTTTCGTAATTTTCTCATCACTTAAACTTATTTTTAATGACGTGTGGCAAACTAATGCAGGCATTTTTAACACCGTTAGAAAGAAGATATTTCAGAAATTATTCCTGTAAAAAGATTTATGATAGCATTTGGAAGCTTTTTTTTTTTCCATGTTTACTTTTTTATAAACAAATACGTAATTTTTGTTTTATGTTTTGACAGATAATCAGGAAAAACACGAATATCCATTTTTGATACACAAGATGATAGCTCTCAATTTCCAATAATATAAAACTAACACTCTGCATGTGGAGTATATTTTGAAAGAGTTATGACAGTTTAAATGTAACCCATTTTTATTTCTTGAGAAGCACTTGTTTAATTTTTTCACTTTAAGTAAGCCTACAGAAGGATTTGTTCACTAGGGTGTATCATTAGTAGTATGGATTCGCCGGTTCTGGCCCCACTGGGCTCCATGGAGCACATTGTTGTTAGTGTAAATGAATTTTAACAGAGATGTTGTTATTGTTTTCAATAGGGATCATTTTTTAACATAGTTGTTGTTAGTGTAATTCAATAGGGATCATTTTTTAACATAGTTGTTGTTAGTGTAATTCAATAGGGATCATTTTTTAACATAGTTGTTGTTGGTATAGTTCAATAGGGATCATTTTTTAACAGAGTTGTTGGTAGTGTAGTTCATTGGAGATCATATTTTAACAGTATAGTTGTTAATGTTTTTTCAATGGGGATCATATTTTAACAGAATATTTGTTATTGTTTTCATGGGAAGTATTTTTAACAGATGTTTATTATATGTATACTATATATTTTATAATGGCATGGAGCCAGTAGGATGACTTTTTAACATAATTTGTTAATGTTGATACAAACATATATATTATATGCATGTTATGAAGGCATGCAGCCGTAAAGAGTAAATGTTGTTGTTGGGATAATTATATCGGAGTAAGCATTTTTTGTGAATGAGAATATTTACAAACGTATTCATGTTGTTGTTGTAAAATATTATAGTTGCAATTAGATTTCAGTTAACGTAGTTATAATGTATACTATAGTTATACTTGTTTGTTTTATTTTGCATGATCATCAAGAGAGTTGAGGAGCAAAGGGTTCAATTTGAAACTTTGTTGAGGAACGATGATTGTAATTTTAAACTTCGATATATGAATGAATATTATTATTAGATGCTTATTTTTTTTTTTGTGGATAATTTTTATTGTTGTAAACTGGTTAAGACACTTCTGTATTAATGCATTGACATATATTTAATTCAAGGCCAATTTTACTATAAGGGTTATTGTACTGAATTTTATTCTACAAAGTCATGGTCGTTTAATTTGGTTATATGAATGAATGGAGCCATAAGGTTCCATTGGGATCATTTTTTAAATCATTTTCTATACTATAAGTTTAAAAGATTGAGCATGTTAGAACATGTATATTTTTTATAGAGTTTTTTGTCTTGAGATTTATTTTATTTACTCTCTTTAAAATTTTAATTGAGTATATTTATACTAATGGAATTCACTTTTTAACTCATTTTAAAGAGATATCCATTATATATAAATGGATCGAAATTTGAATTAAATTTATTCATCGTCTACATTACAATTTTAATGGAACAAAAAAATATTATGGAAGTTAAAAAAGTATTAAAATTTTTAAAAGAATTTCATAATATTTTATTAGACGATCATAAAAAACAGTTTATTAAGTTTACCCCTTATTGTAAGCATTACCAGTATATGGAAAAAATATTAACTATTCACGGAGTACATTATAAGAGCTGTCCATGGGCCACAGATGACTTAACGGAGAGACCAGATACATGTGGTTGCTATTATTATGACAAGAAATCTAAATCTAAACTAATAAAATTATATTATAGATTAAAATATACAAAATAATTGTTTATTACATATTATTAATAAACTGTTTTTTATTATACTATATTCAATGAATTTGTGAAATTTTAAATAATAGAAATATAAAACAAATTTATAAATTATTTACATTAAATTGTTTTATTTATTTTTTATTATAGGAAACTTAAAAATACTTTTAAAATAATGCACAGCTAAAATATCATTAATATATAAATTATATATATCAAAATAATTAAAAAACTTTTTAAAAGAAATATTTTTACTTCTTAAATATATAAATATACAGCAATAAACACCGCATAACATTGAAATTTCACTTTGTAATCGGAAATTGCTTTTAATAAATGTGGATGCATTTCTTTGAATAAAATTTACAAATGGTTTAATAGGAGAACTCCCTGCAGAACAAAAATACTCAGCCGGCCCATTTCGAGGAAAATATATTACAATCCAATGTGATCCTGGTTTAAATGATGAATCCATATTCACAATATAAAATGCTGGCTTTTTTATTCGATGTCTAGGTAGCTGATTTGATGCAAAAACTACTTTAAAATTCTTTTTAGTTACTAAATTTTTATATAAAATATTTTCTATATTACTTGTATTCATAATGATTGTAATACAGTACGATTTTTATCAATTTCCAAAACACTATCAAACTCACAATATGCTAAACAAGTAATTGCTTCAGAAAGTGCTTCACTGAAACGACCTTCAATTCGTATTGTACCCTGATTTATTAAGTTTCCGCAGTGTGAGTTATTGTTATGATCTGGTGTTAAATCAAATGCAAGTAAGAAATATCCGTTATCAAATAATTCTTTAGTTATTTGATGTCCCTTATCAAAGTAATGTATGCCAGTACCTTTAAATAAGGTTTGATATCCCCTTGTACTTATACGTCCATGTTTATAATCAAATTCAATCGGCTGTGCTGGTACTTGTACTCCATTTACAACTAAATTAAATCTTTGTAAATTGAAATGGCGAAAGTTATACGGATTTTCCGAACGATCACCAGTATATGCTTTATTAGTTACCATACCAAATATTAAGAAATTTGGAAGTTGTCCAATTATAACATTATCTAACAGTAGAGAATGATTGCCGGGGTGAATGTCTTGATTTCAACTTTTTTTAATGGATAAATAGCATTTCTACTTTGTAAAACATTATGATGTGCCATTAAAATATTACTATTAATGGTAAGATGATTAATGTATAAGTTAGCCTCGTGAATTTTAATAGATGACTCTCCAGATTTTGAATCTTCTAGTATATAAAAAGAAGGTTTCTCCATATTAAGGGTTACTTTAAGATCCACATTATTAAGAAGATATTTAGATTGATTAAATATATCTGCATGAAGTTTTCCAATCAATTCAACTCGTTCTCCATTTTTAAATGTTTTCTTCCGTCTAGCTAAAGCTGGATTTTCATTCTCAACTATTGAATTATTTTTTTTTATATCTAATGACCATCCGCATGATTCAAGATGTGTAGATTTAGCATCATTTCCATAGTTTAATAATGTTTCAATATAAGATCTATAGTGATAATTATTATCAGATTGCGATACATTTCTATTATTTAAATGAACATTACAGCTCCGAAATAATGAATGAAGTAAATTGTTTATAACTCCTCCACTTCCATTAATTTCTACAATTAATCGTAAATACACACTACTTAGATCACGATATGTTTCACCATTTCCGAGTGAAAGAAATTCTAATGTAGTAGAGTTGTCAATTGTTGCTATTGGACTATATGATACCTCCTCTGTTTTAATTATGCTAGTTTGTACAGGTGGTGACTCAAAAAGATCTAATTCACTTTTCATACATTCAATAAATCCTGCCATCATAAATAAATTAACAGTTGCCAAATATATCAGTAAACTTCCTTCTTCTAGAACGTTTAGTTTTCATATGATCTTTTTTCTTTAGTCGTTTGAATTTTATACGTTTTCCATTCCCATCTTGTATATTTCTAATTTTGCTAATAACTTTTTCTTTTAAATTTCGAACAGCCTTTTTACCCTGTTCAGTTAATATAGTTTTTATAGGTTTAGTACCTAACTCTTCCAAAACTGATTTTCCAATTTCGAGTGAATGGTTTTTTAAAGCATTTAATCCAGTTTTCATTAGAGGTTTTAGATGTGTATACAAGGCCGAAAAAAATGAACCAATTCCACGACCATATTGAACAATTCTAGGAGAATGGTATATATCTCCTATATTATCCAAATTTGATCCGGATTGATTAAGATAGTACTCAGAATAAATCTTGTCCATGGTTTACATATAAATGATATCAGTACAACTTATGAAGCTTCTTTTATATTACGAAAATGTAACGTGCAATAAACGGGGGATTCATTCGATATAATATTTATTTTCTTTCCTTCATCATCTCGTATCATTATAGAAATATTATTTATATTTGAAGATTCCAATGGATAATATTCAATATTTTTAAAGTGAATATAATTTATTTCATTTAAACATGGAAATATTTTTAAACATTTTATTTTTTGATCGCCTACATATCTGGGTTTAATAATGTCTGTGTACACAAACACTAGGTTGTATAACTCGCTAGATCTTAATTTATAATTTGTATGTGAATTAAATTTTTCTTAAGAATTCGATATGACATCTAACATTTTAAGTATTGTATTCTCCGATACAAAGTGTCTATTAATACTGCTTTTTACGCCAACCAACTCAGGGTTTTCATTTATAGTATCTTGAATGTCTAAATTTTCAGTTATTAATTTTAAACTTTTATCTTTTTTGTTATCGATATTCAACTCTTCTTTATTTTTTTTATTTTTTTTTATTACAACTGTCTCAGGATTAGAATTGACATTGAGTTGATTTTCTGCAATTTGTGGTTTTTCTTCTCTATTTGTGATAGCTTGATTTATTTTGTCCATGAAATTTAAATATGTGATAGGGATAGTATTTATTTTTTTATCTACTTTTAGATCACTATTTACATTTTTGATTTTACTTTTATTTAACTTTAAAGTTGATTTCAAAATATCCCTTTTATTCAAATTTCGAGATGCTTCAAATGTAGATGGGTTATTAACAAGTTGAAATGAAATTTCTGTTAAACCTACAACCCAGTTTTCATTTAAAACCAAAGATTCTTTTAATAAATTTGTAAATGTAGATTTAGTGTTTTCATAAATATTTGTGGAATTGTTACTTAATAAAGTAATATAAAAACTAGAATCTCCCATCTTTTAATTTCAAATGTTTAAACAAGAATGACAGTTATTTTTTTTAATAACTTTATTTATATTAATATTGGAACAATACAATTATAATAAGTTACATTTAGTTTACTTAGTTAATAAATCGTTTTTGTTAATCCATGAATTATGTTCACTTCCAAAACCTAGCCACTTGACATACACCATATCCTTTTTTCTTTTTAAAACCTTTTCAACTAGATACGTATTTGATGTTTCTGTTTTAAGTAATTCTTCTTCATAAAATCCACCTTTTATTATTTCTCCTTGATAATCAATTAATTGATAAGTAATTGGATTTGTGATCTTTATTTTATTTATCTTGAATACCTCATTAGACCAATTGGATTCACATGCTTTGTAGAAAGTACCTTTATATTTACTAATTCGAACATCTTCTCCAATTTTCAATTTACTCATCTTAAATGTTTTAATATGATTGTAAACTGTATTTAAAAGTATTTGTTGATTAGATTTATTGACATTTTTGGAGACATTTTAATACTACGATGATATCTATTATTATATATATTGATATTTTTTGTAATCAAGTTCAGCCATTTATAATTCCCTTGAAGACTAAAATCTTTCCACATTAAATTTTTAAAAGTTCTATTAAACCTTTCAATTATTTAAGCCTTCATATTAGAAAATGTATGATAATGGTTTATTTCAAAATTTTTCATTAAATTTTTAAAATTAGAATTGAAAAATTCTTTACCTTGATCAGATTGAATATTATTGGGAATTTTTTTCCTATTTTTTTCTAGAATATTTTGCATAGCTAAGGTTACATCGATCCCACTTTTGGTTTTAACAGGTAAAGCATATGCGTATTTAGAAAAAACATCTATAACATTCAGTAAATATTTATATCCTTTATTAATCTTTGCAAAAGGTATCATTTCTACAAGATCGATTTGCCAAGTATCTGAAATAGCCTTTTGAATAAACCTACGCCGTTTAAAATTTCTTCTTGCTTGTCGATGCAATTCATTTACAAGAACTTCTTTACTCATTGTGAGTTCAACCAATAATGTAAATGATTGATTTTTTAAAATTTATATTTATATAAAAAAAACTTGTTTACAATATTTATATTTATTAGAAGTTCATCATTGAATAAAGAACCATGTTTCATCAATTTGTGTATCCATTTACAATGTTAGTTTGTGGACCATCAGATTGTGGCAAATCAACATTTATTATAAATCTTATTAACAATAAACATTTAATTAGTTCTCCTGTTACAAAAGTAATTTGTTGTTATGCTGAAAAAAACTCTTTACCGGAACTTGATAATGTTAATTTTATTGAAGGCATTCCAGATGACTTTGAGAATTCAGCTAATGAATATACATTAATAATTTTAGATGATTTAATGTTAGACACATTTAACAAAAAAGTTTGTGAACTATTTACTAAAGGTTCGCATCACCGCAATTTATCAGTTGTTTTAGTAACTCAAAATATTTTTCATAAGGGGACATATACAAGAGATATATCATTGAATTCAAAATATATAGTTATGTTTAAAAATCCTAGAGATAAACTACAATTTCAATGCTTGGCAAGACAAATTTATCCTGAAAATTATAAAGAATTAGTTAGAGTATATAACACTTGTACTGAGAGTGCTCATGGTTATTTATTAATAGATCTTACACAACAAGCACATAACGCATTAAGATTCAGATCTAACATTTTCAATAAAGAATATTGTTACTGCTTTGTTTCACTCCAAAATGACCTGCAAACTGAAACGATTGAAGGAGAACAAATATATTCTATATGTTCTTAAAAATGCTAAACCTAAATTGCGAAATGCAATTCTAAAAAACGCGGATGATAATCTTATAAAAGCTATTAATGAAATTGCATTTAATGTTTTACATAAAAATCATAATGTAAAGAAAAACGATCTAGTAAAGTTAAAATCATATAAAAATGTCATTAGAAAACTTTGCTGCTCAAAAACTGTTTTACGATCGAAGAGAAAACATCTAATCCAAAGAGGAGGATTTATACCAATTTTGATTTCTTCTGTTTTAAGCGGTGTTATAGTAAAAATTTTAGAAAATGTCTAATATTTTATCCAAGCTTATATTATTAAACCCTTCTACATATGAACGCTATTCTAACGATATGTCAGATTCAAATTTTTTAAAACGAAAACTTCTTCCAATATATGCCTCTCATACACTTAAAGATATAAATAAATGGTATGGAATAAAACAGGAACTCGCAAAATATTTGATTACCAAACAAGAAATAAATATTAAGAAAGAGAATAAATCGGTTAAGTCGTATAAATCATAAAGGGATAAAGATACTCAAACAAAATGGATATTTAAAAACGATAATGAAACTCAAACAAAAGATATTGGAAAAAAAGATGGAAAGAAAGAAAACTTTTCAAATCATGGATCACCTAAAGTACGGATTTTGTCAAGTGATGGAAGTAAAATTACACCGAAAACTAAGCAAACTCTATTACCATATCAATACTCACCTCGCTTAACTCGTCAAAAAAGTAAAACATTACAATATGATTATGATGATGTTAATTGGTATAATATTAAATAAACAAAACATTTTTAAATATATAAAAATCGAATTTTTATTTTATTATTAATTTAATACATTATAAATTTATATAATATAAATCTAATAATTAAAATAATATAATTTATATCTATGTATCTATATTCATAAAAATATCTAAATCATTATTTAAAGCTTTAATATAATCAATTTTGTAATGTCCCCAAGCAAGTGTGTTTATACCATCATCTAGTATATACCGTTTATCATCTATAAAATTAAGTGATAATTTATTTACACATTGTGTATATAAAATATGGTCTTTAGATCTTATTATATACATTTCTCTCATTATAACTTTCTTATTGTAAAGGCATGTTTTATAATCATGAATAGTAAATGTTTTACTAACTGATTTTTTAACACCCTTGGCTTTTGATGTTGGTATATCATTTTCAACAGTAAAAAAGTATGTTTTGGGTTTAAGACATATTATTTCTTTCATTATTTTGCCATTATTTTCGTCTTTCATCAAACCCACAACTTTACAATTATTTTGATGATAACCATATATATTAGGATACTCATAACTAGAAGTGTCAAAAATATAATTTGATGGATCAGTTTTTTCAACATCTTCATAAATGTCTTTATAGAAATCATTTGTTTTAATCTCAACTATAAGAGAATCTGTGTCCGTATAAGCTAATCTTACATTAGTATTAAATTTAGTTTTTAAGTAATTATAATAGAAGTCGTACATTTTCCATTTCGATAAATCTAATACACAAAATCCTGTATAAATGGGTTTATTTAACTTAACTTTAAGAACTTTTGATTCTATTACTATCATATTTTCATTAATATTAGTTCTACTATGGAATGCTGGATTTGCTATTATTGATCTGGCTCCTTTAACTTTACCATTATTCTCCCAATTGCAACAAATGTTAACATTTCTTCTATTTTCAACATTTTCCATAGTTTTGCCATAAACTGAATTATTCATTAATTTATAAAAATTTTTCTCAAACTCATTGGTAGCTTTAGACCTCATTAATGTATTCAGATCTATATACTTTTTAAGCCAACAACTTTGAGAAAACTCTAAAATTCTATATACTTTTTTTAAAATTAAACCATTTTTAATACATTCTTGAAGCATTTTATAATGTATTTTATACATATTCTTATTATTAAGATCTGCTATAAGTTTTTTAGAATTAGAATTACAAGAAGGTGGTGTTTTATTTTCTGGACAAAACGGAAAATCATTATGTAAATTATGAATTGAAGAAGGATATTCTAAGTCTACTTCAAAAATATATCCTTTAGAAGAATGTTCATTAATAGATTTAAGTTTTTCAATAGTAAACTCTGTAATTTCATATGACTCTAAAAATCTAAATTCCTTAAAAGGTAATGGCTGTGACATCGCATAACCATTTAAATTATTTGCGTCATAATACATTAAATATGATGAACATTTAGATTTATCAAAGTTATGCATATATTTATTATTGGCTTTTACATGTCTAATCGAGCATTGTGTTAAACCTCCACGTATACCGTCTTGAATAAAAGTATACATTTCTATATCGGTAATTAGTTCGAGGTTAATTTTAGTCATCTTGAGCATAGCATCCCAAGATAATCCGGGAGCAGTGAAGTAATGACACGGATCAAGCTCATAAATTTTTAGACAAATTTTTCTAAAATTCTCAAAAACATCCGCAAGTAAGACAACATCACACTTTAGGTATACTTCTAAATAATCTTTTAAAGATTTACAATTTAAAATGTTCCATACATTCAGAGCATAAGCATAGTCATCTTCAGAACACTCTTCATTAATTAATCTATTAAAAAACTTATCTTTAGCAGGTAATTGATTTTCTTTTAACCTATTAAAGCTATCTAAATAATCATAAGGAAAAACACCTTTTCTATAAAATATCTTATACGAATTATTGTTAAAAACCTTTTTAGTTATATGGATTGACTCGTCATTTAGAGTTTTCACCAATTTCTCAAAGCTGCTAGGTAAAAATCTAAATGAATCTATAAATCTAAGTTGAAAACTATGATCTTTAGTTAAATTTATAGTTTTTGTTATAGATATAAATACCTCTTTATTAAGAGGTATAATATCAATAGCTCCCTCTACTTCGTTTAAATTTTGTATAAATAAATGTAGATCATATTTGGATAAATTAAGAGTTATTACCGGAAAGAATTTAGATCTTTTTGCTTTCAAATTACATTCTGTATGAGCAGATCCTAAATACTTTCCGGTAAAATGACAATGGTGCCTTACTTTTATACTAATATTATTACTTAAATCACTTTTACATATACAGCAGATTGTTGATTGATGGAACTCGTGCATTTCCTGGTCAGTTATCTTCATTGCCTTCATCGTGGAGTAAACGTTCCAATATATTTGCGTCGCTTTCGCAACTAAAGATTTTATCATAACTCTCGAACATTCAGGACCTATAAACGAAAGATTAAATATTATTGTTACGAAAAGATGTAATTTGCTCCACTGTGCAAGCAATCAACAATAATAAATGAGACGCAGGACAATTCAGCGCACTAAGCAATGTGTTAGAAAGAGACGGAAGATCATTCAGCGCACTGAGGCAGTGTGCGAGAAAGAGATGGAAGATCAGCGCATTAAAACACATGAGTGCGAATGAGATGCCAATAGCATGCGTCATTCGCGAAACGAGTAGAAGGTTCTCGAAACAAATCGAAGCTTGTCGAAACGTGTCGAACTGATGCATGCAGTATATAAGGCGGCGCATCTGAGGCACTGTACTTCAGTTGTGATTTAATAGTGAACTAGTGCGTCTCGTGAGTGAACATTGTAAAGATAAATTGTAGTAATTCAGCAGTTGATATAAGTGATTATTCTTTAAGTTGTTATTTAAATTAATAAAGTTAATTAATACTAGTTGAAATAATACAAGTTAAAACCAAATATAAGTGCGTTTTTATTTTGTACACAATCCAGCGATACGAACTCGTAGAACAGTTTTCCGTAGACTAAATTTTCGTAACATTGGTGTCAGAAGTGGGATTGTGGTACAAAATGGTTAAATTCGAACAACTCAAAGTCGACCAGCTAAAGAAGGAGCTGGCGATTCATAATCTTCCAACTGTAGGTACGAAAGTAGAGCTACAAAAGCGTCTAATGGATGAATTAGAGAATCAAGGCATTGACCTCGCAGAGCACGAGTTTGAAGTGGAAGCTACAACAGCGTCATCGAAAAGTGTGGACACGGAGCAAAAAGTACAGTCGCAAAGTTTTGATATGAGCCAGTTGCTCGGAGCAATACAACAACAGCTTCAAGAAAATGCCAACAAAATGGAACAGAAACTTGTAGAAAATTCCAACAAAATGGAACAGAAACTTCTAGAAAATTCAAAACAGCTCCAAGAAAATTCGACCAGATAGAACAGAAACTTCACGAAAATACCGAACAGCTTCAAGAACATTCGAAGCAGCTTCTGGAAGTTTCTAATACACTCCATGGCAAAGTAAAAGAACTTGAGGCACATGTAAATGACATTGTAGTGGACATTGATGACAAATTTGAAAAGTTGGAAAATGGTTTCGACAAAAAGCTACAGAAAATACAAGAAGATGTCAGTTTACTACAGACAAGTGGACCTACACAGCATGTTGTTACTGGTACGAGGCTAAAATCGCCGATTTACGATGGAACGACAGCGTTCAACATTTTCAAGCTGCAATTTGAGACCACGGCTGTAAGTAATCGATGGAATAATGAGGACAGCGTAGCCGCACTTATCGTGGCACTTAAAGGAGGCGCAGCCGAAGTATTGCAGACTGTTCCAGAAAGTGATAGAAACAGTTATTTAGCGGTTATGGCTGCACTGCAGAGAAAATATGGCAGTGATCACATGAAGCAAATCTACAGAATGGAACTAAAGTGCCGAATGCAAAGAAATGGTGAAACATTGCAGGCGTATGCAGCGGACGTCGAGAGGCTTGCGCATTTGTCGTATGCAGATTCAACGAGTGATTTCATAGAAAAGTGCAAGATCGAAGCCTTTGTTGACGGCATACGTGATCCGGAAACAAGACGTGCCACAGTGACAATGCCGAAAGTGACATTTACGGAAACTGTAACCACAGCGCTAACACAGGAGACAGCAACTACGTTGTGCCGCCCAGCGCCAAAGGTCCGTAAACTAGATGTGGAGAACGAAGACCTACTTCAGGTAATTTGCCAAGCGTTAAAAAGTGGAGCTAAACCAGATTACACTGCTGCCAACCGAGACACCCAATTTAAAGGTAAATGCTACAACTGTGATACATATGGGCATATGGCACGTGATTGTCGTAAAAAACGCAAGCGCTCTATGAATCCATTTGCAAATGAACCCCGACATGAAGAAACCCAGAATCATGTCCAAAATAACGTAAATTTTAATCAATCTTTAAACTAAAACGAGTCAGTTCTGCGGGGCACGATCTGACTCCCATAACCGATTGCCCCAGAATCTCCATTTCACAAATTGCTCGAAAGCCAAATAGTTTAACTGTCGAAGGACTTATTGATTGTACAGCATATATGGTAACGTTGGATACAGGAGCTTCACACTCAATTATAAGAAGTAACCTTGTTAGGGACGATATAGAGCCGCTCATCGGAATAAGATTGCAAACAGCGACAGGTGAAGAGGCTCCAATCAGAGGAAAAATTACCAAGGAAATCACTATTGGCACTACGACAGTTAGGCATGATTTTATAGTGGCGGAAATAGTAGACGAAATAATACTTGGCATGGACTGAAGAAACGGTTTCACACTTGATTTAACAAGAAAAATTTTGAGTTATGCCAACACGGAGATCCAACTAAACATTGATTGTGATCAGATCCCGAAAATTAAACAAGTTATTGCTCATAAAAATAGAAAAATACCACCTAATTCAGAAGCAATTGTGTGGGCGAAATTAAATGGAGATTGTGGGATGAGCAAGTTGTGGGTTATAGAAGCGAATGATGAGCAAATGAGCAGAAGTAATATTGTTGTAGGAAGAACATTAGTAGAAGCGACAAAAGACAAAGTTGTTCCAATAAGAGTTCTCAACATGGAAAACTCGTCCAAATTAATTAAAAAAGGAACAGTGATAGGCCAGTGTCAAGAGGCATCAGCGATTATAAATTGTGAGTCAAACCCATCAAGGGACTACGGCACATCGCAAATAGACAAACAATCTACTCACAAGTTTATAAATGAGTGGACGAAGGATTTGACTGCCAATGAAAAGAGTCAAGTGCAACAGCTAATTGACAAATATCGGTGTATATTTGCTGAAAAGGGCCAAAAGGATGGCAGAACTGCCTATGTAAAACATCGAATAGACACTGGTGATTCTAACCCAATTCGTCAAGCACCAAGAAGGGTACCACTTGCGAAAAGAGACGAAGTATCACATTTGGTTGAAGAAATGCACGCAAATGGCGTGGTGGAACCATCTGAGAGCCCATGGAGTTCACCAGTAGTATTGGTGAAAAAGAAGGACGGTAGCACTCGGTTTTGCGTTGATTACCGAAAACTTAATGATGTCACAAAAGAAAGATAGTTATCCATTGCCAAGAATCGATGACACATTGGATACACTATCTAATGCTAAGTGGTTTTCCACGTTGGACTTGCAAAGCGGTTACTGGCAAGTAGAAATCGATAAGAAAGATCGAGAGAAGACTGCATTCAGTACGGGAGATGGACTATGGCAATTTTTGGTAATGCCGTTTGGACTATGCAATGCCCCAGCAACATTCGAGCGGTTAATGGAGCACGTATTAAAAGGTTTACACTGGAAAACATGCCTAGTATACCTTGATGACATAATTGTTATGGGCAAGGATTTCAACGAACATCTAAGAAATCTAAAGGAAGTATTCCTTCGATTGAAAAATGCGGGTCTACAACTTAGCCCAAAGAAATGCTCACTTTTCAAGAAAGAAGTCAAGTATCTGGGCCATCGAGTTACCACGGAAGGAGTGCATACCGATGAAGATAAAATAGTTGCAGTGAAGGAGTGGCCCAGACCGCAAAATCTACATGACCTACGAAGTTTCTTGGGGCTATGTACATACTACAGGCGATTTGTTCCAGGTTTTGCCAATGTTGCTAGCAGTCTTCACGAGTTGACAAGAAAGAACCGCGCATTTCAATGGGGCGATGATCAAGAAAGGGCGTTTTTGAAATTAAAAGATCTGCTGTGCTCGGCACCAATTCTTGCGTATCCAATTCCAGGTGAGAAATTTATACTTGATACGGATGCGAGTGGATACGGAATCGGCGGAGTTCTCTCTCAAGTGATCAATGGACAAGAAAAAGTGATCGCATACTACAGTAAAACCTTGTCCAAACCCGAGCGAAATTACTGTGTCACCAGGAGGGAGCTTCTTGCTGTAATCGAAAGTGTGAAAATGTTCCACAAATACCTGTACGGACAACAGTTTCACTTGAGAACCGATCACGCAGCACTACGATGGTTACTTCAGTTCAAAGATCCGGAAGGCCAAATTGCGCGTTGGATAGAGCGATTGCAGAGCTACGCTTTCTCAATCGAACATCGTAAAGGAGGAAACCATGGAAATGCAGATGCTCTGTCACGACGCCCATGTAAACTAGAATGCAGACATTGTTCAAGAGCGGAAGGAAAAGAAAACATAATTGACATTCGTTTGCTCAATGTTTTGCCCGATGAAAAATGGACTTCGGAACAAATTCAAATTGATCAAAAGAGTGATCCCGACCTCATAAAAATCATGATGTTCAAGGAACAGTAAAGAAAACCATCATGGGAAGAGATAGCTTCCGACAGCCCTATAACTAAGGCGTACTGGGCACAGTGGCAGAGC
The DNA here is from genome assembly GCA_951804985.1 of Dryomyza anilis. Classification (NCBI taxonomy): domain Eukaryota; kingdom Metazoa; phylum Arthropoda; class Insecta; order Diptera; family Dryomyzidae; genus Dryomyza; species Dryomyza anilis. The sequence continues at coordinate 47,901,112 of OX638132.1, forward strand.
TTAAAGCTACAAGACGGTTGCCTATATCGTGTATGGGAAAGTGAAGATGGCATGTCCGCTCGAAGTTTGATTGTTGTTTCTAAGTCAAAAATAAAAGAGATATTAGCGGAATACCATGGTGGATCAAGTGGAGGACACTTGGGCATAAATAAAACGGTCGAGAAGGTAAAGAAACGTTTTTATTGGGTTGGATGCCAAGAGTCAGTCGCCCATTGGATCCGCAGTTGTCCGCAATGTGTACCAGCAAAAGGACCAACAGTCAGAAGTCGCGGCAGAATGCATCAGTACAACGTGGGAGCACCATTCGAACGTATCGCCATGGATGTCGCCGGACCATTTCCAATCAGTGATGCGGGTAATAAGTATGTGCTTGTCGTCATTGACTACTTCAGCAAGTGGCCTGAAGTGTATCCCATGCCAAATCAAGAAGCCACAACAGTTGCGGATGCGTTAGTTAACAACTGGGTAAGCCGTTTTGGAGTACCGTTGGAATTGCATTCAGATCAAGGAAGAAATTTTGAGTCTGCTGTATTTAAAGAAGTATGCAAAGTCCTCAACATACACAAAACACGAACAACGCCATTGCACCCGCAATCTGATGGCATGGTAGAGAGATTCAATCGGACCTTGGAAGAGTATCTTAGAAAAGTGGTTGATAAAAATCAAAAAGATTGGGATACACACATACCATTATTCCTCATGGCTTATCGAACGGCGGTTCATGATACCACAGTAGCTTCACCATCTAAAATTGTTTTTGGAACAGACTTAAGATTACCTGCGGATTTAAAGTTTGGAGCGAGTCCTTCAGTTGAAATTCCTATACACAATTATGTGTCCAGAAAAAGTGAAGAAATGAACGAAGTGCATCAGTTTGTAAGACAGCGTACACAATTTGCGAGTGATAAGATGAAGGCCAGATACGACTTGCGCACAAATTCAGAGGGATTTACGGAAGGACAACTTGTTTTGCTCTATAACCCACAAAGGAAGAAAGGCTTATCCCCTAAGCTACAAACACACTGGGAAGGACCATACAAGATAATTAAAAGAATTAACGATGTCGTGTATCGGATTCAGAATACTGCAGGCGTTAGAAGAAAAATGAAAGTGGTACATTTAGAAAGGTTGGCGCCGTATAGACAGAGAGAGGATTAACATCTGTTCGGGACGAACAGATTTAGGTGGAGGGCAGTGTTACGAAAAGATGTAATTTGCTCCACTGTGCAATAATAATAATAATAATAGTGCAAGCAATCAACAATAATAAATGAGACGCAGGACAATTCAGCGCACTAAGCAATGTGTTAGAAAGAGACGGAAGATCATTCAGCGCACTGAGGCAGTGTGCGAGAAAGAGATGGAAGATCAGCGCATTAAAACACATGAGTGCGAATGAGATGCCAATAGCATGCGTCATTCGCGAAACGAGTAGAAGGTTCTCGAAACAAGTCGAAGCTTGTCGAAACGTGTCGAACTGATGCATGCAGTATATAAGGCGGCGCATCTGAGGCACTGTACTTCAGTTGTGATTTAATAGTGAACTAGTGCGTCTCGTGAGTGAACATTGTAAAGACAAATTGTAGTCATTCAGCAGTTGATATAAGTGATTATTCTTTAAGTTGTTATTTAAATTAATAAAGTTAATTAATACTAGTTGAAATAATACAAGTTAAAACCAAATATAAGTGCGTTTTTATTTTGTACACAATCCAGCGATACGAACTCGTAGAACAGTTTTCCGTAGACTAAATTTTCGTAACATTATATATATACCGTTTTTTATTTTTCTTATTATTTTTTTAATTATTATTTTTTTCTTTTGTATTCACCTGTATAATTTTGTAGCTTATCGAAACGATCATCATATGACCCTTTCAAATACCAAGCAAATGCGCACGGTATATGTTTCTGAATATTCGTTGTATACGTATTTTCTGGGTTATTTGTACAGCCATTAATCGGTTCCAGAATCGATTCAAAATCCATATAAAAAGTATATCCAACAGGGATGGTTTTTTCATAGGCTTTAAATGCTAGTGTGGACTCATTTTCCTTGGGCAAATACGTAATTTTTTTTTTACATGATGATTTGTGTGCCTCAAGAGACTTTATAGATGTAAATTGTAGAATACATCCATTACAAATATACATTTTGTGGGCTCTTTTTCGTCCCTGACCGCTTATCAATTTACTTAGATCTTTTATCCAGACATAGTGAGTAATTTCTTCACTGTCACAAAATAGCAAATTGATATGTGTACTCTGTTCTTTTTCAGTGTGATAAATAGGCCCCAAAATTTCGCATTTTCCATCTGACTTTTCATTATACATGAAAATATTTATGCTAATGGAGTTGTTTAGCTCAAATATTTTTGTATTCTTTATAGAATGAGGGAAGTCTAATCCTCTAAATATCAAATTTATACCATTCACATAAATTTCCTCTGCTGTTATGTCGGAAATATTATATGAATTAATGCGATAGGGATCATTTATTTTTATTTTTGTATTAACTATTGCAGCAATAATAGCCCACTTAAAGCAGAAAATATCACTGTTTTGTATATTAATACATGCCTTTCTTTTTTCTATGTATGCTGGCAATTTCTGATATGATAATCCATTTAAGGGACTATATTCACTTATATTAAGCTCAATTTTATTGATTTTTATCAAAGCCCATCCACTATCCCGTTCTTGAAAGTTCTCCATTTTATTTATTAACAATTCTTCAATATTTAACATTACATCTTCAATATTATCTTTGGTTAATATTGTTAGTGGTTTTGTTATAGGTGAAAAAGTGCTTAGTTTAAATTCATCATCATCTTCGACAGAAGGTTTTGAAGGACGTATATAGTCAGCAGAGATCTCCGCATTCAATTTTAAAGATATTTTCTTATTTAATTCTCTTTCCAGTAATTTTTTAATTTTATTTCTTATTTGACCGAAATATTCATGAGGATTTATTAGACTTTCATCATCATTAGGTAATATGTAATCACATATTTTATTTTTAAATGCTTTTCGTACCAATTTAAATCCATCTATATCTGCAATCTCTGATGCTCTCTTATGCGCTGTTGATCTTAAATGGCCTCTCCATAGGGATTTGTGAACTGTAACATTACAGTTCTCACAGTAACGGCTCTCCGATGATGATGTTGATGCGATTTCATATTCATTATTCAGCAAATCCTCATATTTTCCTTGTTTTGAAGGAATTTCGTCTTGAAAATGTTGACAGGAATGATGTTTTAAAGTATTTGGTCTGCTAAAAGATTTACTACACTTTAAGCAGCTAAACTTTGTATTTTCATGTATTGTCGATACATGTCTCTTTAAATTATAGTTTTTCGCGAAGGACTTTGAACACAATGCACAGATAAACATTTTTTAATTTTTATAGAAGTTCTCGAAGTTGCAAACAAACGAACACTAACTTAAATTATTATTTTGAATATTAAGAAACTTCAACTTCAAATTTTACAGGAATTATTTAACATAAAAAAAGTGCAGTGTTGCAATAAAGATGTGTTACTGCAGTTTTAATTTACTGACTTCCGGTGTATTTCACTACTTATACATTAAATTTTGCTGAATTCAAATTTTTATGTTCAGTTTAATATATATCATATTACATGCTTTGATATATAAAGGTGTTCTATACAATGGATATAATAATAAATTTTACTCGTTTTCATACTTTTAATATATCAACATTAAAAATGGAGTGTGAATTTTGCCCACATTTAAAATTCTCGACTAGAAACAACCTTAAGCGGCATATCCTGCGAAAACATAATTTTTCATATAAAAAGGCAAAAACTTATACTTGTAAGTAAATAACTAAATATATTTTTTAAAATTATTTTATATTAATAATAAAAATTTTATTAACAGTAAATCCTCAAATTGAAATACTAGAAGTCGTAACACTCCCGCCAGTAAATTTGATAGATGTTGGAATTAGGGAAGGATTATTAGATGATGGACTAGACCATCTATTTCTTAACTTAGACGATCCGAGGATGTTAAATGCGGATCATCATTATTGTAATTTAATGGACGATGATGATGATAATATTTTATTAAACGCTCTACTGAGTTTTGAGCAGATAATGCTAATATAAGTTTTATAAATTATTTGTTATATTGTTTCAAATCGTTTTAAAATAAATAAATAAAACAATATGTATATATTTAAATATTTTATTTAAAATAAATATTTTTAAAAGTAAGTATATTGATACGTTTTTTTTTTTTATTCATAACGTAAATCGAATAGAGCCATCCCCATTACTTCTGATTGTCGTCCTCGAAAAATAATAGACCACTTTTTCTCATTTATATTATATAAATATGGATCATCGGTTTCAACTTTTCTAGAAATTCTTGCTGGTAGATAAAACCATCTGTTGTCTGTTAGATGTACAATTAATTTTGTTCCATTAATTGTGTTTTTCCATTCAAATTTAGAAATCCTGAATTCCTGATCAATGGGCAAGTCATCTACTCTAATGTATGTAGAGAGGTTTCCTTTTGCTAAACTAGTAATTTCAGCGAAATCCTTTAAATAATACATAAATTAATAAATACAAATAAAACTAAAAAAAAAACAATCTTACCATATTTTTTTGTTCCTATCAAATTGTAATGCAGACGATGAATAAATTTAATTCAAATTTCGATCCATTTATATATAATGGATATCTCTTTAAAATGAGTTAAAAAGTGAATTCCATTAGTATAAATATACTCAATTAAAATTTTAAAGAGAGTAAATAAAATAAATCTCAAGACAAAAAACTCTATAAAAAATATACATGTTCTAACATGCTCAATCTTTTAAACTTATAGTATAGAAAATGATTTAAAAAATGATCCCAATGGAATCTTATGGCTCCATTCATTCATATAACCAAATTAAACGACCATGACTTTGTAGAATAAAATTCAGTACAATAACCCTTATAGTAAAATTGGCCTTGAATTAAATATATGTCAATGCATTAATACAGAAGTGTCTTAACCAGTTTACAACAATAAAAATTATCCACAAAAAAAAAATAAGCATCTAATAATAATATTCATTCATATATCGAAGTTTAAAATTACAATCATCGTTCCTCAACAAAGTTTCAAATTGAACCCTTTGCTCCTCAACTCTCTTGATGATCATGCAAAATAAAACAAACAGGTATAACTATAGTATACATTATAGCTACGTTAACTGAAATCAAATTGCAACTATAATATTTTACAACAACAACATGAATACGTTTGTAAATATTCTCATTCACAAAAAATGCTTACTCCGATATAATTATCCCAACAACAACATTTACTCTTTACGGCTGCATGCCTTCATAACATGCATATAATATATATGTTTGTATCAACATTAACAAATTATGTTAAAAAGTCATCCCACTGGCTCCATGCCATTATAAAATATATAGTATACATATAATATACATCTGTTAAAAATACTTCCCATGAAAACAATAACAAATATTCTGTTAAAATATGATCCCCATTGAAAAAACATTAACAACTATACTGTGAAAATATGATCTCCAATGAACTACACTACCAACAACTCTGTTAAAAAATGATCCCTATTGAACTATACCAACAACAACTATGTTAAAAAATGATCCCTATTGAATTACACTAACAACAACTATGTTAAAAAATGATCCCTATTGAATTACACTAACAACAACTATGTTAAAAAATGATCCCTATTGAAAACAATAACAACATCTCTGTTAAAATTCATTAACACTAACAACAATGTGCTCCATGGAGCCCAGTGGGGCCAGAACCGGCGAATCCATACTACTATCATTTTTGTTTGTTCTCTAGGTTCTCATAAATTAATAATAAAATGACATATTTTTAAACTTTCTGCAACAAACTTTAATTCCTGATTTTCGGCGAGCTAGACTAAGCTTCTGTCCCATAATGCAATACGTAAATTTAAACAAATTGTTGCAACAAGACTTTCATAAACATCTTGTTTTCTTAGTGTATGCGAGAAAAAGCTGTGTAAACGTGCGTAAGACAGGGATGTAAAGTCAAACGTATACAAAAGTTTGGATCATTTTTTTCTCGACGCTATTCTACATGTGCCCGAAACAATGATCGAAACTTTGATCATTGCTATCCCTAAAATGTTCAATAAAATGGCCGACTCTGTTCTTGCTGGGTTTATGAATAAAGTGTATATAAAGGACATAGTTTAATACTTTGGCGCAACAGTTCTGATGAACCTATTGTTATATTGTCAATTTTTAATAATTTATTGTTCAATTATTTTAAATTTGTTTAAAAATCCTTTATTTTAATTACAAATAAAAGCAATATATAATCAAAACTTATGTTACTGAATTTAATCTATATTGAATTAAATCGAAAAATATGACAATCTGTATTTTTTTAAAAATTACAGCACAAAAACGAACCGCTACGTTCTTCAATACACTCACCGGAGTCCACTCCATTTTATAACAAAAATAAATACCGTATACGGCACTGAAACGTAACGTAGACTACGGAGGTCAATCCATTTTATTTTAAAAACGCGGTCCGTCGATAATGTATGAAAAACGGTTTCCGTTCTCTGTTCCGTATACGGCTCCGTAAAACGGCAAGTTTACGGAATCAGATTGGAGGTCATGATGAAATCAAGAAGTCCGGTACCTCGTGCGTTGCATTTGCTGCTGCCCCACACAGTGTGTTGAGCATTAGCGTCACAGCAAAGAATAAGGCCAGTCTCCTCAAGATCACAGTACTCTATGAGCTCAATAATTGCCTTTGGCGGAGGAGGCAGTTGTGAGTCATAGGGGAAGTAGCCTGAGGCGACAATCAAATGTTTCCATCCACTATCTCGTTCATAGCTAACTTTGGCTGCCACCAATTCTTGCTCACTGAATTTAGGTTAACTTGGTGACAGCAAAGTGTTTCGATACTATAAGACAGATTCTAGGCCTTACGTCCTGCTCATCGTATAGTATGGTTTCACCACGTAGTTCACTAAGACCACAGATGCGTTTGTTATACACCCATGGTTCTTGAATGCAATATGGATAGCCGAGAAAACAGAACAACGAATATTTCAATTATAAAAATTGTAAATGTATACAATGAATGTTATTAAAAATGTGAAAGATAAACATTGTAAACCTTTACTTTATTTTTTTTTTGTTTCGATAAAGAAAAATTAATATTTAGGGCAAATACGTTAACTTGTTTCCGTCCCCAACATCTACAAAAGCCATTTCGTCCATTCGAATTGTATACTCCACATTAGTGAAGCATGTAGAACAATACTATTCTCACACATAGAAAACTGATTTGTTGCGGCAACCAACTAAATTGCCCTACCGACTTATTCAGTTGCGGAAACTTGCTGATTAGGAGGTTGTACCAACTTCCTAGTTAGCAAGAATGAGATTGTGCTAACCTCCTAGTCAACAAGTATGAGGTTGTGCCAACCTCATATTCAGCAAGCATGAGGTTGTTTAAGCCTCCAAGTCAGCAATCATACCGAAACCTCCAATTGAAATTTTATTTCATAATAATTAAACAAAATAAAAAAACTATTTATATTGTCATATATGATCACATATTTTTATTATATTTCACTACACTACAGTCAATCATTATTTTATTAATATTCATATATTTATTTCGCATTTTTACTTAATTAATGAATTTCCTATTGTTTGCCACTTGTGAAAATTTTTGAAGTTTATTTATTTCTGCATGTATCCATAATGTTTGGCAAGAAACTGGCAACCGAACTGCTGATAGACATGAGGTTGCAGTTTGTCATTTATTTTGTTGATACAATAACGTACTCAGTTGCCGTAACAAATGCATAAACGTCAAATTTTGGCAGAATGAAAAATGCAATACTGAGGTTACGACAACCGAACGTGCAGTTGCGCGGACTAACATTTCGGTTAGAGTAAGAAATGGTACGTTTATTTTATTGACATGAGATTACAACAAATGTATTTCGGTTGCAACACTGAAGTTCAATTAACCTCATGCCAAAAGTGGTGTTTCTGTGTGCAGGAACTCATCGAATGAGCTGAGGAATAAATTTAAAAAAAAAAATTCTAATGTAAAATTTTATTGGCTACATAATAAATTCATATTATGAACATAATTAATTTTTTTACTTTTATAATTGAATATTTGAATGACGTTCTTAATATTTGTAATATACATAATTGATTTGCATTATTGAACATTTTAATTATGTACGTAATTCATAACATTACAAACAACTTTGGCGCTTGATTGATTCAAATATGTATGTCTTTGATAGTTCGCTCTGTCTGTTCTGAGCACGTAGACAGCAAGCACTTCCACGCAAAAGTTTTCAACTTTTAGAAAACTTTATAACGTAAGTTTAGATTTTATTGTTTAATAAATTTTAATTAATTAATTTAATTTATTAATTGTAGAAATGAGAATACTGTGCATATAAGGTCACTAAGGCCAATTCAAAATGGGTAGTTAATATTTAATAATTGCAGCAATAGCCATATGGGGATTGTAATGCCCGATTTACATTTTATCTTCTGTGAGTCTCACTGTATTCCTAGGGTTGCATTATTTTAAAAAATTCATATAAAAATAGCAATTTTTCAAAATTCAACCCTAGGAGATACAGAAGATATAATGTAAATCGGGCATAACGTGTTGCAGCAAAATGAGAATCAAATCAATCTTCAACGTAGCGTTTGTGTTTCTATCCAGTGTATTCTCAGCTCCGCTCGGAACTATTCTGAACTGTGAAATGCAACTAACCAAATAACCACTATGTGGCAACTTAAGTGGTAGCCACACAATTGCCATTAAAGTGTTTGTTCCAAATCATGCGAAATATACTGATTTTCCACCCAATTGCGAGTCAAAAAGCCCAGGGGCGAGGCTTAGTTGCTACAAATTTTGATCCATTAAAGTGTCGGTTCACCTATTTGGAACTTGAACTGTAATTTTAAATGTGAAACTTGTGTGGATTCAAAATAATAAAAATCCTACGCAGTGCCATTAACGTGAATGTTTGTCGTGTAATAAAACTGCACATTATTTCAAAAATATGCTATGGCATAATAATATAAGTCTTAACGAACAGATTTTTCGTCAAACTACAACTCGAATTTAACAAACGATTCAAGTTTTTATAAAAATGTTCCTATTAGGTTCTTCATTATATACATGCAACATATATATAACATAATACATTTTATAATTTACCACTATTTTACCATGTCATAACAACAAAGTTAACTCCGCCCATTACCGTATATGTTCCATTATCGGAATGTATGACTTATATATCACAGCATTGTGACATATTCAGCCCAATTCTAAATATTCCTGAAATATTCTGCTCCCATGAGTGTTAGTTCTCCCGGAAGGAAAAGTCTCCCATTCTTAATCCTCCGGGTGCATAAAAAAATGGGAATGGGAATTCGAAAAAAATTTTGAAGTTTCGACTGTTGTGATTGACGTTGAAATAAATTAAACTTTTTAAATATTATGTTAAAAGCAAAATAATTAAAAATTATAAAATGTATAGTATTGCGCTGAGATTGTTATCTGAAGAAATTGATGGTTCAGAAAAAAATAAAGTACGAGCTATAAGAAGAAGTTTACGAGACAGCACAAATCCGCTGGAGTTGCCGCAATCCTTGTAAGTCCAAATTAAAATTATTAATTGTATATACAAATGAGAATTTGTCCCTTTTATAGATTTGAAAAGTATTATAGGGTAAATAAAAACGCTTTTAAATATTTGCTGGACGTGCTGGCAGCTTCTTTGCCGCAAACCAAAAAGCAATTTGCTATATCGCCTATGATCAAGCTGAGTGCATGCTTGCGCTTTTTTGCTGAAGATGTGTACCAAACAGGAGGTGGGAAGGATACTGATGTTAATCCTCTCTCTCTCTGAATGGCGCCAACCTTTCCAAATGTACTACTTTGATTTTTCGTCTAACGGCTGCAGTATTCTGAATCCAATACACGACATCGTTAATTCTTTTAATTATCTTGTATGGTCCTTCCCAGTGTGTTTGTAGCTTAGGGGATAAGCCTTTCTTCCTTTGTGGGTTATAGAGCAAAACAAGCTCTCCTTCCGTAAATCCCTCTGAATTTGTGGTCAAGCCGTATCTGGCCTTCATCTTATCACTCAATTTTTACGCTGTCTTACAAATTGATGCACTTCGTTCATTTCTTCACTTTTTCTGGAAACATAATTGTGTATAGGAATTCCAGCTAAAGGACTCGCACCAAACTTTAAATCCGCAGGTAATCTGAAGTCTGTTCCAAAAACAATTTTAGATAGTGAAGCTGCTGTGGTATCATGAACCGCCGTTCGATAAGCCATGACGAATAGTGGTATGTGTGTATCCCAATCTTTTTGATTTTTATCAACCACTTTTCTGAGATACTCTTCCAAAGTCCGATTGAATCTTTCCACCAAGCCGTCTGATTGCGGGTGCAAAGGCGTTGTTCGTGTTTTGTGTATGTTGAGGATTTTGCATACCTCCTTAAAAACTGCAGACTCAAAATTTCTTCCTTGATCTGAATGCAATTCCAACGGTACTCCAAAACGGCTTACCCAGTTGTTAACTAATGTATCCGCAACTGTTGTGGCTTCTTGATTCGGCATGGGATACACTTCAGGCCACTTGCTGAAATAGTCAATGACGACAAGGACATACTTATTACCCGCATCACTGATTGGAAACGGCCCGGCGACATCCATGGAAATACGCTCGAATGGTGCTCCCACGCTGATGCATCCTGCCGCGACTTCTGACTGTTGGTCCTTTTGCTGGTACATATTGCGGACAACTGCGAATCCAATCGGCGACTGACTCTTGGCATCCAATCCAATAAAAACGTTTCTTTACCTTCTTGACCGTTTTATTAATGCCCAAATGACCACCACTAGATCCACCATGGTATTCCGCTAATATCTCTTTTATTTGTGACTTGGGAACAACAATCAAACTTCGAGCGGATGTGTTATCTTCATTTTCCCATACACGATATAAGCAACCATCTTGTGGCTTTAAGCTCTGCCACTGTGCCCAGTAAGCTTTAGTTATTGGACTGACCGCAGCTATATCTTCCCATGATGGTTTTCTTTGCTGTTCCTTGAACATCACGATTTTTGTGAGGTCGGGATCACTCTTTCGATCAATTTGAATTTGTTCCCGAGTCAATTTTGTATCGGGCAAAACATTTAGCAAACGAATATCAATTATGTTTTCTTTTCCTTCAGCTCTTAAACAATGTCTGCATTCTAGTTTACATGGGCGTCGTGACAGAGCATCTGTATTTCCATGATTTCCTCCTTTACGATGTTCGATTGAGAAATCGTAGCTCTGTAATCGTTCTATCCAACGCGCAATTTGGCCTTCCGGATCTTTGAACTGAAGTAACCATCATAGTGCTGCGTGATCGGTTCTGAAGTGAAACTGTTGACCGTACAGATACTTATGGAAATTTTTCACACTTTCAATTACAGCAAGAAGCTCCCTCCTGGTGTCACAGTAATTTCGCTCGGGCTTGGACAATGTTTTACTGTAGTATGCGATCACTTTTTCCTGCCCATTGATTACTTGAGAGAGAACTCCGCCTATTCCGTATCCACTTGCATCAGTATCAAGTATAAATTTCTAACCTGGAATTGGATACGCAAGAATTGGTGCCGTGCACAGTAGATCTTTTAATTTCAAAAACGACCTTTCTTGATCATCACCCCATTGAAATGCGCGGTTCTCTCTTGTCAATTCGTGAAGACTGCTAGCAACATTGGCAAAACCTGGAAGAAATCGTCTGTAGTATGTACATAGCCCCAAGAAGTTTCGAAGGTCATGTAGGTTCTGTGGTCTGGGCCACTCTTTTACGGCAACTATTTTATCCTCGTCGGTATGTACATCTTCTGTGGTAACTCGATGACCCAGATATTTGACTTCTTTCTTAAAAAGTGAACATTTGTTTGGGCTAAGTTTCAGTCCCGCACTTTCCAATCGAAGAAAAACTTCTTCTAGATTTCTTAGATGTTCGTTGAAATCCTTGCCCATAACAATTATGTCATCAAGGTATACCAGGCATGTTTTCCAGTGTAAACCTTTGATTACGTGCTCCATTAACCGCTCGAATGTAGCTGGGGCATTGCACAGTCCAAACGGCATTACCAAAAATTGCCATAGTCCATCGCCAGTACTGAATGTCTTCTCTCGATCGTTCTTATCGATTTCCACCTGCCAGTAACTGCTTTGCAAGTCTAACGTAGAAAACCATTTTGCATTAGAGAGTGTATCCAAGGTATCGTCGATTCTAGGCTATGGATAGCTATTCTTCTTGGTTACATCATTTAACTTTCGGTAATCAACGCAAAACCGCGTACTACCATCCTTCTTTTTAACCAACACCACTGGTGAGCTCCATGGGCTTTCTGATGGTTCCACGACACCATTTTTGTCCATCTCTTCGACTAAATGTGACATCCCGTTTGGCAAGTGGTACTCTTCTCGGTGCTTGACGAATTGGTTTAGAGTCACAAGTGTCTATTCGATGTTTTACGATGGAAGTTCTTCCGTCGTATTGGCCTTTAGTAGCGAATACAAACCAGTGTTTATCAATTATTTGTTGTACTTTACCCTTTTCTTTGACCATCAAATCCTTGGTCCACTCTTTTATAAATCACATATGCCTCTTGACACCTACCTATTACTGTTCCCTTTTTAATTAATTTGGACGAGTTTTCCATGTTGAGAAGTCCTTTTGGAACAACTTAGTCTTTTGTCGCTTCAACTAATGTTCTTCCGACAACAATATTACCGTTCCTTATCATGAAGTCCATGCCAAGTATTATTTCGTCTACTATTTCCGCCACTATAAAATCATGCTTAACTGTCGTAGTACCAATCATGATTTCCTTCGTAATCTTTCCTCTGATAGGGGCCTCTTCGCCTGTAGCTGATTGCAATCTTATTCCTATAAGTGGCTCTACTACGTCCTTAACAAGGTTACTTCTTATTATAGAGTGTGAAGCTCCCGTGTCCAATGTTACCATATATGCTGTACAATCAATGACTCCTTCGACAGTTAAGCTATTTGGCTTTCGAGCAATTTGTGAAATGGAGATTCTGGGGCAATCGGTTATGGGAGTCAGATCGTGCCCCGCAGATCTGACTCGTTTTAGTTTAAAGCTTGATTCAAATTTACGCTATTTTGGACATGATCCCGTCTTTCTTCATGTCTGGGTTCATCTGCAGATTGAGTTATTGAGCGCTTGCGTTTTTTACGACATTCACGTGCCATATGCCCATATGTATCACAGTTGTAACATTTACCTTTGAATTGGGTTTCTTTGTTGACTGATGTGTGTTCGGTTTTAACGACTGCTTTAACTGCTTGGCACACTACTTGATATAAATCATCGTTCTCCACATCAATTCCACGCGCCTTTGGAGCCGATCGGCACAACACATTTGCTGTCTCCTATGTTAGAGCGATAGTAACCGTTTCCGTAAATGTTACTTTGGGCGCAATCACTGTTGCACGTTTTGTCTCCTGATCGCGTATGCCATCTACAAAAGCTTCGATTTTGCACTTTTCTATGAAATCACCTTCTGAATCTGAATACGACAAATGCGCAAGCCTCTCGATGTCCGCTGCATACGCCTGCAATGTTTCACCATTTCTTTGCATTCGGCCCTTTCGTTCCATTCTGTAGATCTGCTTCATGTGATCACTTCCATATTTCCGTTGCAGTGCAGCCATAACCGCTGTGTAACTATTTCTATCGCTTTCTGGAACAGTCTGCAATACTTCGGCTGCTCCACCTTTCAGGGTCACAATAAGCGCTGCTACGCTATCTTCATTGTTCCATCGATTAATTACAGCCGTTGTCTCAAATTGGTGCTTGAAAATGTTGAACGCTGTGGTTCCATCGTAAATCGGCGATTTCAGCTTCGAACCACTACGAACATGCTGTGTAGGTCCACTTAGATGTAACGCACCGAAATCTTCTTGCATTTTCTGGAACTTTTTGTCGATGCCATTTTCCAATTTTTCAATTTTGCCTTCCATGTCATTTACATGTGCCTCAAGTTCGTTTACTTTGCATTGGAGTGTATTAGAAAGTTCCAGAAGCTGCTTAGAATGTTCCTGCATCTGTTGCTCAATTTTAACTTGATGTTGGTTTGAATTCTCTAGAAGTTTCTGTTCCATTCTGGTCGAATTTTCTTGGAGCTGTTTTGCATTTTCTAGAAGTTACTGTTCCATTCTGGTCGAATTTTCTTGGAGCTGTTTTGAATTTTCAAGTTTCTGTTCCATTTTGCTGGAATTATCTTGTAGTTCTGTGTTAAGTTTTTCTTTAATCCGGTTCGAATTTTCTAGAAGCTGCTGTTGTATAGCTCCGAGCAACTGGCTCATATCAAAACTTTGGGACTGTACTGTTTGCTCCGTGTCCACACTTTTCGATGACGCTGTTGCAGCTTCCACTTCAAACTCGTGCTCTGCGAGGTCAATGCCTTGGTTCTCTAATTCTTCCATTAGACGCTTTTGTAGCTCTACTTTCGTACCTACAGTTGGAAGATTATGAATCGCCAGCTCCTTCTTTAGCTGGTCGACTTAAATTGTACGAATTTAACCATTTTGTATCACAATCCCACTTCTGTTCTATGAGTTCGTATCGCTGGATTGTGTACAAAATAAAAACACACTAATATTTGGTTTTAAAAAGTATTATTATATTATCTTTTTTTTATTATAATGTGGGATAAAAAATAGAGCCACAGCACTCAGACAGGATTATATCCATTGTGCTGTGACCCAGTTCCCTGCTTTTTAATGATACTTCTTAGATTCATTATTGAATCTAAGAAGGCTATTGTGTGATAGAGAGTGAAGCTGATCCTCTCTCATCATGTCTCTGCCAAAGATCTGCCTTCTAATTCTTGAAAATGCTGGACAGTCACAGAGAAGTGCTCCGTTGTGCCAGTTTCTTCGTGGCAGGCAGAACATAAGGCGCTTTCGGCCAGGCCGATTGCGTTCAAGTGTTTTTCACATGCGTTGTGTCCCGTTAGAAGTCCCGTCTGTTTTCTGCACTCCTTTCTACTTAAGGAAAGTAGAACGAGGCCGATCTTTTGGTTATCGTCGGTGTCATGAGCTTGGAGAATCTGCATTTCGTCTCATTCAGCCATCTGCTCTTGTGTGCAGAGGTGACCCAAGAGCTGATGACGAATTTTCCCGTAGATGCAGGTAGTCCAAGCACATGTTCTGGTCCAAATGGATTATCCTCTGATCCACGACGTGCTTGTTCGTCAGATGTTTCATTGCCCGAAACTCCTTTATGGCCCGGCACCCAAATCAGTTTCAGTGTATTGTATTTACCAACACAATTGAGACGTGATCTGCATTGACGTACAATTTTGGATGTGGTGACCGGGTTGTTCAAAGCCATAAGAAAAGCCTGTCTATCGCTGCAAACTGATATAGCCCTGTTCTGCCATCTATTATCCACAATGTAGTCCATAGCCATAAGTATAGCATAGACTTCGGCTTGAAATACCAAGGCATTGTCGCCTAAGGCGAAGTAAAGTCTGCGGTCATCCGGTTCCACAAACACTCCAGCACCAGATCCCTGATCGGTTCTGGAGCCGTCTGTGAAAATGCGGTGTGACCCTCTACCTGGATCACAGTCAGCCGTTAGCCAGTCTTGAATGTCAGGTTGGCAGACCTCAAAATTTCGTCTTGGTAATATTTCTGTTATCATTGCATCAGAGGGCATCTCCAGTAGACAGGTGTCTAATGGAGTGTCAAGTGCAATGTCAGAGATATTCCAGGGAACATTAAACCAGAAACCACCTCGTTTTAGTCTCCAGCAGCCTTTCATGGCTTCGCTTCTGATGAAGATGTCAAGTAGTGGTAGGTTTAAGATTGCATTCAGTGCTTGACCAGGTGTAGTGGGAAAGGCATCCGTAACACCCAGACACACGGTTCTCTGAATCTTGGCAAGACTAGTTGTCACGCATTTTCGCGACAGCTTGTTCCACCAGACTACCGATGCATATGATATCATCGGTCTTATCATTGCCGTGTAAATCCATAAGGTTTTGCTCGGCGATAATCCCCATGTCTTCCCAAATATTCCTCTGCTTGCCAGAAGGCATTCAATGCTCGCGAAATTTTATTTTCAACATGTTTTGTCCAAAGTAGTTTACTATCTAGAGTTAAGCCCAGATATTTTACTTCGTTAGACAGAGGAATAGTGACACCCTTAAGTACTGGTAGAGATAATCCTGTCATTATTCTTTTCCTAGTGAAGAGAACAATCCCTGTTTTGTGAGGGTTGTCGGAAAGTCCGTTTGCAGTACACCAGCTGTCAATTCGGTTCAATGAGTTTTGTGTTTTAACACAGACCTCATTGAGGGAAAAGCCTGTGGTAAGAATGGCAACATCATCTGCATAGGCCTGGGAATAGACACCTGGTCCATCGAGTTCGTTGACTAGAGAGTCAACCAGCATACACCAGAACAGGGGGGAGAGAACGCCTCCTTGAGGACAACCTCTATTCACCCCTGCCATAATATACTGACCGCACTCCGCCTCAGAAGTGATGGTCCTAAACATTAGCATTGACCTTAGCCATTTGACCAATGTTTCATCTATTTCATGCCTTCTAGCTGCGTCACACATTCCATTAAAAGTCGCATTATCAAAAGCACCCTCGATGTCAACAAATATGCCCATCACGTACATCTTCCTCTGAAAAGCATGCTCGATCCGGCCAACCAGATGTTGCAATGCTGTTTCACAGGATTTTCCACGTTGGTAGGCATGTTGTCTTGATGATAGTGGTAACTTTGACAGCGATGTTTTTCTGATGTGCAACTCAACTAGTCTTTCTAGACACTTTAGTACGAAGGACATCATACTAATGGGTCTGAAGCTCTTGGCTATGGAATAGTCTTCTCTTCCAACTTTAGGACTGAAGGCTACTTTAACTAAACGCCAGGATGTCGGAATGTATGCCCATGCGAGACTTGCTCTAAAGATCTTCTTTAGGCATGATAGCAATTGGGTTATACCTTCTCGTAGCATGACTGGGCAGATGCCATCCGGTCCAGGAGACTTGAAGCCATCAAAAGAGGCCACTGCGTATTGGATAGCATCATCGTACACAACCAATCTGGCAACCTGCCAGTCGTGTTGTGTCACATTAGTGTTGTTATTGCAGTCCCCAGTGCTAGGATTACAAGTCAGAGTCTAAGTTGCTCCTTAGGGCCCTAATTAGAAGCTTGCGCAAGGTTTCAAGACAAGCGTTCCACCAAAGAACGGGAGGTCTAGATAACGTTTTTCGTACCGGACATGTTCGTACAAAACTAGAATTTATGACATCGTTCATAACTTGAACGGACGTCTCAATACTTTCTTTGGTACGAATTCTGACAGGAATATTGAGGGAATTCTCAAGTTCATGTCTGAAGCGTGCCTAGTTCGTTTTTCTAGGGTTTCTTACCGTCATAGAGGGCAGCACCTCTCGGTCAGAATGAAACTCGATATACCTGTGGTCCGATAAAGAATCTTCTTTAAGAACCTTCCAGTTAAAGATTGACTCTCTCAGTCTACAGTTAGACAAAGTAAGGTCAATGACTTCCTGTCTTCTAGCAGTCACAAACGTGGGTTTATTACCAGTGTTGTGAATGTTCAATTGGAGGTCATGATGAAGTCAAGGAGTCTGGTACCTCGTGCGTTGCATTTACTGCTGCCCCACTGAATAAGGTCGGTCTCCTTAAGATCACATTACTCTATGAGCTCAACAATAGCCTTTGGCGGAGGAGGCAATAGTGAGTCATAGGGGAAGTAGCCTGAGGCGACAATCAGATGTTTCCATCCACTATCGCTTTCATAGCTCACTTTGGCTGCCACACTCGCAGAAATAAATTTTTAATTCTAACAATAAATTAACAATCATATCGGTCAAAATGGCATTGACAATTATCTATTGTTAATTTATTGTTGGTATTAACAATTAAAATAGTCAATTTTTCGAAATTTAATTTTGAAGCAAATTTAACGTATAAAATTAAAAATTAAACCTCATTATTAACAATTGTATTTGTTATTTTCGATTGTTGAATTGTTATTGGTGATGCAGACTAAATTAACAATCGAATTGTTAAAAATAGCAATAATGATTTTTAACATAGCCTACTTCATATCATTTAATTGAAATAATTGTATACAGTGTTTTTTTATATATATTATATTAATTATTTATATATATATTATATATTTTTAAATACAATTTCAAAATTATTACAATTTATATTATTTCTACTAAATTAATTAAAAATTTAGTACAATTTAAATTCAAACATTAGGTTTATATATTTTATAGTTTATGTTTTATATTTTATATTTTATATTTTATATTTGATATTTTATATTTTATATTTTATATTTTATATTTTATATTTTATATTTTATATTTTATATTTTATATTTTATATTTGATATTTTATATTTTATATTTTATATTTTATATTTTATATTTTATATTTTATATTTTATATTTTATATTTTATATTTTATATTTTATATTTTATATTTTATATTTTATATTTTATATTTTATATTTTATATTTTATATTTTATATTTTATATTTTATATTTTATATTTTATATTTTATATTTTATATTTTATATTTTATATTTTATATTTTATATTTTATATTTTATATTTTATATTTTATATTTTATATTTTATATTTTATATTTTATATTTTATATTTTATATTTTATATTTTATATTTTATATTTTATATTTTATATTTTATATTTTATATTTTATATTTTATATTTTATATTTTATATTTTATATTTTATATTTTATATTTTATATTTTATATTTTATATTTTATATTTTATATTTTATATTTTATATTTTATATTTTATATTTTATATTTTATATTTTATATTTTATATTTTATATTTTATATTTTATATTTTATATTTTATATTTTATATTTTATATTTTATATTTTATATTTTATATTTTATATTTTATATTTTATATTTTATATTTTATATTTTATATTTTATATTTTATATTTTATATTTTATATTTTATATTTTATATTTTATATTTTATATTTTATATTTTATATTTTATATTTTATATTTTATATTTTATATTTTATATTTTATATTTTATATTTTATATTTTATATTTTATATTTTATATTTTATATTTTATATTTTATATTTTATATTTTATATTTTATATTTTATATTTTATATTTTATATTTTATATTTTATATTTTATATTTTATATTTTATATTTTATATTTTATATTTTATATTTTATATTTTATATTTTATATTTTATATTTTATATTTTATATTTTATATTTTATATTTTATATTTTATATTTTATATTTTATATTTTATATTTTATATTTTATATTTTATATTTTATATTTTATATTTTATATTTTATATTTTATATTTTATATTTTATATTTTATATTTTATATTTTATATTTTATATTTTATATTTTATATTTTATATTTTATATTTTATATTTTATATTTTATATTTTATATTTTATATTTTATATTTTATATTTTATATTTTATATTTTATATTTTATATTTTATATTTTATATTTTATATTTTATATTTTATATTTTATATTTTATATTTTATATTTTATATTTTATATTTTATATTTTATATTTTATATTTTATATTTTATATTTTATATTTTATATTTTATATTTTATATTTTATATTTTATATTTTATATTTTATATTTTATATTTTATATTTTATATTTTATATTTTATATTTTATATTTTATATTTTATATTTTATATTTTATATTTTATATTTTATATTTTATATTTTATATTTTATATTTTATATTTTATATTTTATATTTTATATTTTATATTTTATATTTTATATTTTATATTTTATATTTTATATTTTATATTTTATATTTTATATTTTATATTTTATATTTTATATTTTATATTTTATATTTTATATTTTATATTTTATATTTTATATTTTATATTTTATATTTTATATTTTATATTTTATATTTTATATTTTATATTTTATATTTTATATTTTATATTTTATATTTTATATTTTATATTTTATATTTTATATTTTATATTTTATATTTTATATTTTATATTTTATATTTTATATTTTATATTTTATATTTTATATTTTATATTTTATATTTTATATTTTATATTTTATATTTTATATTTTATATTTTATATTTTATATTTTATATTTTATATTTTATATTTTATATTTTATATTTTATATTTTATATTTTATATTTTATATTTTATATTTTATATTTTATATTTTATATTTTATATTTTATATTTTATATTTTATATTTTATATTTTATATTTTATATTTTATATTTTATATTTTATATTTTATATTTTATATTTTATATTTTATATTTTATATTTTATATTTTATATTTTATATTTTATATTTTATATTTTATATTTTATATTTTATATTTTATATTTTATATTTTATATTTTATATTTTATATTTTATATTTTATATTTTATATTTTATATTTTATATTTTATATTTTATATTTTATATTTTATATTTTATATTTTATATTTTATATTTTATATTTTATATTTTATATTTTATATTTTATATTTTATATTTTATATTTTATATTTTATATTTTATATTTTATATTTTATATTTTATATTTTATATTTTATATTTTATATTTTATATTTTATATTTTATATTTTATATTTTATATTTTATATTTTATATTTTATATTTTATATTTTATATTTTATATTTTATATTTTATATTTTATATTTTATATTTTATATTTTATATTTTATATTTTATATTTTATATTTTATATTTTATATTTTATATTTTATATTTTATATTTTATATTTTATATTTTATATTTTATATTTTATATTTTATATTTTATATTTTATATTTTATATTTTATATTTTATATTTTATATTTTATATTTTATATTTTATATTTTATATTTTATATTTTATATTTTATATTTTATATTTTATATTTTATATTTTATATTTTATATTTTATATTTTATATTTTATATTTTATATTTTATATTTTATATTTTATATTTTATATTTTATATTTTATATTTTATATTTTATATTTTATATTTTATATTTTATATTTTATATTTTATATTTTATATTTTATATTTTATATTTTATATTTTATATTTTATATTTTATATTTTATATTTTATATTTTATATTTTATATTTTATATTTTATATTTTATATTTTATATTTTATATTTTATATTTTATATTTTATATTTTATATTTTATATTTTATATTTTATATTTTATATTTTATATTTTATATTTTATATTTTATATTTTATATTTTATATTTTATATTTTATATTTTATATTTTATATTTTATATTTTATATTTTATATTTTATATTTTATATTTTATATTTTATATTTTATATTTTATATTTTATATTTTATATTTTATATTTTATATTTTATATTTTATATTTTATATTTTATATTTTATATTTTATATTTTATATTTTATATTTTATATTTTATATTTTATATTTTATATTTTATATTTTATATTTTATATTTTATATTTTATATTTTATATTTTATATTTTATATTTTATATTTTATATTTTATATTTTATATTTTATATTTTATATTTTATATTTTATATTTTATATTTTATATTTTATATTTTATATTTTATATTTTATATTTTATATTTTATATTTTATATTTTATATTTTATATTTTATATTTTATATTTTATATTTTATATTTTATATTTTATATTTTATATTTTATATTTTATATTTTATATTTTATATTTTATATTTTATATTTTATATTTTATATTTTATATTTTATATTTTATATTTTATATTTTATATTTTATATTTTATATTTTATATTTTATATTTTATATTTTATATTTTATATTTTATATTTTATATTTTATATTTTATATTTTATATTTTATATTTTATATTTTATATTTTATATTTTATATTTTATATTTTATATTTTATATTTTATATTTTATATTTTATATTTTATATTTTATATTTTATATTTTATATTTTATATTTTATATTTTATATTTTATATTTTATATTTTATATTTTATATTTTATATTTTATATTTTATATTTTATATTTTATATTTTATATTTTATATTTTATATTTTATATTTTATATTTTATATTTTATATTTTATATTTTATATTTTATATTTTATATTTTATATTTTATATTTTATATTTTATATTTTATATTTTATATTTTATATTTTATATTTTATATTTTATATTTTATATTTTATATTTTATATTTTATATTTTATATTTTATATTTTATATTTTATATTTTATATTTTATATTTTATATTTTATATTTTATATTTTATATTTTATATTTTATATTTTATATTTTATATTTTATATTTTATATTTTATATTTTATATTTTATATTTTATATTTTATATTTTATATTTTATATTTTATATTTTATATTTTATATTTTATATTTTATATTTTATATTTTATATTTTATATTTTATATTTTATATTTTATATTTTATATTTTATATTTTATATTTTATATTTTATATTTTATATTTTATATTTTATATTTTATATTTTATATTTTATATTTTATATTTTATATTTTATATTTTATATTTTATATTTTATATTTTATATTTTATATTTTATATTTTATATTTTATATTTTATATTTTATATTTTATATTTTATATTTTATATTTTATATTTTATATTTTATATTTTATATTTTATATTTTATATTTTATATTTTATATTTTATATTTTATATTTTATATTTTATATTTTATATTTTATATTTTATATTTTATATTTTATATTTTATATTTTATATTTTATATTTTATATTTTATATTTTATATTTTATATTTTATATTTTATATTTTATATTTTATATTTTATATTTTATATTTTATATTTTATATTTTATATTTTATATTTTATATTTTATATTTTATATTTTATATTTTATATTTTATATTTTATATTTTATATTTTATATTTTATATTTTATATTTTATATTTTATATTTTATATTTTATATTTTATATTTTATATTTTATATTTTATATTTTATATTTTATATTTTATATTTTATATTTTATATTTTATATTTTATATTTTATATTTTATATTTTATATTTTATATTTTATATTTTATATTTTATATTTTATATTTTATATTTTATATTTTATATTTTATATTTTATATTTTATATTTTATATTTTATATTTTATATTTTATATTTTATATTTTATATTTTATATTTTATATTTTATATTTTATATTTTATATTTTATATTTTATATTTTATATTTTATATTTTATATTTTATATTTTATATTTTATATTTTATATTTTATATTTTATATTTTATATTTTATATTTTATATTTTATATTTTATATTTTATATTTTATATTTTATATTTTATATTTTATATTTTATATTTTATATTTTATATTTTATATTTTATATTTTATATTTTATATTTTATATTTTATATTTTATATTTTATATTTTATATTTTATATTTTATATTTTATATTTTATATTTTATATTTTATATTTTATATTTTATATTTTATATTTTATATTTTATATTTTATATTTTATATTTTATATTTTATATTTTATATTTTATATTTTATATTTTATATTTTATATTTTATATTTTATATTTTATATTTTATATTTTATATTTTATATTTTATATTTTATATTTTATATTTTATATTTTATATTTTATATTTTATATTTTATATTTTATATTTTATATTTTATATTTTATATTTTATATTTTATATTTTATATTTTATATTTTATATTTTATATTTTATATTTATATTTTATATTTTATATTTTATATTTTATATTTTATATTTTATATTTTATATTTTATATTTTATATTTTATATTTTATATTTTATATTTTATATTTTATATTTTATATTTTATTTTATTTTATATTTTATATTTTATGTTTTATAATAAACAAAGTTTATGGCGTTGACAGCGCTGCTGAGCGGGTACACATTTGGCCGGGTCGGTTTACACTCTCCACCCTATGGAAGGCCGCAAACAATTCCTAATATAACTCGACAGAGTGTCACAAGCTTATTTAATCTGCTTATCCGGCGTTAATTTTTGCTTCGATGTCAGATCAGATCCTGTTGCTGACGCTAACATAAAATAGAACATTAAACAAAAAAATACGTTTTACGACAAAAGAACAATATGCTCACAATCGAGGCTGCAGCAGTGGTCAATGCAATAGCATTCCATCGTTGTTTTCGCACTGCTCAATACTGCTCAGGCGTGGCAGACGACTGCACACTGTGCAGTGCACAGCTATGGTGAAAGTCGTTCTTGCGGTGGCACTGTTGCGACGAGATGAAGGATGTTACAATCGATACATCACCATTGGCTCGCCGATCGCCTCAGATGTTTGCGGCACCACTGCGCGCAATTCCTTCTCGATGTCCTTATTCGTTGTCTCCAAGTGGTCAGTTGTCTGAAGTTTGTCCTCGAAGCATATAGAAAAAAATGTCATTTCAAATGCAATAAATTGTATAATTTGGCGCTCACCTGTCCATTTACACATGTTTTGTAAGCAGCGTTGTCTCCTTAGTCTGCAGATCGGGTTTATAACCAACTAAACCCAAACGTACACCAACGGTTGCATTGTACGGATCGATGATGTCACTTGCTGAAGTGGCTCCGACTGCTTGCTTGAGCCCACGTCTGCCTGATGCTGCACTCATAAGTGTGGCGACAGTTACTTCTGTGGCTCTTCAGCAGCAACACAATTTATTTTATCCGAAGGAATTTTAAATTTATTAAAATAAAAATATATTTTGAAGTATGATACAGTGATAGATGTATCATGTTTTGAAGTGTTCGTATTCGAACCAACAATTTTTTAAAAATCGAATTGTTGAATTTTACAATTAATTTAAATTTAACAATCCAACAATAAATTTAACAATCTCTCCAAAAATAATTGTTAAGTGTGAAAATGCTACAAGCATCACTCAAATTATAGGAAAAAAATTAACAATTATAATTGTTAAATGAACAACAATCGTAATTGTTAAATTTTAACAATTATTTTCTGAGAGTGCACCAGGTCTTGCCCACAGAATTGGGTTAACTTGGTGACAGCAAAGTGTTTCGATACTATAAAATAGCTTCTAGGCCTTGCGGCTTGCTCATCGTATAGTATGGCTTCACCACGTAGTTCACTAAGACCACAGATGCGTTTGTTATACACCCATGGTTCTTGAACAGCTGTGATGTGAGGTAATGTATGCAACATGGAGAGCCGCTTACCTAGTAAAGCGGTAGCAGCTTTAGAATGTTGCAGATTGATCTGAGTAAATATCATGACAGGATAATTAACTCGTTTCTCATCATATGCCTATTCATTTGGAATTGATTCGGAATTTGATCCGTCCAAAGAATAAGATATGATGGCTGTCGTACTTAGATAGCATGACATCTAACGACTTCTGGTCTAAGCCAACAACCAGGGTTGAGCCCTCCTTGTCCTCCGGACCTCGCTCTGGTTTATGGCTAAAGATTTTCCATCCGTTCGTTTCGATGCCCTGGTTCTGAGCACGTAGGCAGGCAAACACTTCCGCTGTTTTCCTGATAGGACCAGGTATCCAGCATATTGCTCGCCTGCGTTTGGGTTCGTCTCCGCTGAAAACAGCGAAGCGCGATTTGCCCAAGGGGGGATTTTAGCAACGGCAATCCAATCGAAATTGGCTTGAGACGAGCATAGCACCTTCATGATGCCATCAAAGATCCGCAAAGATGATCGGTGCAGTGTTTTACTTCTGCATCATTCATCTTTTGCTCCTTCCCCAATTTGCCAATAATCGCAACCGGAAAAGCTTTGCGAGCAGCATCACGATATGATACTGCTAGCGTACCTCTGCCAGTGAATGTTGAATGCAGTTCATCCGCAGCCGATCCGGAACATGAAGCACCAGTGCTCTTGCTTGTGGGAGCAGTATCACCGGAAACTGTCGAGTTCTGGGAGTTACGGGGTTTCGCAGTAGCAGTAGAAGGTTTTAAACTTCTTGCCATTGCGCTTCTCAGGTGCATTGGCTGCCACCACAGCAGCAGCGGATGGTCCGGCTTCAGTCGGAGTAACCTCCACCGATCTATCGCGTTTTACTGTGGTAGCTAGGGAAGAGAAAGCTCCAGCGTCGCCTTTAGCCTTTTCAGCCTCTTTACGATCTTTCGCTTTATTCTTCCTTCTCCTACCCACCTGGGCATCGGACTACCTGACCTCTGTATTCAGAGATCCGGGTCCGGTCTCCAATGGAAGTTTAGCTTCCAGTTGGGCGTCGGTCTCTCTAGGATTAGATGCTGGTAAGACACCACTTTCCTTCGAACGACCCACGCAGGTCGTAGCGAAGCATAGCAGTGCAGTACCGCTATTCGTGGTGATCCGCTGGACAACTCAGGGCAGGTCGTAGCGAAGCATAGCAGCGTAGGGCTACCATTCGTGGCAACACAGTAATCGCAGCCGTAGCCAGCATAGCGTCAAAGCCTCGTAGGCACAACCACATAGCGTAGCCAAGCATAGCACCGTTGTACCGCTAGTAGTAGTACGATGCTACACAGATAGCAGTTCGACGACAGCGAACATATCACACGTAAATCATGACCAGTGTCAAGTGGGTCAACGGGTTGCAGAAGCGCGATCTCTTCCTAGACCGAGTAGAAGAGTTGCCGGACGTACATAGTATCAACGTATATCAACTACAATGCGTGATGCCTGAACTGCTCCAAGGCAAAGCACTCCTTTCGTTCCGAAACAACAACAGCAGTTGGACGGAATGAGAGACATTCCAACAAGACTTCGGCAAGTTCTTCCTTCCCTTCCGGTACATCGAAAGATTGGATGACGAAATTCATAGTAGGACCCAAAGCCCAGGAGAATTATTTCATGACTATCTACTAGCATTGCAGACGTTGATGCGTCACGCCGACTATACCGAAGAGCAGAAGCGGGTGTATAGAACCATTCACCCCGACTATCAGTGGTATGTGCGACGCAGAGATTTCTCGACCTTGGCGGAGCTCGTAGAGTTGGCCAAGGAGTTAGAGTGTATCAAGGCCCGAGATCCAGAGAGACCAGTCGTCTTCGTAGAACGCCAAAACAAATGGACCATCGATTGCTGCGGACTAGAGGGAAACGCAAGCGAGGTACGCATGGCAGGAGGGGTTGCGAATCCTGACAATACCACCCCTCAAACAAAGTAAACATCCTACACCACGACGCTAGGCATCTGTCTGCCTACGTCACCCTTGGCAATTAAGAGACTATTGCCACCAGTGAACATCAGAGCGAAGAACACCAGAGAAACGAACGTCAAAGCGAAGAACACCAGAGCAACGAACACCCGAGCAACGAATACCAGAGCAATGAACACCATAGCAACGAACAACAGAGCAACGAACACAAGAGCAAGGAACACCAGAGCAACGAACATCACAGTAACGAACAACAGAGTAACAAACAACAGAGGAACGCCGAAAGAGAACCCACCGCGCCTATTTCCCAGAACCTCGATATATCCAACACACGATTAAAACCGACTAATAAACGTTGTTTTTTCTCTTCTAGCTGAACTCCACGTCAATCTAGGATGAGCGACAAGTTTCGGCAAACCAAATACCAGTTCAAGGCTCGAATGGCAGAAAGAGTGCGCGCGGACGCCGTGCCGTGCGTTTGCACGCCCAGTTCGAAGAGGTGTTACAACCGGGGTCTCGACGCGGTCCACGTATCCGGGTGCGCCGCCTTACTTCCGCCGACTTCGAACGCCCTGCAGCAGACATACCTCAACACCGTCAAATGTGTACGACGATTTGTGTTGAGCAGGACGAGCTGGTGCCGCCTCCAGCGTTGTCGCACGCAAACATCCGTACGCAGTCAGCAGCCACAACCGAGGGCTGCACGCTATCACCAACCGTGACAAATGCGACCCACCGCAATGACAGAGAGCTGCACGCCACCAGTTACTTCTCCGTCTCCCGAGGGCTCTATAACCGAGCGTCGCAAACACACGCGACAACGTACACCGGCATCCGAAGCCAAGACCAACGAGACAACTCAACCCGCTCGCCGGTTCCGAGCTACGTCGCCGGCCCAAGACTCGTCACTCAGCAGCACATATTGTCACGCAGCATCGTCATCTCGTGTTGTAACTAAATGTCGGTTGCCTTGGCGTGTAGCCAAATGTCGCAACGTTCCTTTTATACTTACCCATTATGTCCTACCCAAATGTCTAACGTTGTAGTTCTGTTTCTATTAATCAAAATAATTTAAACAAGTATTTTCTTCTAAGACATACTTTTATTTAAACTAAAGTTCTAACACGTCTTTAACGTCCTCATTTTACAACTGACTTAAAATCTAACATAAACTATTATATAAAGGCATGTTCCAAATCAATATGTTCCGGCAGAGTGCAAATTCCACTCAACGAATTTACTTCCGTAAAGACGCTGCCAGCCAATCGCGCTGCAGCTGGTTTGACCCAGCTTTGCCAATACTGTTGGCTAACAGTGCCCCACATTGCACCTTACTGCAACTTCACGACAACTGCATGAGTTAGTCATCGCGGAAATAGGTCACGATACGTTTATAATATTAACGTGTAGTGACTTACGATAACACACTATGTTGACTTACAACACTCGTCGCTCCACCAAGCCACACCGACTAGAGCCGGAGTTCCGTCGCCACAAATCGCCACCGCGACGCTCGTACGCAATGGCTGGAGGGGCCACACCAAGACCCACACCCGACAGCAGATCACGGTCCTCGGGCTCGCGGCGACCACGGGCCGAGTCTCGTAAGCCTCACCACAAATCTGACGAAGAACCGAATAAAGAAGATACCGCACAGCGCGCAACTACATCCCATCAAATTAAGGGCCCAAGTCGTGGGTCCCCCCCAAGCCACTACATCATATACCGCCACCCATCCCATCAACCCTTCTGACAACAAGAGAGATCGACGACGAACCCAAAGAGGCGCCTACCAAGCAACCCCACGAGCCACCGATCATCTCATATCCCCCTCTGGCAACAGATGAGACCAATGAGAGACCTATGGAGACGTCGACCGAGTGGCCCGAACAGCCAGCTACCATCCCACCACTAAGGATCGCCCTAAACTCCCACTCGCGTAACCGAGGAAGGCGCACAAGCTTCCTGGTGAGTGTCCAGGGCCATACGTCCCAGATCAATATCAGCGCTGAAGGGTGATCCGCTGGACAATTCAGGGCAGCTCGTAGCGAAGCATAGCAGCGTAGGGCCACCATTCGTGGCAACACAGTAATCGCAGCCGTAGCCAGCATAGCGTCAAAGCCTCGAAGGCACAACCACATAGCGTAGCCAAGCATAGCACCATCGTACCGCTAGGGTGTAGCATCGTACTACTGAATGATGCTACACAGTAGCAGTTCGACGACAGAAAGCGTAACACCGCCAGACACGGTGTTTCGGCAACCTAAGCTCGGATGACCATAATTGTTCGAGGAAACGACCGGGTCAACGAGATTTGACCGTCGGTCGACAACGAACGGGCAAACCGAGTCCACAGCGCCGGAACGCTGTGAGACACAAGAAGCGATGTCACCGGTCGCGTAAGTTAGTAAATAGTGTTAAAATATTAAAATAGTGTTAAATAAAGAATTTTATAACGTTATTTTCTTTTATTTTCTTTTTGGTACTCCCCTGCGAATTACAAATTCTCGGGACGAACCCTGGCGCGACTAGCTCACCCCGATTGACGGCCCCGAATTATATATATTATATAAATTATATAAATTATATAAATTATATAAATTATATAAATTATATAAATTATATAAATTATATAAATTATATAAATTATATAAATTATATAAATTATATAAATTATATAAATTATATAAATTATATAAATTATATAAATTATATAAATTATATAAATTATATAAATTATATAAATTATATAAATTATATAAATTATATAAATTATATAAATTATATAAATTATATAAATTATATAAATTATATAAATTATATAAATTATATAAATTATATAAATTATATAAATTATATAAATTATATAAATTATATAAATTATATAAATTATATAAATTATATAAATTATATAAATTATATAAATTATATAAATTATATAAATTATATAAATTATATAAATTATATAAATTATATAAATTATATAAATTATATAAATTATATAAATTATATAAATTATATAAATTATATAAATTATATAAATTATATAAATTATATAAATTATATAAATTATATAAATTATATAAATTATATAAATTATATAAATTATATAAATTATATAAATTATATAAATTATATAAATTATATAAATTATATAAATTATATAAATTATATAAATTATATAAATTATATAAATTATATAAATTATATAAATTATATAAATTATATAAATTATATAAATTATATAAATTATATAAATTATATAAATTATATAAATTATATAAATTATATAAATTATATAAATTATATAAATTATATAAATTATATAAATTATATAAATTATATAAATTATATAAATTATATAAATTATATAAATTACATAAATTATATAAATTATATAAATTATATAAATTATATAAATTATATAAATTATATAAATTATATAAATTATATAAATTGTATAAATTATATAAATTATATAAATTATATAAATTATATAAATTATATAAATTATATAAATTATATAAATTATATAAATTATATAAATTATATAAATTATATAAATTATATAAATTATATAAATTATATAAATTATATAAATTATATAAATTATATAAATTATATAAATTATATAAATTATATAAATTATATAAATTATATAAATTATATAAATTATATAAATTATATAAATTATATAAATTATATAAATTATATAAATTATATAAATTATATAAATTATATAAATTATATAAATTATATAAATTATATAAATTATATAAATTATATAAATTATATAAATTATATAAATTATATAAATTATATAAATTATATAAATTATTTAAATTATATAAATTATATAAATTATATGATATCAATATCGTCGTCATATGCGAGCAGCTCAAACTATTTTCTCCATCAATAGGTTAAAAAAATGTCGCACTATAGGGAGTCACCATTTCTGAAACCTCTTTCGGTATGAAATGGCTCGGAGAGGTCTTTTCATATTCTCACTGAGCAACGTGTGTTGCTCAGGTTCATCCAGCAAAGCCTTATAAGATTCGCAGGTATACCGAACTCAGACACTGCGGCGTATAATCGTTCCCTTATTGGAGGGTCGAAGACGGCTTTATAGTCGACTAATAGGTGGTAGATGTCGATCTGTTTTTCTAGGGTTTTTTTTTTTCCTGGATTAGGCGCAATGAGAAAATCTGGTCTATGGTGGACTTTCCAGGTCTGAAGCCGCACTGATGATGTCCAATCAGTCTGTTGACGATGGGCTTAAGTCTTTCACATAACACGCTCGATAGAACCTTGTATGCGATATTGAGTAGGCTGATCCCACGGTAGTTGGCGCAGATAGTGGGATCCCCTTTCTTAAGGATTGGGCAGAGTACACTGAGGTTCCAGTCACTTGGCATGCTTTCATCCGACCATATTCTGCTTACGAGCTCGTGCATGCTCTCTATTAGCTCTTTGCCTCCGGTCTTAAACAATTCAGCAGGCAGGCCATCAGCACCTGCGGCTTTGTAGTTTTTCAGCCGAGCAATGGCTGTTCTGACCTCGTCATGGTCGGGTGGCGGAATCTCAACGTTGTCATCAAGTACTGGGGTGGAATTGCGGTCATCATCACCGGTCAGCAGTCTAGAGAAGTGATCTCTCCATATTTTCAGTGTGCTCTGGATATTTGTCACTAGATTTCCGTTCTCAGCTTTACAAGAGAGGCTAGGCGTCTTATTTTCTCGAAGAATTTTCGAGCCTCATTCCTGTCCCCATGCATCTCAATCTCCTCACACTCACGTCTTTCTGCGTCGCTTTTTTACGCCTTTCTCTTCTCTTTGTATCGCTCCTTCGCAGCTCACGTAGCTACTGACTACAGGGTGAATTTGTCTTTCTCTGCAGTGGCCGCGCGACACTCTTGGTCATACCACTGATTCCTCAGGGGGCATTGGAATCCAAGTACCTCTTCGGCAGCCGTACGCATAGAGCAGGAGATATGGTTCCACTGCGCGCGTATATTATCGAAGGACGAGTGCTTTGTCTAAGCAGGTTTGAGAGTCGAGTGGAAATGGCTTGCGTTGTCTGTTGTGATTGCAGCTTTCTCTGGGTTTGGTTCCGTACGTTCTTCGCAGCGCTTAAGCATGTGCGGACCTTGGCTGCTAAAAGGTAATGGCACATCGGATAGTGCGTACGCCCATCACGCTCGAAGCGTGCCTTCCGTCAATCACAACGTGATCAATTTGGTTTCGAGGTCGAAACGTGCCTTCCGTCAATCACAACGTGATCAATTTGGTTTTGAGTTTTTTGATCGGGCGACAACCATGTGGTCTTGTGGATATCGAAATGTTCGAATCTAGTGCTATTAACTACCATGTTCCGTGCTGCGGCGATTAGCGATTAGCCTCGTTCCGTTATCGGAAGTGTTGGCATGGAGGCTAAATTTTCCGATTGTGGGAATAGTTGGCTTCTCTGCCCACATTGGCGTTAAAATCGCCTAGCACGATTTTGATATCGTGACAGGGCAGCGCTCGTATGCATTGTCTAGGCGCTCGTGAAGCGCTCTTTTGTCTCGTCATCTTTCTCGTTCATCGGAGCGTAAGCACAAATTAGGCTGATGTGGAAATATTTAGTCTTGATGCGGATTGTTGCCAGACTTTCGTTCACGGCCGTGAACCTAGATACAAGGTGGCGGAGTCTCTTGCCGACCACAAATCCACATCAAAATTCGTGTCTCTCAGCATTGCAGCTGTAGTAGATAGCACAGGACGCTTTTTTCGAGCAGCCCTGTCCCGTCCATCACATCTCCTGGATAGCGGTGATGTCAGCCTTATATTTTTCGAGGACATCTGCCAGCTGGATAGAGCCACTTTCCCTATAAAGGGTCCGGACATTCCAGGTGCATATACGTAAACCATGGTCCTTAAAACGTTTGCGTGGGTCGTCATCGTGGTAATCGGTCGTTATCCGAGGCAATTAATTTCCTTCATGATATTTATTTAGCAACACAAACTAACGATCGTAGTTTTTTAATTAATGCACTAAGAAAACAAAGATGATTACCAGAAATATCACAGCCCTAAATATCAAGTTATTTTCAAATTATGTATATCGTCTTTGAGACAACCATCTCTCAAACATCCGCCAAATACGATAAATGTTGCTAGCAACAATCTTTCAAATTTACGATTATGTATAGCAATCATCAATTAAACATCTTACAAATAGGAAGATAGTTGAGGAATATTTGGAAAAGGTACTCTATTAGAATTCGCGGAGTAATTTTTATTGAATTAAAATAAAATGCATTAAATGTATTTTTATTTATTCTAGAATTAATACAGTATCCTGGTTATACATCACCATCGTCTTTATAAATCCTTCGAAGGTAAAATTTTACAACGACTTGAGATTTCTTCGCAGAAGAACCAAGTCCGTCCGGCGATGCTGCCATAAAAGTAAACTCTGAAAAGAAAAATGTTCCATCACGTGTTGATAATTTAAATCACAGGATATTTTATTTTCGCTTTTACAATTAAAATTTAATATTTGAGTTGGGACTTTTTTACACCATTTGATTTACTTAATTGTTGTGGATAAATTAAGCGTAAGGAAAAAGGACGCTATTTTCCATTTTTATGGTAGTCAAATGTCAAATACTTCAAAAGTTTTGCTGAAAATGTCCAAGAACTCAGAATGTTTGCTATCAGTCAACTGTAAATATCTTAATTTGCATTGCTGTTGTGGCAAACATCTCGTAACTATCTGCATACACGTCATATTTAAAATATATTAATAGTTTTGATGCAACTTTTTTAAAACTTATCGGATGTTTGAATACCCAATAAGCAATAAGTTTAAGGTTCGATAAATTTGGAGAATTTTCTTTTACAACCAGTGTGGATGTAATGTCATGATCAAGCCGAAGAAATGAATGTTATTCCAACGTTGGTTTTCGAAGTAAAAAAAAACTTGACACGAAATTCACTACACAAAATTACTCAGTGGCAATTACTCAGTCAACAAGAAAATGTACATTTTTTTCACCACTAGTGGCGAAATGTCGTTGAAAGCTGCAGCAGCGAAGATTCTGGTCTGGCGGTGCTGAATAGACGTACTTCTTCAACGATTGCAAAACTAATGCCCATGAGAGCTAGTGCTCAGCGAATAGATGAAATTCTTGAAGACCGTGCGGAATGGTTTGAACGCGATGGTTTGATATTTAAAGATGATAATGATGAGACGCATAATGAGCAATGAGCGTATTCAGGCGAACAAAGAAAGGCTGCGTAAGCAGATTAATTTAAATAAAAAGAATGGAACAACGCTAAATTACAATTGCATTTGAAAAAACGGCTTCAGTTTTTTAATATATACAAATAAATATTAATAAAATATAAGAAAAATAAATTAGACATATTTTTTAAAGACAGAAAATATTTTGAAGAAAGTAACTCAGTGCAGCATATGCGATATACTGATTTGGTGGTGTTGAATATATGTTAAAGTGCACATAGATATGTTTCATTGGGCCATTCGTATATTCTTTTCAAAATTGTTTTGACTCAAATGGGACCATGACTCAAAATGTTTGTTGGGGATAGTTGCAGCAAGACTTTTATAAACATCTTGTTTTCTTAGTGTGTTAGTTGTTTTCTTAATTTCACTTCATTTATTTACATTTAATTGTTCAAATAATTGTTATTGTTGAAATTGTTAATGGTTCAAATAATTCATTTTAGTTATTATGTATTAAAAAATGTTCAAAAATATTTAATTTCATATGTAAAAAAATTGTACTAAGTCATTTTCTAAAACACTGTAATAAACAAAAAAACATTAAAAATGCATTTGTTTTATTTGTCATCAATTTTCCTTTGGGTCTCAGAATACGTCCGACATTGCTTTGATATGTCTGTTCTAATTTCCGAACAAAATGCGTCATCAGTTCTGCTTCACATCGTTTTTGATTGGCTGATTTCAAAATATTTCTCGTTTCCGCTCTCTCCTTTAGAATGAATTTGCTTCTCTATTGATACCTAAATCTGAATAAATGTCGTACATTTTGCTCAGGGATGTCGTACGTTTGAGTAGGAAAGAGTACGTAATTACGAATTTGTTAAAGTGAACTTTTACCAAAAAGACACACAAAAACATATGAAACGATACCTATTTTGCTATAGTGCAAAATCAATCGTTCAGACGATAGTATTTGACAACAATTTTGTTGCGTGAAGCAAGCATTGAAACGTGAAAACGATATCGAGAAGATGATACAACGTTTTTGTATTTTCGTGAAGTAAACCCTTACCGAAACTCCAACACAAAGACAATATTATATTTTCTCACTCATACATAAATAATTTGAAATACATCACTGCAGGATCAATGATAGATATATGACCCGTAATTTTACTAGTAATGAAAACTAATATTTTTTGCGCGTCGGTTTGCCACCATTTATGATTTGTAGGTTATTTATTACGTTTGCCACAGTAGCCGCTACATAAGGAGTTGAATAAAGATGTTACTTAAATTATAAACAATTGATAAACAATAAAAGAAAGTATAATGATAAGAGTATTTGTATATATTGCTTATTTATCTATTCATATTATAGATATCATCAAAGTGGAAGGGTCATCTGCATTAAACAAATGCATGGAAAGAAGCAAAACAACGGCAATCAAAAGTCGTTTTAATAGACAATTTTGTAATGCAAACATGTTGAATGTAATGCGCATTATATTCAACGCAATAAAAATGAAAACTATAGAGTTTTGAGTTTTTTGGTTTTATTTGGTCTAATTTTGGTTAGTTTACTATTAATTCAACCGTCCCTAACCTCAAAATTAAAACAGTTTATGTTACGTAAAATATTTCGTAAATTTACAAGTAATTTAATCGTCACTTATTACCAAAAGAACAGTGATAACAGATATTCAATTGTATCTCATTTAAGATGAGTGAGAAAGAGATAAAAATTCACACGCACACAAAAGCTTCGGTGAATTTTATCCCGGCGCTCTTAACAATGTTATAGAAACTTTTACTGAAACTTTCAGTTTTGATACTTCTAATATTACTGCTCATATGACTGGTAGTGTTCTTGTTGGGAAACTATCGCCTAAACGATATTGTTAGACGTCATACGTGATGAAAGCCCTGAGTAAATTTCCTTTCGCTAGATGAATTATTCATACGATGAATTGCGATACGATGAATTGTGCATACAATGAATTGTGTATACGACCCAATAAACATTTTTGTAAAGGTTTGCAGACTCAGATTTCAAAATTTCACTACTATTTCGTAAATGTTTTCAAATCACTTACTTTATATTTGTTAATAAGCTTATTAACTAAAGTAAACGAAATTAAAAAACAAGTGTTTATAAAATGCGTACGCTCAGATGTTATATTTACTAACGGCAACGTAAAACATCGAAGAAAAGACAATTGTATTAAGTTTTTGTGCGAATTTTAAGCATATTTATCATATTTAGAGAAAACATATAAGTACGTTTAAATAATAATTAAATAATGTCTTTGAAACGTAAACAACCAAGTAAACGCAAGATAATTCGGGGAGATTCAGTGGACAATGACTGTCAACATCACATATTTCATATGGTTGAAAATAATAATATTTCTCCAAATGATCTTGGATGTGTATGCACACACCATCCTTAGGAACATCTGATTCGTCCGATGAATCAGATTTCCAACAATTGGCTACTTGATGTGTTAAAAATTGTTACAAAAATTATTACATAACGATTTGTAATAAGCTTAAAAAATCATTACAAAACGTTTATATTAAGCTTACAATAGTATTGCATATAGCTTACTATTCAATATTACACATAAGCTTTCAATGTAAGCTTACAATCAATGTCCAGTTTCGCTAATCCGACAATTATTATGCAACGTTTTGTAAACATTTCGCAAGCTTATTATAAAACAAAACATTACATATTTCACCTTACAAAAAGATTACAATGTTTATTGGGGATGAATTGTGATAAGATGAATTGTAAATATGATGAATTGTGCATACCGATGTATTGTTCGGAGAATTGTGATACGATGAAATGTTTAAGATGAATTGTCCGGTTCCCGCAATTATGAACGATCGCAGCAGTGGGAGTAAACACGGAATTTCCTGACAAAATGTGGCAGCGCTGGACAGTACTGTGTAAAAGTATGGAGAAGTTTAATAAGTATAGCCAACAAGATTTGCGTCGTCTGTTGATTGAACATAAAACAAAGTCTAAAAAACAGAATGCTAAAAAAGAACGAATAGACTCACCTCTAGCAAAATATCCTTTTAAAATATATAATAAACTAAAATATTTATTGCTTCTATTTTCCTTAACAATTGAATTTACATATGATAGCTTAGGAAAATTGACCTGTATACTTTGCAGGTCTGTTATTCGATCAGAAAATGTTTGGAAAGTCCATATCAACTCCAAAGCACACAAGCTAAATGTAGAATCTGCTAAAAAACTAAAGCAATATCTTATTCGCTCTAAAACAAAAGAGGATGATTCTTCAGCAAACGTCAGTGGGGTGATTGAATGTGAAAATGTTAAAAACGAACATTCCATCAAAGTACATGATGAGAAACATTCATTAAAGGAACATGATGAAGAACATTCACTAAAAGTACATGATGAATCCTTACCAGAGGGATTTTTTGATGATCCCATCAGAGATGCTAAAGCTCGAAACACTGAATATAAAAATCCACAAGAAGAGGAATGGGGCCGATTTATACGTGAAATTAAAGAACAATCTATTTTTTCCAATGCAATCATAGCTGGCGAACAAGATGAAGCTACTGTTTTGCGACAAATTGAAGAAATTGATGAACAAATGCACAACTGGTCTAAAGTAATTACATTAGAAAAGCGTAAAGAAGAAGTAAAACAGATTAAACAAATAAACTATACTTTAACGGAGGAATTAATGTCTAGCGATGAAGGGGAAAATTTTGAAGAATATTTAGATTGGAGATCCAAAAAAATTGTGTAAATATTGAATCATTCAAAATAAAAAATATGTTTAACTTATTCGACGAACTACAATGAGTACCTACACCCGCGGATCCCATGGACGGCATTTAGTGTGTTTCACATTCTTCTACCTGTTGGCCTTTGGAGTTAATAAAAAGTACGATGGTCTTTGATAATATTTTTAGTTTCAACTTTCAAAAATTAAATTTTTTAATTAAAATTATTACAATTTTTACATTTTTTTGTATTATGGTAAGTACTACAATGGTTAAACTACAAATACATAAAACATAATTTCAATGGTCGTACCATTAAGTACTTTCTGCTGAGTGTGGATCGAGAAAACCCATGTGATTTCTAATTTTAAAGGTTTCTAGCTATTATATTGACGAAATTTTAACGAAGATTTGTAGATCAATGTTCATCGAACACTTGAGTTTGGATTTTGAAAAGTGCTCCACTCGTGGTATAACAGGACTTTACAATATACATAGAAAATTTAACCTCGCAGCTTATTTCGTGCATACATTTAATTTAGATGTTAGCTCTCGATCGTGGTCCCGTATTTGCTGTTTTTTTTTGTTTACTATGTCCATTCAGTGGTGATCGCAGTTAGCAGTTAATTTTAGTCGGAATTCATTACAATATATGTCAGTTCTGATTTATTTTAAAAAACAGGTCACAGCACAAATATGAGAAAACCTAACGAAAAATGGCTGAAATCGTAAACTTGAGTCCCTCTACAGTGCAGAGAATCCTCCAGTGCATTTTGCACGAAAATCGTGTGGCCAATAAGAGAAGATGCTCCGAATAAAATATTAACGGAAGCGGAGGAGCGACTTGTTCTACGTAAATCAAAGAAAAATCCGAAGCTTTCGGCTCCAAAATTGGGCATGGATGTTGAGAAAGAGTTGGACAATAAATGTTTTGCAGAAACTATTCTAAGAGTCCTGCGGACCAACGATTTTAATGGTCGAGTAGCACGCAAAAAACATTTCACAAACAAACATAATCAGCTATATCGATTGAACTTCGCCAAACAGCATGTCCATCCGGGTACATTCTGGAACGACGTCATATTCTCAGACGAGTCCAAATTCAATATATTTGGATCCGACGGAATGCATAACGTGTGTCGTAAGGCTATTACCGAGCTAGACAATAATCAGCCTTATCGTGAAGACTTGGGGAATATTTTATTCCCTCGGAATTTTTTGTTCCCAGGTAAAATTTTTTGGTATCGTCAATCTCCCAGGAACAGCAATTCCTCCGGAATTTTGTTCGAAATTCGAATGCTGTTTTACAATATGGCCAGATTTTTTTACTGAGTTTTTTTGGTTATCTGAAATGATAATAAAGTTGTAAAATAAAAGTTCAGATATAAAATATGTATACAGATCTTTATTATTTGCAGTTAACTATGCTTTTATGCACAAATTTCACATTTTTTAACTCAAGAGTTTAATTTGCAATTAGAACTGAACATCAGGCAACGCTAAATCAGCTGTTTTGCTAAATGTCAAACTGTTGTTGGATTAAATTGCGTTGTGTTGTGAAAATAAATATTGATGTTAAAATTATGTTAAACTGCAATTAAAAGAATATAAAATAACACTTAATTGTAGTTTTTCATTTAAGAAAATTTTGTGATTAGATTGCGTTCATTTTTCAAGAGTTAAAAAAAAATTAAAATTAAGATTTTGCAGTGGTTGAAGAACATATCTGTAACTAGCTGGACCCATGCACAGCTACGCCCTTGCTATGTTCTATAATTACAAAACTAAATCGTTTATGTGGTTACATTTACGCCCATTTTTCCCTTTTTTGATGGGAAGTAATAACTTAAAAAACTGATAAATCCTATTAAAATTATGTTATTTATAAATAATCCAAAAAAAACCAAAAAACCCAGTGGAGTTGAATTTAAAAAAAAAATCGGATTTTTGCCAGCACTGATTCTACGTGACGATTACAATGTTTAATATTATCTAAAGGTGTAATCTAATCTAAGGTTAAGAGTTATAGCAATTTTAAAGTGCCACACCTCTTTGTACAATTTCGCGCACATACTACGGGATGATGTTTTATTGATCCCTTGCTTCGATTTTTAAAACTCTGCTTTTAGTAGGTAAAAGTTATAGAAATTTTAAGATTATGCTTATATGGAAGGTGTCACGCCTCTTTATCCAATCCCACCCACATTCTACGTGACGATTCTACTTTTTTATAAGAACCTTTGTTTTCATTTTTATAACTCATAGGTGGTCATAGGAGAATTTTGAAAGTTATGATTATATGGGAGGTGCCACGCCCTTTTATACATTTAGCAAAAAGATAAATAACAATATACATTACTGAGCCAAATTTCATTACTGTGGGTATCTGAATTACACAGATATTGAATTAAAAGTTCAGTTTTTCCACGCCCATTTTTGTACCTTAGAAGTCGAATTTCCAAAAATCGCTTCGTAGTGAGCGCTTACGTCGGGAAATGAACACCCTGTCCAAATTTCAAGTTCCTAGGGTTAAATTTACATTTTTTCTATTTTCCGGCTTTTCCTTGTGGTTTTTCCAACTTTCTTTTCTGCTAAACCACTCTTACAATGACACGAACAAAATACAAAAAGAATCAGGAAAATTCATTGGCTCGTTCTCCCGTGATGCTCTGGCACACACAGGACATTTCATTTGTATATATATAGATTTATTTGTGCAGAAATATGTAAAAAACTTTTTTTTAAATAAGTTTGGTGCTATCCATAGATATTTGTTAACATATTATAAATAAAAGTATAGTTAATTAAAGTGTGTTTTGTTTTTAATTTTTCTTTTCCCAATGAAAAAGTGTCGGAATTTTTTGGCGAAACAGGGGTAATTTTTCCTCCAAAATGTTGTTCATGATACGTAGTTTTTTTAGAGAAACATTTTTTCCCTGAGTAATTTTATTGACGATAAGGCTGAATAAACACCTCAAGCCTACAGTAAAGCATCGTTGCGGTTTGGGCATGCATCCGCTAGTTTTTATTGATGAGATCATGGTTGAAGTATATACAGGTTAGTTCATCTAGACAGATAGTTGGCATACAGAATGTTGAGAATGTCAAGAAAAAAATATTGAAAATAAAACAATTGTCATTTTAAAATTTTTTTAAAGGTTATGTTTTTTGCACTTAATTTTCACTATTTTATTAAAATTTCACTGCAGTCCTGGAGATCTTAAAACTGTTTTAAATGTTGTGTTTTGTTGATGTTAAAATTTTGAGTTTTTGTTAATTTTGTGAAATTGTAAACAAAGCATTGATGTTCTGTTTTAAATTTTTCGTAAACAAATGTTGAAACTTTCAAACAGTTTTCAAAAAAAAGTAAATGGCGCCTGAATTTTATAGATGACTTAACCTGTATATACTTCAACCATGGATGAGATCATGGACAAGACAATGTATCTGAACATTCTAAATAAAAATGAACATCAATGTGCCGTAAATATCGGGAATTGTCCAGTCATGGTTGATTTGGAATTGGCCGCATCTTATGACTCCGTCTGCACAGTCACCAGACACTGAAAATTTGTGGACAATTTTGGAGAATGGCGTTCGCAAGCGGAACATTTCCAATAAAAATGATTTGAAATATACTCTGATGGAAGAATGGCAAAAAAATCTAATCAGATATTACAGTAAAATTTGTGGAATAAATGTATAGGCGTCTTTAAGATGTAATTAAACAAAAGGGCGGCCATACAACATATTAATAGACATGCACATAATAAATTTTTAAGATACAGTGCTGTGCACGAAATAAGCTGTGGCGTTGAATTTTGCAACATTTTCTGTTTTTTTGCTTTATCTTTTTTAAAGAAGTGTATGTAAAGCAATTTAAGTTTATCTGTAAAGATATATATACAAGTTTAAAATTTTTAAATATTTGTATTCGTTACTGAGTTAAGCATTTCAAAGTTGAACACAGTGCCTGCACGAAATAAACTGTGATCCACTGTATATGCCCAATATAAGCCTTAGTTAATTAAAAACCTACAAGAGGAAATTAAAATGAGTCTTAATAAAACATCTGCACACTTACAAGATATCGCAAACGCCGACTTCAGCTCCATGCCGCGACTGAGCCGCTCTGAAATGAGATGCACATGCGCGGTGCCAAAGAAGACCTCACACAGACCGCCACCATGGGTGAGAAGGAAACACAAACTCTTCCTAAGCGGCGCCACTATATGTTTGCGTATCCAGGGTATGAAGCACAGTGAGCCCTTCCAAACTCAAGATCTTGAGTGGTAATTTTAAAAATTTGATTTTAGGTGTATTGAACATTTGCAAAACTCACCTTAAATAAGCGCATCATTCAGCATATGTACACTGAGTCATGATACAATAACAAGGGAGTAGTATCCCAGAGCGCCTCTCACAAAATTTTCTTGTCCCATACAACATTTTGACATAAGCACGGGACGTTTGACAGTATCTTCAGGCGATTGATAGAAGCACGGGACACCCAAGAAGAACAAGAACTTTAATACTTCTACCTTGAATAATTGTATCATGCATTCAGTGTTTCTAAGAAGAGCAGCGCCGTTAGTATGTAGCACTTTGCAATATTGTTTGCTTTTTGGAACTGAATTTATTGACATATTTTTCCAAGACTGTATTTTTATTTATAATTGAAAATTGGCAATTTCCACATAATTTGTTTTGTAAAAAAAACATTGGTATAGTATTAATTACATTTTTTTATATTTTAATTCGCATACTTCTCTAAAATTTAAATTTGGTTCAAACAATTATATAAAATATATTATAATACAAAATAAACTGTTATAAAAACCAATGGTTTGGAGACATCGTTTGCAGTAGTACGACTCATCTTTCCTCTTAACGTACATTGTAAGAGTACTCGCAGTGGGTATCCTTGTGATAACATGTAAATTATCATCGCAGGTTTACCCGCAAGATATGCGCAAATGGGATTGTCGCAGACGGGTCTAGGGAAACTTACATTAGTGTTCTCGCATTACGTATATTCTCAGTTTTGACTTACATGTGACGACGACTCAAAATGTTTGTTGGGCAGTTTTAGTTAAAATTACAACTATTATAAAGCTAGCTATATAAAAAGTTTCCAAATACCTTACCCCGCAAAATAACGCTTGTTTGTATCTATTGCACAGTTAGCTGCAATTGCTCATAATAAAGCATTTTTTAAACCGCTATACAGAAAGCTGTAATATTATATTAAACCAACTGTCTACAAACCCTTATCCAGCAAGCAGAGCTACAGCATAATGCTGGGATAGAGCTGTTAACATGCTAATATAGAGCTTCAATGCGAAAAC
Source organism: Dryomyza anilis (assembly GCA_951804985.1). Taxonomy (NCBI): domain Eukaryota; kingdom Metazoa; phylum Arthropoda; class Insecta; order Diptera; family Dryomyzidae; genus Dryomyza; species Dryomyza anilis. The sequence continues at coordinate 47,944,963 of OX638132.1, forward strand.
GTCAAAAAATATGATGTCAATGTGTTTGAGATAATTTAAATTTATTTTCATAATTTTCAGAAATTTTTCGACTTTCACGAATAAATGAAGTAGTGTTGTATGAACTACTATGCCATAATTGTGCACAGAGAAAAATATGAATGACATACATGTTTAAATCAATCATGTTTGGCGACAAAGTTGTTTGATGTGTTTTAATTATGTACATAAGTAAACAAATTAATCAGGCAATAATAAGAAATGAATTACGTACATAATTGTTTCATTTAATACAAAAGAGACAAATCAATTATAAACATTCCCAGGAAACAAATCGTTCCGCTTATGTTCCGTTATCGGTACAGCAAAACGGAAGCATATTCCGGAATCGTATTGGAGAGCGGGTTTTAAGGAACATCGAAAACGTATTCGAATCAGGTGAAAATCAGTTATGACGTGCCGAAAACGTACCATTGTATCGTATTTTAAACTGAGTAAAAATTTTATAGTACGATTGAAACGCACTGAAAACGTGCCAATATCGTACCGTAATTTTAATGAAAAAAGGAGAGGAATACAACAAAACGTACCATAAACGTGCTGTAAACTGAGTGAAAAAATAAGCTTACTTAAATATTATTTATATTTGTAAATTAAAACAAGTACATTATATGTTTGTATTTATTTTTAATTGATTATTTTAATAATTAATTATAAACAAATTTCATTATAATATTAAGTTAATTATTAAATCAATATGGTTTACAAAGTAGCAATTTCCATCACACTAATCGGGATGATCGGCTGACCACCTGAGACTCTTAATGTGGGCGTTGTAATCTCATCATTTGCATTGAAAGGTGAGCCAGCTCGTCCTTTCTGCAACAATAGATTCAAATCTTTCAGGATCTAAATGGGTAACCTTGATGTTGGGCTCCACCTCGCCATGTGGCTTATCAATGGCTACACTTATGTTGTGCGAATTCTTGTACATAATCATCACCTTTTCGGCATCCAAAAACAGTTTGTAAACCGCAGTTTAGCCTGCCTCAGAAAATCATTGGAGTAGTTAAAGAAAATAGATGCAACCGTTAATTAATTCGTTTTTATTGAAGGCATTGGTTTCTGCTTCCAAGATCGATGTCTTTGTTCCACCATTAATAATCCAAAGTGTCCTTTGCTAGTCTGTAATGAAGAAGACAATATATATTAAGAAAATGTTAACTATATTTATGTTACTTATCTTTCAATGTCCTGCTGCTTGTTGGCTCTCTGCGCCATGCTTCGCAATATGTTTTTTGATATCATGTTTCAAACACTCAGGCGGAAGAAAATCGGTACCGGCGAAACGGAGTATATACGGGAAGAAAACGGTGTAAATCGTCTCCACCGGCACGAAAACGGCACCGACAAAACGAAGTTCAAAGGTATTATTTTCGAAATACGGAAAATGCCGGCATACAAACAGAGTCGAGCTATTTATTGGCACGTTATCGTTCCGTTTTAGTACCTGCTTGGACAGATACTTGCTCAATGTTCCGTTAACGTACCGGCAATGACGGAATTGTGATTCCGTTAGTGCCGGAGCTCCGTATAAATGTTTCTTGGGTTATTTGTGAATGCTGATGGATACTTGCACAAATTCTAATTTTGTTATTCGTTATAACAATAAAAATCGTTTTCCTTGTATTAATTTTAGTTTATTAAAACAAAATGTGTTGACGTATATCCACGATTTCTGTGGTTATGAAAAACGTATCTAAATTGCTATAATATGTTGTGATTTTTAGAGTTATGCTGCTATTGGTGATGGCGGTGTTTCACGCAATGGATATACAATCAAATTAGGTTCCAATGATGTGATAGCTGGTGGTATAACCGCTGGAAAATCATTTGATGCCGTTGTGTTAGTTCTAGTACCAGTGGTGGAAAAGGAATCATGTAACGGTAGCAGCAGCGTTTTCTTCAGTGCATTTTGGTGCTGATAAATTAAAATGGGAAAATAATTAGTTAAACAAATAAATAATTAATATGACAACTCCCCTACAGCACAAACTGTTGCCTCAATCTTGCAGCAATATTGCTACATTGCATGATTGTATATTGCGCATACAATATTTCTGGAATATTATAGCAATATATCAGACGCAATATTGCACAAAAAATCTCTCTGCAATATTCACGCAAAACAAAATTATTCAGACATAATTTACCAATTAATTAAAAATATAAAAAAAAATATCAAATATACATACACAAAATAATAGATTTAATTTTGTTAATTATTTTTTCAACAATATGAGACGTTACTATAAAGGTCCATTCATATCAGACAGCACGTTGCGTATCATGCACAAAGACTTCATATAGCCATGTTTTAAATTACAATCTTCGTTTCTCAACAAAGTTTCAAATTGAACCCTTTGTTCCTCAACTCTCTTGATGATCATGCAAAATAAATCATCAAGTATAAAACTGAATTTTTAATTGCTTCTGTAACATATACAACAACAAATTATTACGTACATATATGTGTGTTTATAAATATTCCCATTGAAAATGCTTTCTCCGAAATAATTATCCCAACAACAATATGAGTTGCAAATTTATTCTTTACGGTTGCATGCCTTCATAACATACATATAATATATATGTATGTATCAACATTAACAACACCCAATGGCTCCATGCCATTATAATGTATATAGTAGAGATGGGCATGTGAGCGTGAATCAGCGTGATTTACGTGAATCACGCGTGATTGTGATTGAATCCTAATTTTGTTCACATGATTGTGAGTGAGTAGACCAAAAAATACCGTGAGTGAGTGTGCGTGAGTAAAATTTTTTCGTGAGTGAGTGTGAGTGAGTCGAATATTTCATAAAATAAAAAATCTTACTTTAATTTTTTTCGATTTTTCTATATTTTTTTCTGAACTACAGAACAAGTAGGGCCACGCCTTGAACTCAGATGGCTTTGGGAAGGCGGCTACCCACTATTCAGAACTATAATAAATCAAACCGACCGTCATATACCCACCACTTCTTCAATTCAGAATAAGTTGCAAGATTTCAGTCAACAATTGATCTAACCCCTGCAAACCAGCCGTACTTAGTATGAGCTACACCCAGAAAAAAATACTATATAAATAATAATTTTATACTATTAAAAATAGTCTATAGGATAAATTATTATTTTAATCGGAAAATACCATTAAATACTAGAAAATACCATGACATTGCCATTGATTTTATATGAAAAGATTTATTTTTTGTATACTATTAAATCAATAATTCTCCTATTGACCAATTTTAATGGTATTTGAGGGAATTTTTTTCTGGGTGTAGTAAATTTTTGTGGGGTCATGTCAATAGTTTTTACTTGGTTTCATACGACCGTTCATGGAAATGGACATAGAACGTATTTTTTTTGTCGATATACCCATTTTTATAAAACGTATTCCTTTTGTTTATTAAGTTTAGATTGTTCCAGAGGTTCGGAGTTTCGGATGGGGTCCAGTTTTTATTCGAGTTATAAATGTAGTAACCAAAAAAATCGCTTCAAAAATAGTTGTTCACAGAGTCAATTCATCCCTGGTAAATTCTACCCCGGACTATTCTTTTATTGATAATTTTTTTCCAGAGATTATTTTTCCAGGTACAATTCACTAAGATTTTACCGGAGAATTATTTTTCGAGGTAATTTTTTGCTTTTTATATGAACAGCTCATCGAAGGTCTTTCACATTTCCATATCCTTTAAAAATTAAGATATATATTATCAAACTCCCTAACATCATTATTGCGTTTTAAAGATGTATGTTGTATTAGAGGTGCCACGCTCGGTCGACCAATGTCACCAACATATACACATGAAATATATATTTTTATGCATTCTAAAAAAAACACGTGATTCAGCGTGATTCACGTGAATCACGCATGATTGTGATTGAATCTTAATTTTACTCACGTGATTGTGAGTGAGTGTGAGTAGAGCAAAAAAGACCGTGAGTGCGCGTGATTAAAAAAAAAAATTCGTGAGCGTGAGTGAGTGAGTGTGAGTCAAAACTCACTCACGTGCACATCTCTAGTATATAGTATACATATAATACACCTGAAATTACACTAACAACTACTCTGTTACAAAATGATCCCTATTGAAAACAATAAAAAGACATCTGTTAAAAAATTATCCGAATTGAAATACACTAACAACTACTCTGTTTAAAAATGATCCCTATTGAAAAGAATAACAACATCTCTGTTAAAAAATGATCCTCATGGCGCCTTATGGCTCCATGGAGCCCATTGAGCCAGAACCAGCGCAAACGTACTACTGTATCATGTTAAAAAAATGGAGCCCCTTTGAGCCAGAACCGGCGCATACATACTACTTTGGTGGGCAGGTTACATTTGTATGAGAAATATAAGTGCACGTTCTCAAATTAACACCAAACTAAACCATAACGTTGCATATAAAAAGGAATTTATTTTAACCTCCTTTCTTTTCACTAGAAATAAATAACTAAGTTGGCGCTATAGCTCTAAAGAACTAAGCCAAAGATCTCTCACCATTTAGCTGTGAGTATTATATTTGTACTCATAATGATAGAAACCATGATACAAATGTATACAGGTACGATCACTCTCTCATTTTTTTCCAATGTTTACTGTAGCTGACACTAAGCAAGTTTTTGAAGTTTAGTTTTAAAAGCAAAACCAAATCGACAATGAAAAAAATCTCATATAAAATTCTATAGAAATTAAAAATAATTATCAAAGTATGCTTTGAGGTAACTAAAAATGTTCACAAAAATTTATATAATAAAAACAAAATCTGAAAAATAATTTTCATATTTTCTTTGACCCAGAGAGTTTGGGATGAATTGCACTTTACCGGACGAAGTGAAATGTTTAAAAAAAAATGTCACGCGGAAAGGTAATTGTCCCACGATTACAAATATGTAATAATTTTTAAGATCGACCACTATATAGTTGAGTTTATGTTTTGTAATACATGAAGTACAAATATAACAATATTAAACTTTTAAAGAGTGTATATTTTTTATTTTTTTAATAAAATGGTATATATTTTGACTCAAATGAAAGGAAATATAAGCACAAAAATAACTTGCATTTGTATGAAAAAAATTAAAACTTTTTCCAAAAAAAATAACTTGCATTTGTATGAAAAAAAAAATTAAAAATTTTTCCAAAAAAAATGCGAGATTTTTTGGAAAAATTTTTCGCCTGCGCCGCTTTTCTTCAACACAAACTTTCATTTATAAAAAAAACATTCAAATTTTTTACCAAAAAATCGCGCGATATAAGTTCCCAAAGGAGTTGTCTTATTTTCCACATTTCATCACCAGTATTATTCAATCAAAAATCGATCAAAAACCACCAAAAACAAGAATAGAAATAAAAAATATAACTATATACACACAAAAAAAAACAATTAAAAACTCAAAAAAAGCAACAAAAAAATATAATTAAATACATAAGATATCATATTATAGTCGTGTTTTTTTTAGCATCGGTATCAACACTTAAAAATATTTTTCCAAAAAAACGCTATCGACGCTTAATATATTTCTATCCAAACTTGTCATCATTTATTTTTGTTGTCATAATTGTCAATTTTTGTAAATTTTTAACTCGCAAAAAGTTCGTTTCGCAACTTTTTACCATTGCAAACAATTAGGGTAATCACGTTCTTCGGTATTTCTTTATGAGCGAACATGTGTTTGGTTTTTCAATGGATTTAAAGTCCATGGCATTTTTTACAGCTGACGGCACAGTTCTCTGCGGCCGATCGCAAGCTCCCAACGTGTAGGCCTCAAAAAGAGACCAAGAAAACGCTTTCCACTGCTTCCTGGTACAACCAAACCTTACAGATACTACCAGTAAGCAGTGGAAGTATTGTTTTTGATCTGCATTTCATCCTGCAGAAAGGTCTGCGCATTTTAATAACATTTTTCAAAAATTGTATAAATTTCATTTGTTCACATTTTTTTAATTTTGACAAATTTTTAAAAATAATTAGTCATATTTTTACAAACGATTTCTCAGTGCGGCCAAGTATTCTCAAAAAATCAGCATTACTTTGATACTTTACTTTAATATGGTAATAGTCGATAGATAGAAATTGGATCAGTTAAATTTTGCATGAACATTAACAATAAAGTTCATTAAGATCGAAAAGGTAAAATCTCAAATTTGACTTTTTTTGGTCGATTTGGTGTGGAATGGCCCATATATATTTTATATTGGGAATTTTTAAATCATTAATTAATTAATTAGTAACATCAATTAAAAATTTCATTCGATAGAAATTGGATCAGTTAAATATTTTGTGAAATTAAATAAAATATTTGTCGAATAGAAACATATGAAAATAAAAATAATTTAATTCAATATATAACATAAAATAAATATTAAATAAGTACTTATAGTTTTTGATATGCTTTGTAAAATTCTTTCAACCTAATGAATGTTTTACCGAAGTCAGTTTTCACAACTTTTACAGGTGGGCAAATTAATTAAGTCAAACATAAAATTTAATATTCGCTTTTTAATGATTCAATATGCAGCAAAATAAGCATCATAAGCTGTTTGTACAAATTCTTGACAGCAAAAATAAATTGAGCCATTTAATGCTTTAATAACATAACATTCACTAAATAATGCAATATACTGTTTTAAAATAGCAACGTAGAAGAAAATAATGTGATAACATTATTTCTATAGAAGAAACTGAACGACGCCGCCGACGCACGAGACGAGACGCATAAACAAAAAACAAAATTAAATCCAGAAGAAAAAAAACAGTGTTGCAATTTAAGAAAATGAATAAATCAAAACCCACTGCTGCGTTTGTTCGTAATAATGAGGTATTTACGATCTAAACGAAAGACATCCCTGACAAAAGTGTGCGACACTTGTTCAGATTTACGAACTAAATAGGTGCTGTATCAGACTTAACGCGACATAGACATCTCACCTATTTTTCTGAAGTATGTCTGAAAAAAATTACGTACAAAACAGAGAGAGCAAAAACGAAAAATATTCAAAAATCAGCCAATCAGAAACGAGGTGAAGCAAAGCTGATGACACATTTTGGTCAGACTTTTAGAACAGACATTCAAAGCAATGTTGGACGTAATCTGAGACCCAAAGAAAAATTGATGACAAATGAAACAAATGTATTTTTAATGTTTTTTATGTTTATTACAGTGTTTTTGATTTAACTTTTTATATAAAAATACTCGTTACAAATACATTTAAAGCAATATTTAACATGAAATCATAATTAAATATATCAAATAAAATGACGTGCGTTCGATTCTGTTGATGGTGATGCTGAAGATGATGCGGCTGGTGTTAGATAATGTTCGATTAGATTTGGATGCGTCAAAATACCGGAGCATTAGTCCATCTAAACGAATGAAATAATATAAATTTATATAAATAACAAAATATGAATTTATTTAAAATATAGAAACTCGAATGTTTAGTAAAAATTGAATTTTTTAGTAAAAATTGAATTTTTTTAGTAAAAATTTAAATTTTTAGTAAAAATTTTAATTTTTAGTAAAAATTTTAATTTTTAGTAAAAATTTGAATTTTATGAAAATTTAAATTTTTGTAAAAATTTGAATTTTTAATAAAAAAAAATGTTAGTACACTATGAATGTGTACGAAAAATTTTAATTTTTGGTAAAATGTTTTTTTTTTAGTAGAAAGTGGAATGTTTAGTAAAAATTTGAACTTTTAGTAAAATTTTAGTTGTTAGAAAAAATTTTAATTTTTAGTAGATATATGATTTTTTAAAAAATTGAAATTTTTATAAAAATTTCAATTTTTGTAAAAAATTGAATTTTTAATAAAAAGTTTTAGTACACTATGAATTTTTACGACAAATTTAAATTTTTGGTAAAAATGATAAGTTTTAGTAGAAGCTGGAATGTTTAGTAAAATTTTAGTCTTTAGAAAAACTTTTAATTTTTAGTAGAAATATGAATTTTTAGTAAAGATTTGAAATTTTAGTATAAATAAGAATTATTAGTAAAAAATTGTAATTTTTAGTAGAAATTGTAATTTTTATAAAAAATGGTAATTTTTAAAAAATAATTTATAAAAAAAATTTTATTTGTAGAAAACAAAATGAAATTTTATTAAGAATTTTTATTTAGTAAATTTAATATAATACAAATTTTAATTTAATTATAAATTTGTCATTAAGTAAGATTTTAATTTACTAAAACTTTAAATTTTCAGCAAACGGTATCACCACATAAAAAGAATATATTGAAATCTAATTAGACACACCTTAATGTGTTGGAACATGCGTTCCAAGCGATTTACATAGTCTGCCGACCACATAGCCACTCCTTTTCGCTGTCAGCGGTAATAGCCAGAATTAATCTGCATTGGAAGCACAAGTTTTAATAAATATGGACAATTAAAAATGTTAAAACGTTTGCGTACCTGCGTATAAGATGAACCTTGTGATAGTGCAAAAACACATCCTGGTTGTTCACATATTTCAGCAGCAGCACTTCACGCATACGTCCGTCGATCAGCTCGCTCGTCAGCCGCTTACTCAGCGACGTGCGACCCAGCAACATGTCGCAGTTGGCGAGCAGTTCGGGTTTTTTGATTTCCGGTGCCGTATACTTAATGCCGCAATCGCGAAGCCAATAGGAAATTCAAACTAATACAAAACCCAACGTTAAATATGCAAGAAAACATTAAAAAAAAACTATATTTACCTTGAATATCATTCACCACGGTCAAATCATGAATCGTACTAGAATGCGTTCTTCACTAAGGCACTGAACTTCTTTGCGAGGTCCAGCAGAGCTTTCAGAGTATTGTGCTCTCACACACGCCAATCACCAGAACTCTAGCATATGCGTCCCCGTGTACTTGTAGCTGGTCCTTTATGTCTTTAAAAATGTACTCGTTCCACGAGTCAAGCATAAGGTAGGCACTATGCTGCAGAGCAGTTTTTCTATCGGTTGACGGAATTTTTGCCACTGCTCATTACTGCTGGCGGATGTTGAGGTAGACTAAGTTTTTCTATGCAACGACTGCTTCATGCCTTGCTAAAATAGCATTTGTTATATTAATAAAACATTAAAATTAAATAAATTACTTACAATTTCAATAAGTCAGTGATCCATCACATCGCATCAAAAATTTTCTTTTTTTTAAAGAAAAGTTCTGACACAAAAGTCAGCGGCAAAGGTTGTTCCGTTTAAACTAAACGAACAACAAACGAAACGAACAAAACAAGGCGAACAAATGATAGGCAGACATTATTAAAAAATGTCTCTCTCAGAATAGATGTTGAAAAAAGAAAAGTTGATTTGATATGACATGGTTGCATTTCGTTATTCAGAATACTTCCGTGCGTAGCTGAGAATACTCTGGGAAGTAACAAATAAAAGTAGTTAATACTAATAAAGACTTAGTTGTATTGAAATTATAATAAATTTATTCCTATTAATATTTTAATTAAAAAATGTTTAAATACAATTAATTAATTAGTAAATACATTCATATTTTTAATTGGAATACGAATTTGTTTGCTATTAAATTCAATTGTTATATATGCGTACAATATTTTTTACTGTGTATATAAGTTATTTTTTGTATGAAAAATATTTTTAAGCGTTGATAGCGATGCCAAAAAAACACGGCTTATACAAAAAAAAAGTGAAAAATATACATTTTTTAAAAGTTTAATATTGTTATATTTGTACTTCCCGTATTACAAAACATAAACTCAACCTACAAATTTGTAAATGTAACGAAGATAAAATGGTCTAGTAGGCGCTATACCCAAGAAACATTTTAACGTTGCTCCGTAAACAAACGGAATCATCATTCCGTTTGTAACAGTACGTTTACGGTATGTTCAAGACGGATCCGTCGATACTTGAATGAAAACGGAAAATTACGGATTGCCAAAATATTTCACTCCGTTTATATGTCGTTTGTTGTCAGTATTTCGAATATTCCGTATTTATGCCGTTTTCACTCCGTTGTGACGTATCCATTTCAAATCCGTTTGCTACGGGGTACATCGTTTTCATGCCGTTTGTACACCGTTATGTACGGACACCATACACCGTTTTCAATAATTTTTCATATTGTATTACGAGCTGCTCGGCAGAAGCACGAAGCAAGCAACGTAAGTATTAATAACAATAATAACATAACATTAATTAAATGGATATAACATTTTAAGACTGGCATTGCAAGAAATTATGGTCATGAGTGGGGTTGGCAACGATGAGCTGCGAAAACGATGCTGAGCTGCGCTGGTCATCGCATATGATTCTCGAACTAATCCCTGTATTCAGAATACAACTGCATTCGGATTTTTAGCACTTCTGATCCTTTGGAATGCTGTTGCGGCGACTTATTGCAGCTCTAATATGAAGTTGCATCGCCTTGCGACAATATCCCGCACATCTATAACTATAATTTAATATTTACAAATGTAAGTAAAATTTAAAGATGCACATTCTCAGAAATATATTGTTACTTTTTAACAATATGGGATTGTCATTTATTAATAATTGAATCACATGGCAGCATTACTTTGAATACAAAAAATAAAATTTCATTTGAATTGTTATTATTTTAATTTCAAATTCTTTAAGGAAGTCGAATATAAGTAAGTTGTTTATAATTTTAAAAAAAAATTTCGCTGCACAATAACGTGAACGTGTTCGCAGATATGCCCCCTGCATTATAAAAGAATTGTTTGCAAAATAAAATTTGAAAAACATTCGTGTGACATTTTTTATTTTATTCATTGACAATATCGATTGTTATCCGAACATTCGTATGACGTTTAAAAAAACAATCTAATTGTCAAGTCGACTATAAGGTGACAATCTGATGATGAGATCTATTTTGAACATCGAGATTGTTACAATATTGTCGGAAATGACAATATATTTCTGAGAGTGCAGCTAAACACATTAATGCAATGGACGGACAAATTTCAAAAATAAAGTCGTTGATTTAAATTCATTGTTAAATTTTAAAATGTTGTTATGTTTGTTATGTATATATTCTATTTTGTATATAATTTTGGTTATTTTAAATACAAATCATAATATACTACATAACTTTGTTTATTTTATATTCATAAAAAGTAGCGGTAATATTACAAAAAATAAGCCATTCCGTATTTTTTAAAAATTACGGAAGGAAAACGTACCGTATACGGTAGTTTTTCAATGCACTCAACGGAGTCCACTCCGTTTCATTACAATAATATGGTCCGTATACGGCACAGAAACGTAATGTAGACTCCGTTTTATTTTGTAAATACGGTACGTTAACGGTGCGTCGATACTGTATGAAAAACGGTTTCGAATACCGATATCACGTTTTATCCGTTATATGTACCGTATACGGCTCCGTAATGCAGTACGTTGACGGAATCTGATTCCGTATATGCACCAAGAAAACAAGATGTTTATTAAAGTATTGCTGCAACTTGTCTTGCTGCATCACCCAAAAAAATACTGCATTAAAAATGTAGTTAAATTTAACTAAATTTTAGTTGCTGACCGTCCTAAAAAAATTTAGTCATTTTTGAATAAATGTTGTAGTTTTTTTTACCCCAGCAAGACATGCCTTACCGAAACACCAACACAAAGACAATATTATATTTTCTTACTCATACATAACTAATTTGAAATACATCCCTGAAGGACCAATGATATATAAATTACCCATAATTTTACTGGTAATAAAAACTAATATATTTTGCGCGTTGGTTTGTCACCATTTTGTAGGTTATTCTTTACGTTTGCTTTTTTCTTCGAAAAGCCGCTATATTGGAAGGTAATAAAAAGTTTTGGATTAAATAATAAACAATTGATAAACATTGAAATAAAGTATATTGAAAAATATTTCTTATTTATCTATTTATATTATAGATGTCATCAAAGTGGAAGGGTCCTCTGCATTAAACAAATGTATCGAGCGAAGCTAAACAAGGGCAAACAAAACAAAAGGCGTTTTAAAAGAAAATGTGAAAAGCAAATATTACATTCAACGCAATAAAAATTAAAACTACTCTCTCAGAAATATATTGTTACATTTTAACAATATGGGATTGTCATTTAATAAAAATGTGATTTTGTGGCAGCCCTGTATTGTGGCTTCGGCATATTTGTCAATTAATTGTTTTGAATTATTTGTAAAACTTTTATACATCAAAAAATGTGAGTAATCTTATTAGAATTAATAATATTAATTATTGTATTAACCATTTAACAACCAGATGGCTCAATACTTATACTGCAAAACATTGCATCTGCAAAATTCAATCCGTCGTCACATTTCTCTGAAACGCCCTGCAAGAAGAATACAAGCCCTTAAACAAGTTAAAGAAGCCCTTACACAAGAACGGATTAGGCATTGTGATATGTTGTCGATGTAAATTAACTAATTAATTAATTTTACATTTTACAATTAAATTGCCAACTTATTTGTATTTAAAATTGACAATTTCGATTGTTATCACCAACAATCTAATGACATTTTTAATATTAACAATCAGAATGTCAAGCCGACAATAATTTGACAATCTAATCATGAGATCTATTTTGAACATCGAGATTGTTACAATATTGTCGGAAACGACAATATATTTCTGAGAGTGTATGGAATTTTTTTTTTTTTTTTTATTTGGTATAATTTTACTTAGTTTATTAGTTATTCAGCCGTCTCTAACCTCAAAGTTATAACAGTTTATGTTACGTAAAATATTTCGTAAATTTACCAATAATTTTATCGTCACTTATTACCAAAAGAACTGTGACAAAAATATATTCAATTTCCAACAAGACATGCCTTACCGAAACTCCAACACAAAGAAAATATTATATTTTCTCACTCATACATAAATAATTTGAAATACATCACTGCAGGATCAATGATAGATATATGACCCGTAATTTTACTAGTAATGAAAACTAATATTTTTTGCGCGTCGGTTTGCCACCATTTTTTATTTGTAGATTATTTATTACGTTTGCAACAGTAGCCGCTACAGCAGGAGTTAAAAAAAGATGTTACTTAAATTATAAACAATTGATAAACACTAAAACAAAGTATATTAAAAAAAGAGTATTTGTATATATTGCTTATTTATTTATTTATTTATTTATATTATAGATATCAAAGTGGAAGAGTCATCTGCATTAAATAAGTGCTTGGAAGGAAGCAAAACAACGGAAAACAAAAGTTTTTTTAATAGACAATTTTGTAATGCAAACATGTTGAATGTAATGCGCATTATATTCAACTCAATAAAAATGAAAACTATAGAATTTTGAGTTTTTTGGTTTTATTTGGTTAGTTTACTATTAATTTAACCGTCCCTAACCTCAAAATTAAAACAGTTTATGTTACGTAAAATATTTCGTAAATTTACAAGTAATTTAATAGTCAATTATTACCAAAAGAACAGTGATAAACATATATTCAATTGTATCTCATTTCAGATGAGTGAGAAAGAGATAAAATTCACACGCACACAAAAGTTTCGGTCAATTTTGTCCCGACGCTTTTAACAATGTTATAGAAACTTTTACTGAAACTTTCAGTTTTGATACTTGTAATATTACTGCTCATATGACCGTTAGTGTTCTTGCTGGGTAGGGAATACAATTTGTACCTGTTTTCGTAATCCCGGGATTTTGGGATTGAACACTTTTCAATCCCGGGAACCCGGGATTAGTTCAAAATACAAGTAATTTAGAAAAATATTTGTTTTACTCCGTACACCCAGAAAAAAATGATGATAAATTGATAGTATTTCAATAGAAAAACAATAATTTATACCATTAAAATTGGTCAATAGGATGCGTCCCACACACATACGCTATTCGACACTGAAATTAGGTAGCAACCGCTGGCTTGAGAAATGTTGCGTTCATAAACATAATATCTGCTACACTTGACCAAGGAGAGTCTGCAACGAAAATTTGAAAAATATAATATACATATATTACATATTAACGCTACAAACCTTGCATTGAATTGAAAAGAAATTTGTTTTTAATATAATTTTTCATAAAGTGAAATTTGTTGTTTGATAATCCAAAGCTGCTATGTTTTGTTTTATCACATTTTTGGAAATACAGTTTACTCTTCAAATGCCTACTAGTTTTGACTAGTTTAACTGGTAGCGATCTACTCTTCAAATCCCTACCAGCAACCGACCAGTTTTTGACCAGTTTTACAGGTGGGAGACCAGTTTTTGACTAGTTTTACTGGTAGGGATTACTCTTCAAGTCCCTACCAGTTTTTGACTAGTTTTACTGGTGGGTGACCAGTTTTTGACAAGTATTACTGGTAGGGATTACTCTTCAAATCCCTACCAGTAACCGACCAGTTTTTGACTAGTTTTTACTGGCGAGTAAATACTGTTCAAAATCGTACCAGAAACTTAGCAGTATTTGAGCTGCCTAGTAAATTGTTGCTTGGGTAGTTCAGTAATATTGAAACTGTTAATACAATGTGTGGTTTTACCATAATTTTTATTATGTGATATTTTAATTACAATAAGAAAGACCTATACAAATTTAATGATACGTATTATTACATTTTCCTAATAATTTATTAAAACAAAAATGTATTTTAGTTAATTTATTGTATAATTTATTTTAATTAAATGTCGAAATTGATATTCACTTTTACAACACACACATAAAAAGACACTTCTTGCTGCAAAAGATTATAAAACATTTAATGTTTGCTTTGGTTTCCAATAATTGATTGTAGTACTTGAGTCTGCAGTTATTTTTGAGTCCGTTGCCATAATAGAAGTTCGATGTATTATTTATTTTCTGTAATAAACATAAATAAATATATAAATATAATTTATTTACATTAAATACATTGAGTACTTACCAATGTCGCGTTTAATAATCTGGATTATTACAAAAAAAAACATGCGACCATTTGGAGTAAAGACGCAGAATATCGTACAAAACGAACATGTTTGTATTCGTTTTTGTTTTTTTTACACCACGTTTATTATTATAGGAGGAAACCATTAAAACAACAGTATTTATTCTATTTAAAATAATAATATTGAAATATTTAAATTTATGGTAGTGTATTTTTCAATTATTATTGAATTAATTAGAAAACTTTTGATTTAAAAAAAATATTAATACATGAACCATAAGATCAATGGTCGTACCATAAAGTACTTAATGGTACATTTTCTTCTGAGTGTACTCAAACCATAATTTGACTTTTTTTTAGTTATTTTTAAAACATTTAAGATATAATAGCTGGAACGCCACTGGAACGCCAACGATTCTATTTTGAAAAAAATTGATGGCATTCGATTGAACTGGATAGAACTAGCTTTTGATCTGGTTCTCGTTTTTCTTGCACCCAGAAAAAAATACTATATAAATAATAGTTTTTTACTATTAAAAATAGCCAATAGGATAAATTATTATTTTAATCGGAAAATACCATTAAATACTAGAAAATACTATGATATTGCCATTGAGTTTAAATGACAAGATTTATTTTTTGTATACACCCAGAAAAAAATTCCCTCAAATCCCATTAAAATTGGTCAATAGGACAATTATTGATTTAATAGTATACAAAAAATAAAAACTTTCATATAAACTCAATGGCAATGTCATGGTATTTTCTAGTATTTAATGGTATTTTCCGATTAAAATAATAATTTATCCTATTGAATATTTTTAATAGTAAAAAACTATTATTTATATAGTATTTTTTTCTGGGTGTACTATTAAATCAATAATTGTCCTATTGACCAATTTTAATGGGATTTGAGGGAGTTTTTTTCTGGGTGTGGTGTTTTTTAAAGATTATATAGTTTAAAGACAATATATATTGTCTAAACTAACGATAAAAATAACTAAACTTCTGGTAGTTTTCTATATTTTGAAATTTGCTATTTTAACCATTTTTCGTCGAAAAACAAAATAAATTACATATTGTGAATTTTATACACAAGATAGTCTTAATCTGATTTCTTCTCAAAAAGTTACGAAAAAGAAACAATTAGTATGCAATAATAATTAATAATAATTTTGTTGCATTATGCTTATACAAAAAGCAGAACACAAATTAGGTAAAGGGACCGAATATTTAAAAGTACAACCGATAAAAAGTTTGTAATATCAGTTGTGAGTTTGACTATGTTCAAACCCCCATAAACTATTTATATTATGATATCCTAAATACATATAAAATATTTCAAAAATGGTCTAAAAATGTTCGAACTTATTTCCAAATATGTATTTAAAAACTTATTAGAATTTTAGCATTTCTGTATATATTAAAAATTTGTCTACACAGTAAAATAACAATTGGGTTAAAATTTCTTATTTAAAAAAAATATAATAAATCGAATCAAATAAAACGTATACTAATGCAATATCAAAATTTCTGTAAGTAATTATTGGTATCTAGTACCTAATTTTTTAATCTCATTGATTTATCTCGTATATAAGACTTTGGTTTTAGCTTTTCAAAAATTGGTATAAATTAAATTCATTGATTTTATTCTTAATTTTATATCATGTTTTGTATTGAGAGCTCTAGAATGAATTTTATATCGTGTCATTTGCAGTACTATTACAAAATAGTGATTTTCAGGATCCCGAATCCCGGGATTGTATTCCCTAATTGTATCTCATTGTATGTGAGTGAGAAAGAGATAAAAAATCACACACACACAAAAGTTTTGGTCAATTATATCCCGACGCTCTTAACAGCGTTATAGAAACTTTTACTGAAACTTTCAGTTTTGATACTTGTAATATTACTGCTCATATGACCGGTAGTGTAATTGCTGGGACTGCATCACTTTTACTGATAAATTTAACTGATGATGTAGTTAAAATAAATACATTGCATTTATTGACATTTAAATGGGTATTCTTAGCGGAAAATGAAAAAAATAGGAATATATGTATATGTAATTTTTATTTATAATATATACAAATAATTACGCTTAACCAACACGGTGACCACACTGAACCAAAAAAGTACATATCTACAATGAAAAAGTACATTATCACAAAGAATATTTCGTTAAAATTGGTCCAATGTAATTGTTCATTGTCACAACGAATTTCCGGTAATATGTACAAATTCATTGAATTACAATGTACGGATCATGAAACAAAATGACAAATATTCATAATTACAATGAATATTTCATTAGCTATATTGAATGCGAGAGTTCATTGTTGCAATGAATCGAATACATACTTTAATGAACGAGATCATAAACAAAAGTGAATTCAGAAAGTTTTTTCATTTTATTATTTTAATGTAAATTCTATTAATATATACATTAAATATAATAGTATAATATAATTTAAATGTAATTTCGCACTTCATTTCACTTCATTTCGCAACTACTTCTTACATTTGTCGCAGCTTTCTGCGAATTAATAGCAGCAGTGCGCAGCTAACGCTACTAGCAACGAACACGAAAAACGAACATGCAAAATGTCTACTGCAGTATTTCAATGAATATAATTCATTGAAGTATGAAAAAAATCATTAAATTTATTTGTGCGTATTATGAACACTGATTCTTACTGAAAATGAACTGATCATTAAATTCACAAACAAGTTACAGGACAATGTACATTGTCACAATGTATCTTGCATTATACGTATGAATTTGCCTCTATGAACAGCATTCGTTAATATTATGAACCCGTTTATTTTCTGTGCATCGCAGCTAAGACAGAAAAGCCATAGTCGGACCGGCACATCGCGTTGCATATGAGCTTGATGAAGGACCGACTTATTTTGGTTACGCTTCGGTTGCGGCTGCGTTTGTTGCGACAATGCCTCGTCTACCAGTTACGTAGATGCATCAAATGAGCGGCAGCCCTCTAAGCTAGACGTGCCTGAAAGATGCTCACCAAAATTATCTGAAAATAGTTTCTGGTGCTCAGCTGAATTATTATTTTACTCACCTACAACAGCTGCAATTGCAGAAAACTTAACTACAGACAAAAAAATAATTGATTGACGTGCAGTTGTTTCAGCGAATATTCATTTGCATCTACCAAATTTAGTCAGTTTCAACTGAAATTCATTTGTGGTAAACAATAGTATGAAGCGTAACCAACTATTAGTTGAAGCAACTGCAACATTGATTGGGGAAACAAACTTTTTATAAATTTTTCAATTTTTTTGTTTCCATTGCCACGGCAACTAAATTCAAAATGAGACCTAACCAATATTTAGTTGACTTAACAGATAGCTATATAACATTAAGTTATAGCAACCAATATTTATTTAATTCAACTGTGAAATCAGTTGTCTTGTATAATAGCGATGCCAAAGCAGGACAACACCAGTCGCGCAAGCAACATCAGTTGTCTTGTATAATAGCGATGCCAAAGCAGGACAACATCAGTCGCGCAAGCTTTACATTTTTCACTCGTTTTGTTTTGCGGACAGCGCGTGCCACGTCTTAGTCTTAAACAATATTTGGAATTGTTTTAAGGCAATTTCAGATTATTTCACTATTTTCTTGTTTTTGCTGCGGACAGTGCGTGCCACGTCTTAAACAAAATTTGGAATTGTTTTAAGGCTTGTTCGTTTTTACTGTTCGGTTTTTTTATGCTCAAATATACTTTCTTCAACCAGAGACATACTATTCTACAGAGTACTTCCTATTGTGTTTCTATATGTTGTATTTATATATACAGCCCTAGCGCTCCAACGTGTTGCAAACACGAAGTCAGCAGCACAACAAATCATCGGCAATGTTCGATCTCGGGACGCTTTTGTGACGTTGACTTCGTGTTTGCAACACGTTGGAGCGCTAGGGCTAGGTATTTAAGATGGCCGATTTCTTATAATTAAATTGGCTACCACAACTAAAGAAATTGGTTGTGTCAATTGTATTCATTAGTTGTATGAACTGATACGCGGTCTTGCAACAACTGAATCAGTCGAATGTTGACAGAACTAATAAATCGGTTGGCAAAAAAAGACGGTTGCCCCAATTGATTCGTTCTTTGGGTGTAGCATATACCCCTTTCGTAAACGATTGCTTTTTACCATCAGCAACGGTGAAAAACTAGCATGACCATTTTTGTATGGTTTACGAAAGTTGTCTTTATTAACTAAACGGGATTTTGTATTGTTTCAAACTATTTTTTGTATTATGCTTGGTAATTTTGCATAATAATGCTAGTTAGAGCCACTAATATTTAGTACAAGGCTCTAAAGTGCATATTAAATGTATTTAAAATGCAATTTTTTCTGTCTCTGAAACACCCTGTTCATTTTTTCAATTTTTCGTCGTCCTCTTTGTGATCATTTTTCGTTGCTAACTTTTCGTTGCTATCTTTTCGCTGGCGTTTCGCGTGTGTATTTGACAACTCTTCATATTAATTTGTTTACGTTGAAAGTGGATAAAACAGGGATGAAAATAACTACTACAAAATAACTAAAAACTACAATCACTGCAAAATTGCAGTAATTGAATTTATGGGTGTATTTCTTTATTCATTCTGGAATAAGAATAGAACGAACAGAATAGTTTGATATTTTATCCGGAATATCTAGAATACTGTGAATAAAGTAGCAGTTTCAGAATAACCAGAATAAAAAAATGTAAACAAACATTAAATATCATTTGAAAATCAAACACTTATTAAAATTAACTTTTTAAAAACCTTGCTTATCAATTTGGATGTATGTCACTAAAATGCTTGCACATAACAATGCATCATACATCATGTCACATATTTTTCTTTATCAAAGAGGTTCCGTACATGCTGATTAAAAACTGCAGTACCAAATTTGCATTTTGCAATGCCACAATCTTGTATATATGTCCTCGCAATATGCAGTTCTTAAATATTTTTAAAAAAAGGACACCAATATCTTACGACACACGCGACAACCCACCAATATCATGCGACAGACGCGACTTCATTATTTACAGTTGACTGATAGCAAACATCCTGATTTGACTACCATAAAAAAGGAAAAACATAAGGCAAAAATAACAGTTATACATATACACGTACAGCCTAACCAATAAACGAAATAATGTCGACTTTAAAGAAAGTATCAGCTTTTTGACAAATAAATATTAGAGAAAATTGTCGAAAAAGCTGATACTATCTTTAGAGTCGACTTTATTTCGTTTATTGGTTAGGCTGATAGAATTGGTACGTAGATACATATAATGCTCAACAAAATTCGTATAAACAACAAAAATCACTTAATAAAAAAAAACTAATTTGAATCACCGCTATTACCCCCCTCATCATCTCGCCACTCTTATTACAATTAGCAACTCATGTCAAAAAAATTATATAATCAAACAAATTATATAATTTCGCCGTATGAGTTCACCGCAACCCACGTCGTAATCAGACACTCGGTAATAGTATTCAAGTGCACTAAGAAACCAAAGATGATTACCTGATATATCACAACTCTAAATATCAAGTTATTTACAAATTATTTAGATCGTCTTTGAGACAACCATCTCTCAAACATCCGACTAATACGAAAAACATTTCTGGCAAATATCTTTCATATTTACGATTATTTATAGCAACTATCTGTAGCCGCGGCAGCTCAGTGGTTAGTGCGTTGGACTGCGAGCCGAAAGGTCCCCGGTTCAAGCCTGGACTGGGGCTAACAACATCTTTTCATAGAAATATTTTTCTATACCGCGCTACCTCTCGTCAGTAAATGGCAAACCTACGAGAGTAAATCCATTGCCGATGAAAAGCTCTCACCCGCCGTTCGGATTCGGCAATAAACTGTAGGTCCCACCACTTTGAGTACAAATATAACACGCACAGCTCAAAATGGTGAGCGAGCTCGGCCTAAGTTCTTACAGAACTGTAGTGCCAAACTATTATTATTATCAATAAAACATCTTACAAATACGAAGATAGTTGATAAATATTCGGAAAAGGTACTCCATTGGAATTCGCGGAGTAATTTTTATTGAATTGAAATAAATGATATTAAAGGTATTTTTTTTTATTCTAGAATTTAAACAGTATCCTGGGTATAAATCGCCATCGTCTTTATAAATCATTCGAAGGTTAAAATGTACAACGATTTGAGACTTCTTCGCGGAAGAACCAAGTCCGATGTTGTCATCAAAGTAAACTCTAAAAAGAAATATTTTCCACTTTTACCATTAAAATTTTATGTTTAAGTTGCCACTTTTTACACCATTGGATTTACTTAGTTGTTGTGGATAAATCGAGCGTAAGAAAAAAGTACGCCATTTTCCTTTTTACAGTACTCAAATGTGAAAATAGCTCAAAAGTTTTGTTGCTAATATCCAAGATTTTATGATGTTTGCTATCAGTCAATTGTAAATATCTCAATTTTCATTGCTGTTTTGGCAAACATCTTGTAGCTATGTCATATTTAAAAAAATATTAATAGTTTTACTGCAACTTTATTGAAAGTAGGATGTTTGAATATTTGCTACAAGGCGTAAATTTAAAAGGACAGTTGCAGCAAGACTTTCGTAAACATCTTGTTTTCTTAGTGTGCATACGAACCGTACACCCAGGGAAAAAACATGGTAAATCCGTTATGATTCATAGTAAATTAGTTATATATCTTAACGATATGAAGTCAAATTTAGTTATAGTAACATCATTATTTTTTCATAGTAAATTTTTCAAATTGACAAATATCATAAATTTACTATGTTTCATTTTAATTTACTATATACAATAATGATTTTTTTACAATATTCTACATATGAATTTACTATGTTTAAAAACATATTTACTACAGTAAACCAATGAATAGAAATATTAACATTTCAATTTATTATATTTATTATGGTTTTTAAATCAAAATCAAATAGGTATATTAGCAAATGTTCACACTAATCGCAAATGAAATACTTTCGCACATCGACTTTAAACACATTTAAAACTGACCAAAGACGCGGCAAAGTCCGTCGCGCTATTTCAGCGTCTGCAAAATATTTCCGAGGCACGCAACATGCAGCCGACTTGGAGACGAATTGATGCAACGACCGCTCTTTTGTATGCCGCAGCGACGATGCGCAGACTTTGCCACTGGATGGATCACCAGCTATCAAGGCTCCTTCACACTGATATCCAAACTGTAATCCAAATAATATTGGATACTTCGGCCAGCAGAATGTGTTGTATGACCGCCAGCTAGAACATGTACAAATAAATTAAAAAGTTCAATTTAATTTGTGACATTTTACCCGTAGTCGACCGCCGCTATTGAAAAACTTTTATAAATGATAAGAGACGGTTCATTTGACACACAATTTACTATAAACTTTAAATGATCAAAACTATTCATAGTAATTTTACTACAAACGATAACAAATTATAAAATGTTATTGTGCATAGTAAAAACATATGAAACGTAGTATAATTTTCGATATACTTTTTCCCTGGGTGTAATACTATGAATGGTACCCACATTCTTTAAATTACGAAAATTCGGGTAGTCGCAACACTATTAAAACTAAAAAAAAAGCGATACAACTACTTCGACCCGATGCGAATAAACAAAACAAAATTTACTAAAAACAAAAGTAAGCTAAAATAAATTAATAAACCAAACACACCTATGGAGAATGGATCATGCTGATGATCAACAAAAACAACTGACCCGGTTGCGTGACAATGTCTATCGTGACGTCTGTCCAAACAACATCAATGCTAGAAGACATTCGATATAAAATAATATATACATTAATATTTATTAACAAAACAAGTGATCGACTCAACGTTACAAATATATCTTCATTTCAGGGAAAACTGAACAGCTATAATTTTATACAAATCGCTAATGATCAACAAAAACAACTGGCCCGTTTGCATGACAATGTCTATCGTGGCGTCTGTCCAGACAACATCAATGCAAAAAGAAAGACATTCGATATAAAATATATAAATTTTTTTAATATTTATTAACAAAACAAGTGATCGACTCAACGTTACAAATATATCTTCATTTCAGGGAAAACTGAACAGCTATAATTTTATACAAAGCAAATAAAAACCAAGAAGTCGACAACGTGCACCACCTCGGGCAGCGGATACAAAATTAAATCAATTTAAAAACCATTCGCAATGGATTCTAATCGCTTCTTTTATCAGAATTATCTTCTTATTCTTCACCAGTTCTGATTTCGGATTACCAGGAATATTTTCACCGCACAAAGTTCGAATGGGTCCTACCTCGGAAGAGCTCTCTGGAGAGGCCTGGATCTGGGAATAGCTACTTTTAAACTTCTGGGTTCTTTTACAAATAATATATTTACTCTACTTTAATTTATAGTTTCCCTTTTCTCTCCTTTTTTTTTGATATAATATTGTTATCTTATATTTCTAATTTCTAGATCACTTCTTACTTCAGTTTACTAACTTCTCTAACATTTATATATTTATAAAAAAAAATTCTTACAGATTTAATTTTTTTTGTTCTTAATTTTCTAATATCTTTCTCTAATTTTAGATAAGATTATAATTTCGTATGCTAAAACTAATATAAAACGAAATATTCTTATTTTATTTTTTGAAAACAAAAGTAATTTTTTTTTTGCAGCCGTCCCCCCAGTTCATCTGGAGCTATTTTTAAAAGTGGATCCTCGTTGAAAATCTCTTCGATGTGATGACGTGTTTTAGGTTGGATCGGCTGCCGTGAACGTATTATATTTTTTTCTATATGAAAAATGATTTCGTAAAATTTTTAAGACCTTATTTTTATTTTAAACTGCACCTTAATTCCGTATTGAATTTTATTTCCACTGTTTGGCCATTTTGTGCACTTATTTTAAAATAACTTACAAAAAAAAAACCACAAATTTTAAAGTTGATGTCTGCCGAGTAGCTGCTTGCTTAAAATTTTATTCCGAATGAAATAATTTGTGTCTATTGCAACAATCAAGTGATCACCCACACACGTACAATAATCACTCTGAGTGTTAACAATTTTCACCTCAGTTCTTTATATCTCGTTTTTTCCTTCTAATTTATGTTGCCACCATCGCCTCTCGCTTTGACAACATAGATCAGAGGTGTTTTAGGTGCCAATAAACATGGCTTTCGATTTTGGGGTTTGAATTCTTGGCGCAAATTATTTTTATTTCTTTCAGGTGACGTTATGAGTATTGGCAAGTGTTATATATTATATTACGAATATTTTATTTTTCAGTTCATATTTTCAGTATTTTATATTATATATTATTTATAATTTTAAATTTTACTATATTTTTCGTATTTGTAATTATATTTTATTTCAGGTTTTAATGATTATTATATATAAATATATATATATATATATATATATATATATATATATATATATATATATATATAAATTTTTTATCTCTTTTCAGGTTTATACAAGTTGCTGTTTTCTAGTTCGATATATTATTTATTTAGTTTTTTTTTTATTTAATTTTTTTCTAGGCATACTAAAAAGATTCTAATAAAAATTTTGAAATAATACTTAAAAAATTTAGTTTTTGTGTGTACTGATTTAACATTGAATTATTAAAAATAGAATTAGGTTGTAAAAAAATTCACACATTTTCGTTTATCCGTTTGGTTACTTATTCCTACAAGTCAATAGTCTAGAATCTGGTATTTTAAATTTTGGGTGATTTAAATTATCAACACGTGATGGAAAATATTTCTTTCCAGAGTTTACTTTGATGGCAGCATCGCCGGTCGGACTTGGTTCTTCTGCGAAGAAATCTCAAGTCGTTGTAAAATTTTACCTTTGAAGGATTTATAAAGACGATGTATAACCAGGATACTGTTTTAATTTTTGAATAAATAAAAATACAATTGATTAATTTTTTTCAATTCAATAAAAAATACTCCGTGAATTCTAATGTTGATAAATATTCATCAACTATCTTCCTATTTGTAAGATGTTTAATTGATGGCTGCTATACATAATCGTAAATTTGAAAGATGGTTGCTAGAAATATTTATCGTATTTGGCGGATGTTTGAGAGATGGTTGTCTCAAATACGATCTAAATAAATAGTAAATAACTTGATATTTAGGGCTGTGATATTTCTGGTAATCATCGTTGTTTTCTTAGTGCGCTGTACCGTTGACGGCACGAATACGGTACGTTTTGTTTCTTGGGATAGTTGACCGATCTTAAAAATAATTACATACAATTACCTTTCATTTGAGTACCCATATGACCCTGTATATAGGTGTACCGGATTTTGATTTTTCAAGGTCACCAGGGGTCCGAGCGACTTGTTTTTGTTGTTGTTGTAATTTTTTTTTATATACAGGGGGTGGCAATTTTTTTTTTTTTTTCACTTCGGCCGGTAAAGTGCAATTCTCCCCGAGTTTGCTGGCGTCGCTGCCGAAAACATTGGTTATGTTGAAGTGGAATTTTACAGATTGAAGTTAACAGAGGAAAACAGTGCACGAAACTAGATCTGTCCGCGGATAATTTGCAACCAAATTTACAAAGATATATATTATTATTATCATATAATTCATCATTATGATATTTAAACATTATAATATGAATGTTGCAATTTAATAATTAATTCACCAATACATACGTTTTACGTAGAACGTAAACACAATGTTTGTAAACATACCCGCCAAAGAAAACTTGTGATTTTATGCAATATTTTGCTACGTCTAAAAATTTGTTTGTGATTTTCTCCCAGAAAAAAGTTATTCTATGAGTTGTTCTTTAATGGTTAATCTATCGATCTGAATACTAAGATTTATATTTACTTTGATGCCTGCCATTGAAATGTTCACTCAAATCATATGTCAACTTCAAACAAGTGGATTTTTGATATATTTTTTCATTTTACTCAGAAGTTTCATGTTTTTATGCACAATCTTTGTATTATTTCATATTTTAGTTAAGCAATAAACGATATCCTTACAATTTTTTGAATACTTTCAAAAGTATTATTTTTTACAGGATACAATTTAATGCATTTTTTGGGGTTTTCCTAGAACGTGGTTATGTGGAGATCTATATTCAATCAAAACATAATAAAAGATATTAAATAATTTACAAATTTGTTCAAATTAATCTCATTAATACAAAAGCAAACTTTCAATTCAGTAACTATATAAAAATATTTCGATTTTGTAAAATATTCGCTATCACTACTATTATTTTGCACAGAAACATTCAAGACTCGCATACAAAAGTGAGGGTAATTTTTGAAAATGTGTTAAAAATATAGGAGAATTATACGTCATTTTAATCACCAATTTCCAACATATGTAAATGTTCTTATGCTGCAACGCGACCAAAAATGCCTAATTTGAAGGTGGCCACTACTATTTTTTATGTACACAGGTGTATGTATTTGCATCATGATAGAACAGTTAATCGAATGGGCGAGAGTTTTTCATAGGTAATGTTTTACTCTCGCAGTTTGGGCATTGATTATCCAGAAGTAGCATCGAATAGAAAAACCACTTTTTATTATGTTGCAGCCACGGGATCGAACCAGCGACGACTTGTATATCTCTCGATTTTTTTATCTCAAGTGACGATTTGTATGATGTTTTACGAAACTTCTCACAGCAATCACAAATTTATATTGTTTAGAATATTCATAGTTCCCAATTATCTAGGAGTGAACTATGCGTCCAACTATAATATTATTTAAAGCTGGGTTGACCTAATTTATTTAACAAGATGCAACACATTAGCATATATAGCTGATTTTGTTATACTATGAATAACGACTTACACAGTGTTAAAAATTTTTGGAACCCGTTCATCATATTGTGTTCTGTGTAATTAACATTTAATTTGAATAAAAATATTTAGAAAGAAAAAAAAAAACACAATTCTAGACTCAAAATAAACTATATTACATCCTCTTGTTCCCAACCATTGTCATCTGACAAAAATCTTCGTTTAATTGATGTGTTCATGTAAGGTCTTAGCACCCATTCGGTATTAGCTGCTTGAATCTCATCCAGAGTCCCAAGCTTGATTTGATATAGTTTCAGTTGAAATCTTGGACCAACTTCGATAAGTTCCAATTCTTTGTTGATATATTGAAAAGTGTGGTGCCGAAATGATATAAAGTCATCATGATTTGCAAATGTCAAAACTCTCTTTGAATCTGTTTTGGGAACTGGAAATAAATGTTTTAAAATTTTTTTAGTTCTTTCACCAAGTTTGCTATTTAAATTGTGAAAGATTAAATGAGGATTTTGTTCACTCATTGGTCCAATATCAGGAATATCGTGGCGCATAACAACATTTGAAATGTTAAAAAAAGCTGTAGGTCCATATGGTAAGTGACAAATAACCAAGTTGTCTGGAATACCACGATGCTCATGTACAATAATAAAATCAGTTACATCATTCGCCCTGCATGCATGCATTAACTGTTTAAGCTCATATTTGCCACGGTTCATTCGTTGTGCATTTGGAAAAATCAATCTTAATTCTTTAACAAACATTTTTAACCGTGCAGACGGATCATGAGATGTTGTAATCATGATTTTGGGAGGTTCGCAACCAGCGTATCTGTATTCATCATCAATTTCTGAAATTTCTTTATAACCTGAAATGAAAATGAGAATGTTAATATGAAAAATGGATATTCGAAGTAAAGCAATCAAACAAGGTAGAAGCACCAAACATAATATGCAACAGTCAGTTAAAATGAGTAAATTTAAAAATATTTAAATTTTAAATTGAGATTTGTTATTTCGAAGACATTTAATCTATATATATATATAATCATATTCAAAGCAATACCGCTGTTGCGGATACTTTTTCGTAAAACACTTTGCTTCAATTTCTATAAAAATACTATTTGCTCGTTGTTTCCTTTCATAAAAAATATTTGTAAAATGTTCATGATTGTAACATCACATTTCATCATTTTTAAAATAAATTGGTACTTTCAGATAAATTCACGAGTTTTTCTTTAACATTCTTCAAATTATTTTGAGTAATGTTCCGTACACCTCCTCATGGCGCAGCAGCTGTGGTCAATGCAAAGATGTGGACAACGAATTCATGGTGCAATGCGACGAGTGTGACCACTGGTATCACTTCGAATGCGTCGGAGTCACCGAGTCTGTGTCTAAAAATCCATGGAAATGTATCCATTGCACCTACAAAGCTGGAGGAGAAGCTACAAAAGCTGCGAAAAACGTAAATAAAAATGTTAAGACCGTTTCCATTAAATCAAGCCATTTGTCTAAGAGGCGCCAAGCTGATCTTGAACTCAGACAATTGGAAGAGGAGAAAGCAATGGAAATGCGGTATATTCAAAAGAAGTTTGCGATCCTAGCGTCGTCCGAAGAAGATCGTCAAGATGAGCGAAGCGTCGGCAGCGAAGCAAGCGAGCGGAGTACACGCACAAGGCGATGGGTATCAGCTTTACAAAATCCAAACACGGCAGGAATCAAAACAGTGCAAAATGCTGTTTCAGTAGTTGCAGATATGCATCATAGCGTCGAAGTCAAACCGGATCAATTTGTTGCAGATAAACGTCAAAGTGCTGAGTCAGAACGTTCCAGAACGCGGCACCATTCGATGCAAATATTAAAGATGCCGCAGAAAATTTATCAAGATCGCATATTGCAGCACGCCAGGCCTTATCAAAGGATCTACCAATCTTTTCCGGGAAACCAGAAGAATGGCCAGTGTTTTATAGCGCATTTATGGAGAGCTCAGGTTTGTGCAACTTTTCAGACACAGAAAACATGCTACGGTTGCAGAAATCACTCAAAGGCAGAGCATACGAAGCAGTCAGCAGTCAACTTCTTCTACCCAAGAATATCTCCGAGGTCATTCGCACATTAAAAATGATGTTTGGTCGTCCAGAAATAAATCTAAATTCTCTTCTAGAAAAGATTCGCGCACAATCACCGCCGAAATCTGAAAAGCTTGATATTCTTGTTTCGTATGCAATCTCGGTGCGAAATTTATGTTCAACAATAGAAGCTTCTGGACTGAACCAGCACATGAATAACCCGCTATTACTTCAAGAACTAGTTGACAAACTTCCTGCACAATCAAAGCTGAATTGGGCGGCGGTACACATTGGAGATCAAGATGTTGATATATCAAGGTTGTCGAAGTGGCTCTTTAATTTAGCCGAAGCAGTAACCAGAGTGAGTACACCGCTTAGTACAAATAAGACCTGTGTCAATTTAAACGCACACGACGTTGAGAGATCGGCAGTGACAGCGAAAATATGTAGCCTATGCCATTCAGCACATTTCTTGGATCTTGCGAATTGAGTGAGCGATGGGACACCATTAAGAAGTTTTAACTTTGCCTTCTCTATTTGAAAAAACATGGCAGTTTCTCTGACTCTAAATGTCCCCTTCAGGGTTGCGAAGCTCGATATCATAAACTTCTGCATAGGTTCTTACAACAAGCGCCAACTGTTACAGCGCACTATTCGTTAGACTACAATACCTTTTTTAAAATTTTACCAGTCGTACTGTTCCACGGAAGTCGTTTGATGGAAGTATTTGCATTCCTTGATGACGGCTGTAATGTTACATTGTTGCAAAAGGACGTATGTGACTATTTGGGCTTGAAGGGTGCATCGAGTACCTTATGTTTGAAATGGACATCTGATACGTCACGAGACGAAGAGAACTCAATGACTGTAAATTTGATGATAAATTTGATGTAAATTTGAAGCCAAATGCAAAGAAGTATGATCTACTTAATGTTCATACTGTGAAACAACAACTTTCGTTGCCAATTCAGAGCGTTGACGCGAAATTTATCAAACCCTATCGACATCTCCAAAGTTTGCCTATTGCTTTTTATAATAATGCTAAACCAAAAATATTAATTGGTTTAAATATAAGACAGATATATGTAACAGCTTAAAAACAGTTGAAGGAAGTGTGAGTCAACCTTGCGCATCTAAAACTCGTTTAATTGGACCGTGCATGGGGGAAGTAACATTGCGCAAGAAGCAGTCCATAACTTTCATAAATGTGATTGCAACGATAATTTTGAGAAACTTCATATGCTTGTGTCAAACTATCTTTCTCTGGAATACATGGAAAAATCATACGAGTTGAAATCGGCCGAAGATCTACGAACGAATGATTTCTTGAATCAACCACGAAACGTATTGGATATCGTTTTGAGACGGGTTTATTCTGGAAAGAACATAAAGCAGAAATACCAAACAGCTAACCCATGGCAACAAAACGTCTACAAAGTCTAGAAGGACAGCTGAGTCCAGAACAGATTTCGCTTGTAACGCAGCAAATTGACGGTCTGGTGGATAAGAATATGCACTAAAGCTTTCGTCGAAATAAGTCGAAGAATTCGATGGCATTAAATGGTACCTACCAATATTCACTGTGCTAACTCCGAATAAGCCCGACAAGATAAGGCTAGTGTGGGACGCAGCCGCTAAAGTGCGTGGAACTTCTTTGAACTCAATGCTATTGAAAGAGCCGGATTTTACGAAACCACTACTGGCTGTTCTTTATGGTTTTCGTATGAAGAAATTTGATCTTTGGCCAGACATCAAAGAAATGTTTCATCAAGTAAGGATACAAAAAGAAGATCAGAATGCTCAACGGTTCATCTGGCGAAAAAATGAAAAGGCAAGAGAACCTGATGGAGGTGATGACTTTTGGTGCTGCATGTTCGCCATTTTCGCGCAGATTGTTAAGAACAAGAATGCTTCTGAGTTTCAGGAACAGTTTCCACGTGCCGTGGATTCAATTATCAATCACCATTACGTAGATGATCTTCTAGACTGTGCAGACACCGAAAGTGAAGCTATTAAGTTAGCGCATGAAGTGGCTTACATTCATAAGTTAGTCGGTTTCTTTATTCGAAATTGGAGGTCAAATTCAAAAGCTGTGCTAAATACCCTAGTTGATCTTGAGGAGGGTAGTAGCAACGATCTTCTTTGTTCGAATAAAGAGATGCCACCGGAAAAGGTACTAGGTATGTGGTGGATTCCCGAAAGTGACGAGTTCACATTTTCACTCAAATTAAGCCGTATCAATCAAGAATTGTTAAAAGGAGAAAAAATTCCGACTAAAACAGATGTCCTGAGGATATTAATGTCTATTTTTGATCCATTGGGATTTCTTTCACCATATGTTGTAGCATTGAAGATAATCAAATTATCAAATTATTACCGCGGATCGAAAATATAAAAATTCCACGCTGTTATCATCTGAGTACATGCTCTCCAGTTCAACTACATGTTTTCGTTGACGCTAGCGAATTGGCTTATGCAGCAGTTGCGTATTTTAGAATAGGTTCCAAATATGAATACTTCTGCAGACTGGTTGGTGCAAAGGTTAAAGTTGCTCCAAAGCAACCCATATCGATCCCGCGAATGGAGTTGATGGCAGCAGTACTAGGAGTTCGTTTAGCAACCACAATTGAAAATATGCATTCATTGAAATTTGAACAGCGCTGATTTTGGAGTGATTCTAACACTGTACTGTCATGGTTGAATTCTGATCCGCGCAATTTTAAACAATTCGTGATGTTTCGTGTTGGCGAAATTTTGGAGTCCTCTAAAGGAAAAGAGTGGAGATATATTCCGACAATGCAAAATGTTGCGGACGATGCGACGAAATGGAAAGGATCTGCAGTTTTCGATAATCAAAACGGATGGTTTATTGACCCGAGTTTTTAAAACAAACAGAAATATACTGGCCACAACAACATAAAGTCCTGAAATCAGACGCAAAAATTAAGCCACATTTGGTAGCATTTCATGCAGGTGAGTTCCTTAATGCTTCTCTTATCAACTACCGAAAATTTTCGAGTTGGAATAAACTTCAAAGAACTATCTTCACGATATTTGCATTTTGCGATGGCTTAAAGCATTTTAAATCTGCACGTTGCATTCTATTATCGAAGTCATATAACTAT
Source organism: Dryomyza anilis (assembly GCA_951804985.1). Lineage (NCBI taxonomy): Eukaryota > Metazoa > Arthropoda > Insecta > Diptera > Dryomyzidae > Dryomyza > Dryomyza anilis. Next base: position 47,976,914 of record OX638132.1, read on the forward strand.
TTGTTTCGCATAAACCAAGAATAAAGTTTCAAAGATGAAATTATCAATTTACGAAATGTTGATAAGTCAAGTCCTTTGGTTAAATGTTCTCCGTATTTGGATGAAAACTCCGTAATTAGGATGTATGGCAGAATTGACCATTCAAACGTGTCCACAGATACAAAGCGTCCGATACTGCTTCCGCGAAATCACTACGGTACACATCTTCTGATAATGCATTATCGTGAACAGTTTCATCATGTACATCATGACACTTGCCTAAATGAGCTGCGTAGGAAATTTCATATACCTCGTCTTTGGGCTGAGCATCAAAAAGTCCGCCGAAATTGTCAACATTGCAAAAATGCTGAATGTAGTCCAGTAGTGCAGAAATGTCCAGAAATGGCATAATTACCTAATGCTCGTCTATCTGCCTATACTCGCCCATTTTCATATGTTGGTATAGACTACTACTTTGGTCCAATATTAGTTAAAGTGGCACGGCATCAAGAGAAACGCTGGGGTGTGCTGTTCACCTGTTTGACCGTACGCGCAATTCATATCGAAGTAGCACATGTTTTGACCACCGATACATGCATTATGACAATTCAGAATTTCATTGCTCGGCGCGGTACAGTAGCAATATACTGCGATAATGGAACAAACTTCAGAGGATCCGACGCTGAGTTAAGAAAAGCAGCAAAAGAAATCGACCAACAAAAGCTGGAAATAAAGTTATCAATGCCAACAACGACTTGGCACTTTAATCCGTCAGGTTCACCGCATATGGGGGGTTGTTGGGAGAGACTCATACGATCAGTAAAAATAATTTTGCATAAAATATCTCCTCAATTCTCTTTTAAGGATAGCACACTGAACAATGCGTTGCTCGAATGTGAACGAATTGTAAACTCTCGACCACTTACATACGTTGAAGTAGAATCAGCACATGAAGAAGCCTTAACACCAAACCATTTTTTACTTGGGTCGTCAAATGGAGAAAAGCCACTTGGTGTTTCCAATCAAGATGACGCCATCCTGAAGAAAAATTGGAGAAAGACGCAATACTTCGCTGATTTGTTCTGGAAACGGTATCTTCCAACGCTTACGAAGACAACAAAGTGGTCCACCAAGCAAAAATCGTTAGCAGTGGATGATATCGTTGTCATCGTCGATCCTAATCTTCCCAGGAATAAATGGCCCCTTGGCATTGTTCAAACGGTGTACGAAGGAAAAGACGGCAATGTCAGAAGTGCAACTGTCCAAACGAAGAATGGTGTCTTCACAAGACCTGACCAAAGATAGCAATACAGAATGTGAGATCCTCCACTTCTTAGATTTCTGTTAAAACATGATGAGTTTTAACGTGGGGGAGGATGTTACGGATACTTTGTTCATAAAATACTTTGTTTCAATTTCTAAAAAAAAAAATACTATTTGTTATTTGTTTGCTATCATAAAAAAACTTTATGTGAGAAAAACACATAATTTGAAGTTCTACTTCTTCATTTTTAAATAAATTAGTACTTTCAAATAAATTCACGAGTTTTTCTTTAACAACCGTATATCTAGTAAACATCTGTATGAATGCATTCCCAAGAAACATTTTAACGTAGCTCCGTAAACAAACGGAATCACAATTCCGTTTGTAGCGTTACGTTTACGGTATGTTCAAGACGGATCCGTCGATACTTGAACGAAAACGGAAATTTTACGGCATGCTAAAATATTCCACTCCGTTTAGATTCCTCCGTATATTGTCCGTTATTCGAACATACCGTTTTTATTCCGTTTTCACTCCGTAGTGACGTATACGTTTACATTCCGTTTGCAACGGAGCACACCGTTTTTGTATCGTTTATACTCCGTTTCATACGGACAGCATTTTTTTTTCACTACACGCATAGAAATCTATTGTTACTTTTCACAATATGCGATTGTTATTAGAAAAAAATAAAATATTATGTGGCAGCTCCGTTTTGTGGCTCTTAAAACAAAATGTTTATTGTTTACAATTTTTCAAATCGACGTGCAACGAATTTAATTATATGATGTAAGTTACATGTTTAAGTAATTAATAGGTTCAATTATTACAATTTTCATGTTGTGTTATTTATTCTAGATGTTATGACGAGCATTTCAACGAGTTGAACATTTTCTGAAGTTGCATTCAGAGCTGATTTCATTCCGAAGGCTTGGCTGGACCAGCAACAGTCACAGGCGCTTTAAGCAGAAATTGCAACAGCCAAGAGCTTGGTCTACCACGATTGTCAGGTGACCTCCGAGGAGTTGGAAGACAACCAAATGAAGTCGAATCGCACCAGCACGTGTAAGCAAAACAAAAGATGCATGGTCACCGCAACAACTACAGTCTATTTTCAAGATTTAATAATATAAATATAAGATCTTCATTATATTTCTTTAAAAATTGTCGGTAAATAAAATGCATTAAAATATAAAATGGTTTATTTGATTTCATGTTTTTTTAAGAATTAACAATTCAACTGACAATTTAATTGCATTTAATTTGACAATGTAGATTTTTAAAAACAACAATCGAACTATTTCTCGAAAGTAACAATCAAATTTTTAAATCCGACAATGAAATGACAATAATATAATGGGATCTATTTTGAACATGCCTATTGTTATTTTTTTGTCGGATCTAACAATATTTTTATATGCGTGTACGTCGTTTTTCAATCTTTTTTGATATTGTAACATTACGAGCTGTGCAGAAGACGTGCAAGATGCAAGCAAAGTAAGTATTAAAAATAATCATAAATATTTAATTAAATTAACATTTTAAGACATTTGCAATAAAATATAGTCATGAGTGGCGTTGGTGACGATGACCTGAAAAATGTTCATCATGTTCAGTATGTGCATCCTGAACTTAGCGCGAGAGGCGATAACGATGATATCAGCCGTGTGTTGTGGTCAGCGACGAGCCGACGAGCTGCCTGCGATTCTCGAATTAATCGATGTATTTATAACAACTGCATTCATATTTCTTGTACTTCTGATTCTTTGCCGCTGTTGCGGCAACTTACAGCGGCTCCAACATGAAGTTACATCGCCTTGCGAAAATCTCCCGGGCATTTATAACTGCTATCTAAAACAGTATTGCAATAAAAACAGTATTGCAATGAACGGACAAATTTTAAAAACAAATTCGTTGATTTAAATTTATTGTTAAATGTTATAATTTCAATTGTTATTATATATATTCTATTTTATATTTATTTTAAATAATAATTTAGGTTATTTTAAATACAAATCATAAAATACTACTTATGTATATAACTGTGTTTATTTTAAATCCATGAAAACTATCAGTAATATATGAAAAATATACCATTCCGTTTTTTTTCAAAAATTACGGCATAAAAACGTACCGTATGCAGTACGTTTTTCACTGCACTCAACGGAGTCCACTCCGTATTTTTAAGAATAATACGGAACGTATACGGTGCAGAAACGCAACGTCGACTACGGAGCTCACTCCGTTTTATTTAGAAAATACGGCATGTTAACGGACCGTCGATACTGCATGAAAAACGGTTTCGAACACCGTTTTCGATGTCACGTTTTATCCGTTCTCTGTACCGTATACGGCTCCGTAATACGGTACGTTTACGGAATCTGATTCCGTATATGCTGTACCGTTAACGGCACGTATACGGAACGTTTTGTTTCTTGGGTTGTTTTAGCATTTGCACAATGCTTGATCCACTCATGAGTATAATATCGGTAAAGGTTCCAAAGTACTTTCGAAATCATTAAAGAGCTATATCATTATAATGATATTTTAAGATATTTCAAAGTACTTTGCATATAAATTGACCGTAATAAGAAAAAGTAATTCATTCGATTGACCTTCCTGATAGCGATATTCCAGCAATATTGTGAAATGATTCAACAAATAATGGTAATGTTGTGGAAATACAATACAAGCTTTCAATTCACTCCAATTTATAAAAATATTTCGATTTTGTAACATATTCGATAGTACTATTATTTTGCACAACTTCAATCAAGACTCGCCTACAAAAGTTAAGGTAATTTTTTAACATGTGTTAAAAATATAGTAGAATTATACGTCATTTTAATCAGAAATTTTAAATATATGTAAATAATAAAAAATACTTTGTTATTATTAAATCACAAAGCGATCAAAAAGTTGATAACATAAGTTATAGGAGACCACTACTATTTTTATGAACATAACTGTATTCAGTATTGGTTCGTCGTGCTTTACACCATATTCGTCCGCCGTTGCGTAGTCTATCGATGTTCTCAATTTCGCGTTTCCAATCAATTTATTTGTATTTAGCAGATACAATTTTTAATACAATTGTTTATGTTTTTTTTTTGATAATTTGTGTATTTGGAAACTCAAAAAACATATCTTTGACAATGAAAATAAACATTAAACAAATTTTTAAAAATATTGTTTGTACGATTCCTTGAAAATCTCTAGGTGCTGTGCTTTTTTTTCGCGCCCGAAAATCTGAGTTGGTACGTGCAAATCTCCGTGCGTGTTAGTTGTCGTGACCGTGCGTATCCTTGCCTTTAAAATCAGGCACACGCCCATTAAAGGTTTATTTTTTTTAGTTTCTACTCCAATTTAAAACACCCTTTACCGAATTATGTTTTTTTTAGGAACTCCGAGTCGGTTAATGGGTAAACATTATTTTTAAATATTTAAGCATAAAGTCATTATATATTTCACCAAAAAGTTCATTTAAGACCGAATAAATTAAAATTCATCTGCATATGTAAATAGTATGAGGTATTGGACCGATCAAGACAATTTGCTTGTTGTTACAGCGTAGATATATAAGTAATCTAAATTAGGAATTTTATTGATCTAGCTCTTCTAGTTTTTCTGTCGGTTCCACACATTTTTCAATTACTGTTCCGATTCCGGTTCTTTGCAGGTTCCGATTCCGGAGAGAGAATAAAACAGTACCAAAGTTATTTTTTGAATTATTTATACAAAGGGACCGTAAAGAACCAGAATCGAAACCCATATATTTTTTTGGGTTGGAACCGGAATCGGAACTTGAGCCTCTATTTTTTATTTAAATATTGGAACGAGAACCGGGTCCAATATTCCAAGGGTTTTATTACCTCTCTGGGATCGCAAAGAACCGAAATTGTAATCGGAACCGTTTCAATTTTTGGAACTGGAATCGGAACCGCTAATTTAAAAATCTTGGAACCAGAACCGATATTCTTAAGGGTTTTTGTCGCGGTTTATAATATTATTTTTCACGTTTTGCCTAGTTTTTCATGTAATTCCGTGTTTTTTCGTGTTTTCGGTGCTTCTTCGTGTCTTTCTAAATCCCGTCTTTTATCGTGCGTGCCTTTAAATTTAGTCGTCGGGTTCGTGCTCGTGGGTGTCACCTATCGGAGTTCCCGTGCCACCAAAAAAGACACGCGCCCATCTCTAGTTTATTTATCATTACCGCGGCTGTAATTTAAAAAAAAATTGCCACGTTACTTTAAATAAACGGCAAATGACCAAATAAAGAACATTTTTTGAATATGGGTTTCATGTTAACGCCTAATAATAGAGAACTGAATATCGACCGAAACAGTTTTTCTATTTTTGGATTTCGATTACACATATGTAGATCAATATTGCGCAGAGTATTGTCTTTATAATTTTTATTCTTTGTGCATTTTTAGCATTATCCAAGAAAGTACTTGTTAAACGAGTTATGTCGTGGGGTACCAGAGGATGAAATTGCGGAAAAAATTTTGTTTCGAATCATTTAAGAGGGCGTGACAATTTTGAATTTTATTTTTGGACCACGAATAATTACTGAGGATAGCTAGGAAGCTATCGTCGGTATTGACGTCGAAATCGTTCGTTGGCGAATTTTAAAAGTTTCTGTTAGACGTTATTCAACATTCAAGAACATTTTTGCAATTCCTAATGAAAAAAATCTCTAGCGAGAGAATATTCAGTCTTGTGCGTACAATTTGACGTAAAAATGAAATAGATTGGACATTGCAAATGTTGCATAAAAAATAATTTGTGAAAACGGTTATTTATATCGATTAATATTAATCATTCGTTTTAATATGAATAAATACTTATCATCTGGCCTAAAACCAGAATTTTCGTTTGGTGGAATTTTTTTAGATACTTGATAAAAATTTGCGGTAATTCGGTGCATTACGTGTGCTAAATCAGTTACGTTTTCATTTCATATATTTAATATCGAGCCTTCAAGGTTTATTAACTTTAGATACAATAACGGTAGTACACGGCCGCCTTAACTATATAAGGCGCTTAGAAGAAAATTAAGAAAATGTTCAATTTGTTTAAATTAATATACTAAAATTGAACAAAAGGGTAAAAATATACAAAAAAAACATAAAAAACTGAAAACATCGTTAAATATTTGAATGTATAGGGAAACGTACTTTGTGAAACGAATACATGTGCAGTTATTGTAAAACCAGAAATTCTGTTACACGATGATAAACTCAAAAGTGCTTTCCACTAGAGATTGGCTTGTGAGTGAGTCAAAACTCACGCTCACGAAAGAAGTTTTCACGGGCTTTGTTTGTTCTACTCACAAGTAATCACTCGTGAGTAAATTAAACTTCAATCACAATAACGTGTGCTTATGTTTGTCTTTAAATCAGGGCTAGGAACCGAAATTCTATTCTCTGCGGTTCCAGTTCCAGTTGTGTCAATGCTGCCATGAGGGACGGACGTGCCGTCTTCATGTCTTTTAAATGTGTTCCGTCCGTCGCTGTTAAGTTTAATAGTCGCGTAAAATTGTGTTTAGTGTGCCCGCCCAACATAAAATAACAATAAAAACAATACACAAATTAAATTAAACAAACTAAAACAAAATTACACTTTAATAAACACCAACCAAATAAATAGAACAATAAAATTACAAACAACAACAACAACACAATAGAACCGGTTTCGCGCTGCTTGCTGAGTTGCTGCACTCAACGTTTTTTTTGCAATTGCCAACGCAAAGGGCTTTTCTATGCTCTTTGCTGCACTTGCACAGGTTTGTTTCGCATCCCTTCCATCCTTCATCCTCCTCCACGCTACTAGCGCTCAAAGTTGAGGCTGCACTGAGTGCGTGATCTATGCTGTGGTGAAGGCCTAACACTTACCACAGCTTGACTTACGCTCTCATTTGTTTGTATCAACTGTCACATCATGCACTTGTGCTTTCTTTATAGGAGTCCGAATCTAGATAGGGTTTCCACCTGTAATAAGATGGATGCCTTATCTGATTCGATCTCAAATATATTGGAGCAATTTCCAGGCAGTGAAATTGTTGTTGCCGGCGATTTTAATGTGCACAACGCCACTTGGTTGAGCCACTCGGGTCTTCCAACACAGGAGGGTTGTTATGCTGAGCTGTTTGCAGAGTGCAATCAACTCACTCAATTGGTGAAGGATCCGAAGTACCTCCCACGAGTCCGGTGGGCAAAGCCAAAAAGTCCTAGACCTTTTTCTGACTTCACATCATGAAAAATATGATGTAAAAGTCCTTGCACCTCTTGGTAACTCCGACCACTGTACTGTTTCCGCTGAGTTTTTATATTCTAGTTTACGCGACTCTTCGATTAAAGCCCCGAAGAGGACTATATGACTTTACGAAAAAGCAAATTGGGTTGCGTTAAATGATTTTTATCGCAACTTTAATTGGAAATTGTGTTTCGCAGACAGGGACATAAATGCCGCGGCTTTAATGGTACAAAATATTATTTTATTAGGTATGCGGTCCTTCATACCTTCTAAAAAAAATTTGCATTAAACCCAAGGACCACTCATGGTTTAACGAGACTTGCAGGATTGCAGTCAGGTCGAAAGAGGAAGCCTTTCAAAATTGGCGTTCTAACAAGAATGCTGACACAGAGACTTCACATACAGGCTAGGAATCGCTGTGATGCCGTGATCTCGCGCGAAAAGTTTCTTCACGAACAAAACGCGCGTAAAAAGGTCCTACTCTACCATAGAGGTAGTAAAAATGTCTGGTCCTTCGTAAAAAGGGTGAAGAATCAGACGACATCGTCTACTCCAACTCTTATTATGAATGGCCAGACCTTCACTGACCCGGTTCATAAAGCTAATCTTTTGGCAGAATTGTTTGCAATTAATTCAACGCTCCCAGATACCAATCAACCACTGCCCGATGTCGATTTTGTTTCTTCTGCAATGCAGGAGATTCATTTTCCAACTCGGGCAGTTAAAAAGGTTTTAGTAAACCTCAACATTAACAAAGCCTCTGGGCCAGATGGCATATCTGCCCATGTGTTGAAGAAGTGCGCGTCAACGCTGGCTTGTCCGTTGCGTAACCTTTTCAACATCTCCTACACGACAGGAGTTTTTCCATCTTGTTGGAAGGTTGCCAATGTCTAGCCAGTTCCGAAATAGGCGAGTCTACGAACCCTGCCAATTACCTAACCATTGCAATATGCTCTGCGCTCTCCAAGGTAATGGAAAGCGTAATTAACTTCCACTTTGTGAACTATCTAGAGCGAAACGAATTACTTAGTGACCGACAATATGGTTTCCGTAGGACCAGATCCACAGGTGACTTGATGGCGGTCCTCTCCGAAAAGTGGAATAATTGTGTTCACCTTTACGGGGAAAGTAAGGTTGTTGCTCTGGATATTTCCAAGGCTTTTGATCGAGAGTGGCTTAAAGCCCTCGTCTCAAAATTAATTGCATATGGTGTCGGTGAATCTTTTACTCGATGTATATCGAGTTTTCTCCAGGGTCGTTCAATACGAGTTGTGATGGATGGTGTGTTCTCCGAACAACATTCCATCAATTCTGGAGTTCCGCAGGGTTCCGTCCTATTCCCGTCCCTATTTCTGGTATTTATCAATGACCTTCTGTCATTGACCCAGAACCCAATTCATTCCATTGCAGATGACAGTAACATTTGTCATTCATATTCGTTCAACAAGCGCCCAAACTCTTTGGAGATTGAGAGTAAAAGACGCACTATAAATGACACACTCAACAATGACCTTAAATCAATCTCCGAGTGGGGTCTTGCAAATAGAGTTGATTTTAATGCAAGCAAGACCCAATGTTGTCTGTTATCTCACAAAAGAAAGGATTCACCCCTCCCTCCCCTCAATATGGGCACTGTGGATATTGCACAGTCAGCTTCTCTTGACGTTCTGAGCATATCAATTCAATGTGATCTCCGTTGGAATGACCACATATTTGATGTGGCGAAAGAAGCGGCCAAGAGCCTCGGTTTTCTGAAACGGTGTAAGACATACTTCACTCCTGCTGACTTACGCACTGTCTACACTACCTATATTCGGCCTAAGATGGAATACAACTCGCACATATGGGCAGGGGCTTCTAAATCTTCTTTGGAGTTCCTGGACCGAATCCAACAACGTGCAATATATTTAATAGGGGATGAAAATATTTCATCCTCTATTGGCTCTCTTGAGCACCGAAGGACCGTTGGTTGTGTAAGCCTGTTTTATAGGTATTACAATGGTAAGTGTTCGAGGGAGACACATGGCCTGATTCCACCAGGTCGTGTGTTCTCTCGTTCTACTCGGGCATCGAACCAAGCCCACCCCTTCGTAGTCCACTCGGCTCTCAACAGAACCACGCATTATAGAGAGAATTCGTTCTTCAGTCGCACGCTACGTTTGTGAAACAATCTCCCTGCGTCTGTTTTTCCCGACATTTTTGATATTGGCAAATTCAAAACAAATATTCACCGACACTACCTCACCTTTCCTCCCTTCCTCTAACCCTAATCCTTTCCTACGATCAACACTGTGCTTTGCATAAATAGGGAGCATCCCCTGAGTGTTGGTTAATCTGTAAAAAAAAAAATATATATATTTTTTATTTTTACGTAAAAACATAATGAAATTTATATACATATCTTTCTATGTATATAAAAATTATTTGCCGTGCATTAGTCTCGCAAAAACATGAGAACAGATAGACTGATTTGGATGATTCTTTTTTGTTTTATTTGTCTCAAGACTGGGAATTCGTAAAACTTTCAAGGAAAACCGGAAAATCGGAAAAATGGCAATTTGTGTTTTGTATCAGAATGGATTAAGTGCACCACCAATGGGAATGGTATTTTAATAATGAGGATTCGTTTAAATAGCCACTACGGATAGATTGGACAACGTCCTATACAACCGAACTTTTTTAAATGCTATTACACCTGACCTCCCAAGGGGAGATTTTAATAATGTGACGTGATATGCTTTTCCCTTGAGACGTTTTTCACATATCGAAGATGTAAGTAAGGACATTTTACTTTACACCTGACCTCCCAAGGGGAGATTTTAATAATGTGACGCGATATGTTTTTCCCTTGAGACGTTTTTCACATGTCGAAGATGTAAGTAAGGACATTTTACTTTGTAGCATAACAAACTATCTGGATATAAGAAAATGAATGTTTCTGCAAAAGTTTTTATATTCAAAAACTCCATCATAACTTTCTGATAAACTACGTCTTAGCGTTTCAAATAGAATCCGAGACAAAAAATATGCAATGAAGCTGGTAGTATAGTGGCAGTTTTTAGGAAAACTCACATGAATATGTTAGGAAATACACATTGCATAGCAGGCATTTTGAAGTAAGAAGTAAGTTTCGTTTTTTTTTAATTTTAAAAGCATATTTTTAGCAGCCAATTGAAAGGGAAAGGTGGCCTGTCTGTAGCAGGCAAAAAACATTTTTTTTAAATTTCTGTTTTGAAGTTTTTAGAAATAGCTTTATAGCAGGAAAATGGACTGGATAGGTAGCCTGACTGTAGCAGGCAAAAGCATTATAATGAAATTTGTGTTTTGAAGTTTTTAATATGTAGGCAGAGGTATGTAGGCAGAGGTAGCGTACTCGGTCGACTAGTAGGAAATGGGTAGGCAAAAACTTTTTATATTTTATTTTCGTTCTGAAGAAATTTTAGGTAGAATAGGTATTGTTTGGGTTGCTCATTTTTGACGAATAAAAAAATGAAACTTTAGAAATTTTCAGTATTGTAAATTGTTTGTCTTCATACGTTTGTTGGCAAATAAATTGAGCTTCGCCGCGTATTTTCGGATTGTGTCCGGTATTTGAATAAGCTTGAAAAGCTCGCGGTCTCGGCGTCAGCAAAGTGAAAATCAAAATTGACGAACTCGAGAAATGCGTTACAATCGCCGAGCAGTGAAAAATGCTGAACGAGTGCACTTGACAAATCCGTGACTGCCGCACAAGATGTAGAGTCGATGGTCGCCTACAAAGTCTCGTAAAAAGTCTATTAATTTAATTTCCACAGCCTCAATGTCTCCCATTCATTTTTAAACGAAATGGAGACCATATGACAAATTGTTGTTACCAAGCCGCAGTTAGCAAGCTAAAACTTTAGTCTTCAACGACTACTTGCAACGAGTACCATACGACAACAATACCATACGTCTTGCCTACCATTTTCCTACCAATTCTCGTTTTCAGCAAATAAGTACCCCAGACAAAATTTTTGGTAGGAAACAGTATTTTTTTTACAGGAAAACACGAAGGAAATGGTATTTTTCCGTCACTGTCTAGGCAGGCAGAATTTCTCAAAAACGACAGCCTACCTATAGCAGCTTATAGGTAGGAAACTAGAATCACGAGCTTGCTACTAGTAGGAAACTAGTAGGCAAAGGCAGCTTGCTCGGTCGTCTAGCAGGCAATAGGTAGGCAGAGGTAGGCAAAACTATTTTATTTCATTTTTGTTTTGAAATATTTTTTGTCAAAAACTTCAAAAATTTTCAGTGAATAAAATTGTTTGACTTTCCGAAAGCATGCATATAAATGTGCTTGCGCAGCCTACATTTAAACGCATCTGCCCATGCCGCGATAGCAGTTTGCGAGGCGTGGAAATTGGCGAGCGTCAGGTGAGTGCTTCCAATTGATTTAACGATTTTGAAGGATGACCCATATTTCATGTTGCATCTGCTGTGTTTTGATACTGAGAAAACACTTATCGTACCCGCTGTTTGAGCCGCGACGCAAGGCGGGCGTCAATTGGTTGATGTGCCCTAGTCTGCACTCGATATACAGCCGCCTGTCGAACGTGCAGAACCTATTTATGACATTTGCATTCGCAGCAAGCCGAGGCGTATCTACACAAAGCAGGAGCGCGCGCAACTAAATTACTTTTTGAAACGACGCGCAAGATCTTGGAGCCCAAGGAATCTGAGGTTAACGCGTTGATCACATGCAATACATGCGTCTATTTACAGCGTCTATTTACAACGTGAGATCAACATTGCAGCGCATGATGATGAAGACGTTTTGTGTTGATTTATAATTAGCGGTTTGTGTTAATTTGTGTTCTTATGTTCTGTGATTTGTGAAATTTAAATGTGTGTCATTATTGGGTTTATTGACCATCGATGTATTAAAAATGTATAATATTGTTTATGTGCACACATTATATGTATAAGAAATAACTTTTCGTTCGTTCGTTCGTTCTCAGTAGCAACGATATCGATTCCCTGTAGCAACGATATCGGCTACAATTTGTTTTAAAATCGGTTGAATAACGTGTGACTACAATTTTTAATTCATGTATCAAACGAAACGTTGAGTACGCTTGTGTTGAGAGTTGATTCATATAAATCATACGCAAAGGTAAAAAAAACATAAATGTAGTCGGTCTAAGCCGACTATAAATACCCTACATATAGGTGTGGTTACCATTCAAATTGGTATATAGGTCATCAGGGTATACGAATCCTGAAAATAACTACAAACTCTCCATCGCTGAAGAATTTCCATTCATTTACACCTACCCATATTTACAAATGGGTAGGTGTACCGAATTTCGAATTTTTGGGAACCACAACTCGTTTCGCAGGAAAACATCATTTTCATGTATTTCAGCATGATGTCAATATATATTTGACCAAAAAAAGTTTACCAAATCTGTGTATGTAAATTTTATATGAGGTATTTGAACATAAGTGGTCGGTTCTCAGGTCACAATAGATTGATCATGTCAATTGTTCTTGTTCAGACAGCTTAGATATATAAGTAATCTAATTCTAAAGTTTCATTGCTCTAGCTCTTCTACTTTTTCCGTAATCGTGATTTCAACAGACAGACAGAAGGACAGACAAACAAATATAGTAATATATGGGAATTGACCGTTTATAAAGTTTATGGTTTCATAGGCGTATTTAAGTATCCTCGCGGGGACTCGATCTTAAACGTTAGTAAAACGGCAACATTAATTATAATGTACATCTTTTGAGAAATAAGTGAATGAAATATTTATCAAAAATACAGAACATTTTGTATGACAATCAATATTTATAAAGAAAATTTGCAAAGCTCAATATTTTTTAAAATGCCATTGTCCACATGTGTAACTTAATTAATATTTGTTTTTGTTTTCAAATTCATTGTCCAAATTGATCTAATATTTATTTTTTTTTATATAATGATCTTATTTATATATGATCTAATTAATTTAGTAATGGTTCCAGTTCCGGTTCTGGTTTTCTGTTCCAGGCGCCCTATTCTCGAGTTCGTTCGAGATATTTTTATGCGACAATTCTCAAAATTTCCGTAAATTCTCGCATGAAGCACAAATTAGTCATTCTGGAGTTTATGAGAATTGTCGAATGCGACAATTGTCGAATGAAATTCTCGAATTTGCAAAGAATGGTGTTTTTAATGTTGAGATTCAAAGTCGCACGAAATAAATCTTTGAAATCGAAGTGGTATCGAAGTCATAAATGCATTTTATCAAAGAAATGCCTTTTATCAAAATAATTAAACGGATGTTTAATAAAATATACCGTTTGGATAAACAAATGGTAATGGCGGAAAGCTATATTAGCGACTTTTGTGACATTATAATTTGCACAATGAATCGGCTACACTATTAACTACGTACTCCACTATTCACCATGTGCGTGCATCATGTTAACATAATAATACTAGTTTGGTGCTACAGTCCTATAAGATTCAAAGTAGCATGAAATGAATATTGAAAATAGGAAGTGATAAAAGCACTTCATCGAACAACTTCATGATCCGTTGGAATTATTTAAACGTTAGCTAGCTAGGTTTTGTGGACGAGTATACTCGCCAACCCGGCCAGTACTCTGCATTAGGTACATTATTTTTTTTCTCACAAATCGGTTCTATTCTACAAAAATTGTAAACTATTTTAGCGGCAAATTATATTATCAGCAAATTATATTGACGGCATTAGATTTAGCAGGAGGAAATATATGGACAACACTATTCACTACGCTCACGACTCTATCATTAAGCAAATGCGTGCACCACGTTATTGATGATTGGACGCGACAATAGTTCCTACATTGCATCGTGTAGACTTTTTACGCGCACTAATTGCATTTGATTATATCATTATTTGAAAATTTGAAATAAAACTTTTTTTTTTTTATTTCTATTTTAATAAATGTCAAAGTTTTCTTCAGTTTTTATTTGCGCAATTCACAATAGATACATTGTCTATAGAAAATTGTCGAACGAAAATTTTCTATCGAATTCAATCTCGCATAAACTCAAGAATCGCTTATTTGGTATTCGTTCGACACTGATCAAGCGAGAATTCACGAAAGTGAGAATTCTCGCATGAACTCGAGAATAGGGCCCCAGTTCCGATTCTATAAAATATAAAATAACGATTCCAGTTTCTGTTCCGGTTTCAGTTCCGGTTCTATAATAATGAAACGGTTCCGGTCCGGTTCCAGTTCCAGTTCCGGTTCCACCCGAGCCCTGCTTTAAATATTTTTAGATCTATATGTACCCTCGTCAATCCATTGCAAACAGAAACATATGATTTCGAACATCAATTCAGTTTTCTGATTTAACTCTTGTATCTCATAAAAGTAAATGGTAATTACAGAGATCGGATTAACATGTCCGCGCAAATTTGTTAACGCAGACCCTGCACTCGTTAGCCGTCATCAGGAGTCAGGCTTTGCAATATTCTCGGTATATGCACTCGTGCAGTCGGGCCCTCGGGTTATGAAAATTGAGAAATCGAGCGGCAGTCAATAACCGAAAATAAAAACTGCAGTCATTGCACGCGTGCAATGTTAAAACAAACAAGCAAGTGTTAGGGTATATAGTTCGCTAGTGTATACAGGTCATAGAATCTACACATTTCTGCACGGAGCATATATGACGAGACAGCACGCACATATTTCACAGCCAGCGCGGTGTTAATTGTGTTGTTATACGAGATGCTTGTGTGCTAAACTAAACGGCACTGATATAAATAGACTGCCAAATTTATACAACTTAATCCCGTGGTTTCGATAACTAGACATTTGGCTGTGCATAGATATCTACAGTGTAAATAAAATTGAGCAACTTCAACACTTATACACTATTAGACATCTGTAGAAATGCATTTAAAACTCACTTTAAGACATTCATTTTATTTCAAACCATGTTATTTCTCCGACTCTATGCTTGAATATCAAATGAATGTGTTTCTTTCATCAACAAACCACAACCCAGTTGGCACCTACACACATTTATATGATTATCCTAAATTATGAACGTTTGGCGATTCAAAATAATCATTAATTTCGATAATTTTTCTCGTAAAAAATGCCAATGACGTTTTTTTCATATTTCATCATATTTTGTTCGTAAATACTTTTCGAGAAACGATGTAAGTACTATCAAAATGTTTTATTGCTTTTCTAATCAAAATTTCGTTTTAAAAATGTTCAATATTTTTAACAAAATTTAATGAATTGTTTTGGTGAAAAATTGAAATCATTTGCTGTAATTAAGAAGTAAATGTATTTCAGAGCTAAATATAAAAATTTAATGGATTTACTTCATTTACTTCAGGGAAGTAAAAATTATTATAATTTACAATCAAAATTGAATCGTAAAAAATATTAAAAACGAGTTCGTTTACGAACAAAAAAATTTCGTGGCGAACGGATACACTAACCAGCGGATACACAAACCATAGAAATACCAATTTTTATATCGACCGGTATTTCAGAGTTCGGGAATTTTGACTTAAAGAGCACCATCACTATGGTTAACAGTATCTTAACAGAGCACTGTTAAATATATATGGTTTGTGTATCCGCTAAGCTCGCGACGAATTTAACTTCGCGGACTTATCGTATTTTATGAACAAATTAGGAACGAAACTGTATGCGTTTTCGAATCATTTATGATTTTCGTATACGATTATTTTATTCATATTTTACGAATATTTGCTATCATATACGACATCGTTTATGATATTTTGGCCGGCTGAGAAATAGTATCAAAGAAAACAAAAACAAGGCGTAGTTGTAGTGAAGAGCCTAAAATGGTTTGTAATAAAAATTCAAACACTGAAATGAAAATCTTGTGACAATGAGTACTCAGTGCATTTTACATACTGTAAGAAATATTCATTGATATTTAAATATAGAAAAATATCAAAAAGGTTAAGAAAATCATATAATATTTTATATTGTTTTTAGACTGCCATTGCAAAATGCCCTAAATACTGTAGAATGTAGTGAATATTTTTCAGAGGGAACTTCAAATACATTTGTGCAGATGTCTCTTATACACCATACCTACTCGGCAATTTGTATTGTACACTCTAAGAAATCTGATTTAGGAGTAGTGAATTTGCTACATTTATATCAGTTAATTTACTCATTTTTTCAAATAAAAACACTAAAACGTCCATAAAAATAAACATCTGATGTGTTTTGCATGAAAAATATGGTATTTTACACAAATTAACTGTTTGGAGCTGAATTGCACTTTTAAAATAGTAAATTTACAGATTCTGCAATGTTTTGTACATAAACACATTGAAGTGTGTAAAAATGACGTCTAGCACACACACATATATGTGTAACAAGATCATTAGCTGACGAGAACGCTCTTCTCTGCGCTATTTTAGAAGACTCTAGAGAAAAAACATGCATATTTTAAATAAAATAAATATGCAAGGCGCGGATTGTTGGTGAATGTGAATTTAATTTGTGTGCAATTGAAATAACATCTACCAAGATGTACAGTCATGTTTGCGGACATTCGTTAAACAGTTGTGAACTTTTTCATTATGTGTACAGAATTTTTTTCACACCCGTTCTGTTGTGTTTTTTTTTTCAACACGCATTATGTGAATAAATACAGTGTTTTGTGTGTATTTTTTACACTCATAAAATTGTATTTTGACACTACAGATGTATAATAATTTTACATACTTTTATGTGTAAATTTTATTTTTACACATTCGTTGGAATTTACTAAATTAATAAGAGGAAACCGGTTTCCTACATTTATTATAATAAATTTTTTCTTAGAATGTAGCGCCGAAAAAAATAAGCTAATAAAAAACTGTATAGTAAAGGCAATAGTATGTGAAATACTAGATGTGTGCCTCACAATAGTATATTTTTGTAGATTTCTTTGATTTCATTGTGGTATTTGTCTGGTACAAATACCACGAATGTATTGGTAGTATTTTTGTAGTTTGCGTTTAAACACAGCCAAAATTTAAAATCTTTACTGAAATCAATATATATAAAACTCTTGGTCCGTCTGTCGGTAAGTCTGTTTGTTTGTTCCAGCATCACGACTAAACCGCTGAACCGATTTAACTGAAATTTTGCACCAGGATACTATGGAGTCCGGAGGGTGTCAAAGGATATACATGGGCGGCATTGGACAAAGGGGCGTGGCACCTCCCATACAACCTAAACTTTCAAAACGACATAACTCGGCACATACACAAGCTAAGAATGAAACAAAAAAACACAAATACAAAAAAAAAATACAAAAGCAAAAACACAAAAACAAAAGCAAAATCAAACACAAAAACAAAAGAAAAAGCACAAAACTTAAGCATTTGCGTTTGTTAAATTAGAGTTGTAGTTTGTCGAAAACTCTGTTCGTAAAGACTTCTATTAGCCGCGGTAGCTCAGTGGTTAGTGCGTTGGACTGCGAGTCGAAAGGTTCCCGGTTCAAGCCTGGACTGGGGCTAACAACATCTTTTCATAGAAACATTTTTCTGTACCGCGCTACCTCTCGTCAGTAAATGGCAAACCTACGAGAGTAAAACCATTGCCTATCTCACCCGCCGTTCGCATTCGGCAATAAACTGTAGGTCCCATCACTTTGAATATAAATATAATACGCACAGCTCAAAATGGTGAGAGAGCTCGGCCAAAGTTCTATACAGGACTGTAGCGCCAAACTATTATTATTATAAAATTCACCACACTAAAACTAACCACACTAAAACTCACCACACCAAACTTCACCTCATTGAAACTCACCACACCAAAATTCACCACACTAAAATTCACTACATTCAAATTCACCACACTAAAACTCACCACACTGGGAAAAACTATACGGGGAAGAATTCTACGGGGAAGCACAGTCTGAGAATGAATAGTATATGAGAATAGTTGTTTTAGCGGAGAATTAGTTTGGTTTTGGTTATTACATTTATAAAACCAATAAAAAATACGTCCCTGATATAAATAATAAAAATGTTATTTATATTAATAAAATTGCTTCATAACCTTGCATTCACAAAATCTTTGCACGAGTCGTGTACGGGTCCAGATAGTGTCATAATAATTCCAAAAAAAATAAATAAATTATTTAAAACTTAAAAAAATGTACTTAAAAAAGAATGTTAGAAACAGAATTTTATTGACGTGCCTTTAATTGGCTGACCAATATAAATTGACGACTACATTGCCAATTTCAATGTAATGAAGCTACAATATTAAAAAAAAAATATATCTGTCCCCTGAGAATCTGCAAGTAAAGGAAACCAAGCGCATAAAGAATACGTTGTTTTCACTGTTATATGACTACTTTAACAGAAAAACTAGCAATAAAAATTGTGACGACCTTTAAAATATAGTGATCTTTACAGCCGACTGGAAAAAAATGTGCTATATGGACCGTGGTACCCAACAAAAATTAAAATGCTGCTATATTTTGTTTTGCATAGTTTGATTTACTACGCAAACTATACAAAGTTATGTCTTACACCTATCTGGTATTTAAAATATTATAGTATTGTTATTATAATTTTTTTATAGATTTCTGTCACAGGTATTACAGGAAAATTGCAGAAATTGTTGGATACTGTAAGACAATGTAAGAAAATTCGATTGAGTCCCTAAATTGGAAGCACGAGGTTTTGCTTTACGTAAAAATAAATCCGTCTGTTTCATCCAGAGCATTAAAAAATTAGTCAAATAATAAATTAAAAAACAGATCTACAATTCGTAAGATGTTGATTAACGTAAATCTGAGCGCAAGAAGTGCAAGATGTTTTTTTTTTAAGATTTTTCAATATTACATTTTGAATTTTTTTTATCATATCTTGGTTTTGTTAACCGATTTCAATAATTAATAAAGTATTGCAAAATTACATATGTTGGTTCTTCTTAGATACTGAGTTTTAATTACATTAGTAGTAAGTCAAGGAACGAAAAGTAACATTTGAACAGAGAAGTGGAAATAACTATTCTTTAAATGAGGATATTTATTTTTTTCGTTGCCTATCTGGTGTATTAAAGGTGTCCAAATAAAGTTTTGTAAAAATTCGATTAACAATGTAATCAATGAATATTTGAATCAGAATTTAACTGAAAACTTTGTGCCAATATATGTTGAGAGCACATTAAATTTTTTGGTACGCAAATTCATTAGTTTGTAGTTTTTGTCCATATTGGTGAGTTTTTGCCAAATAGAAAAAATCGGCTTGCAATGTGATCTCTCCAATTGCTACAATATTTTGTTTGCGTATACTATTAATGTTACGAACAAAAATACAAAATGTGAGTACCCTACGTTCAGTATTTTCTGCCTTGCATGATAAAAACTCCTAAACCAAACCAAAACACGGATTCAACTAAGTCGATCAGAAACCGAGATTTAAAAAAAAATAAAAGTTTTCTATATATCTCTTTGACGAATTTCTTAGATTTTTGAAAAATACGCGTTCCATGAAATTTCGTAAAACGCGTATTCAAATAGTAGACTGGTTTAAGAAGAACCTAGAATTTTTGAAATCTACCCAGCCCATTACCGATTTATTTGAATTCGAATTTCATTAAATGGGAAAAATTGTCATCAAAAATGTTCAGACATATTTTTCAAAAATCCAAGTCTTCAACGAGATATATTTGGGCTTTCAGAAAAACTTAAAATTTTTTAATCTTTTTGTTCCAGATCGATTTATTTGAATCATCGTTTTGTTTAGAAGTGTTGTTAACATAAGTCGGGAAAATATGAACGTAGGGTGCTCGAATTTCGTATTTTTGTTCGAATATATATCCGCAACCAAAATATCATAGTATATGGCGTGATCAACTTGCGGTTGAACCATTTATTCCTATTTGAGAACAAGTTTCCCACATATACTTTCATGTCAAATGAAGATATATGCATTTCACCAAAAGCTATCAGGTGTAATTATTTTCAGGATGCTGTATATGCAAAACTAATTTCTCTATCTTAAATTTAACATTACTATTTATTAAAGTCAATTAACATAATTGCTTTTATTATATTTACGTACCATCTGCATCATACTTCAGATTTTGTTGTATATGTATAGCCTCTTTTTGAAGATTTCCATGAATATAAGTATTAGAGAGTAAACTAGATTCTATTCGTTCTTTTTTTTCCTTGATTTTGTTCTGACGTGATTCAGCGCCTTTTTTATACAGGTATTCTCTGCGAAGTCGTGCTTGTCTCCTCAACATCTTTTTTATTATAATTTTACTATAAACACAAACGTGTACAAAGTACGATTGATACAATTACACATAACCTCACCAAAACAGTTCTAATCCAGTGTTGCATTTTTTGAAAATATAATTAAATAAAAAAAAGTACCGTTTATACCGCACAACTCAGACGTACGACTACCCTAATCTTAAAGCTACAAATATATAAAAAACTTAGAACTATTATTGTATTATTCTAAAAACCACGAAAAAAAACGCTACTTGCTATTTGATAGTTTTAAATGAATATTTTGTTATTCTTTTTTTTATAAAGAATGTATGTTTGCTCCCGACGTTTTATCATGAGACGAAGTTATCTCTGTAAAACTTAAAACTAATATATACATAAATATTTACAGAAAAAAAAATAATAATAAAGAAAAAAACATAAATATATAAAAACAAAATGTTATAATTAAATTAAAATAGATTTATCCTCAATGTGTGCCCGGTGTGACACAAATGTAAAATTCAGGTATTAGAGGCGCGTTAAAATTTATATCTGTTGAGATGTTTTCATTAACCAACCCGATTGGCGAGAGGTAATAACAATTATGCCAGCTAAAATTTTTTTGATCGTCTAAGATTTTCGTCATTAAGACGTTGTCAAGGAATGCAAGCATATCAATAAAACGCTTTTGTAAGGATAAAGCATACAGACACAAATGATTCACTGATGACTTATTGTAAATATATTTGTTGGAGAATCTTTTGGAATAGCATTCGAAATTTCTATCGACACAAAGTCTTAACACATTTCTTTCTAAGACTTCGATGTCTTTGGCTACTGTTGGGGAAATAGAGAACCAAATAGGAAAGACATAGGTGATTACTGATCGAATACTAACTTTGTATAGCAAAAGTTTAGTTTTCGGGCTTAAAAATTTGTTTATAAGAAGTCTTGAAAATATTCTTTTGATTTTGTTTGCTTTTTTGATGATATTTCGAGCATGCTCGTTAAATTTTACCAGCCTGTTAAATGTTATGCCAAGATACTTAATACTATGTTTGAACGGAATCTCTGTTCCGTTTAGGAAGAGTGATAAGTTTTTGCTTTCTGGTACTACGAATCGTCCGCATCGTCCTGAAGCGTTCCTCAAGCAGATTGCTTCTGATTTTTGTACGTTAATTTTTATACCCGATTTATTGTAAAAGTCATTAATAACGTAAAGATGGTTTGAAACCAGACTCAGTGCAGCAAAAGGAGACTCGTCGTGTGCGTAAATCAATGAATCGTCTGCATACAGGATACTTTTTGAGTTATTTAGGACGTGCTTAGGAAAATCATGTATAAATATGTTGTACAAATGTGGAACCAAAATTGATCCCTGTGGGACACCGCAATTGACTGGGCTCATTTCAGAAAAAATATCATTAATTTGAACAAGAAAATTTCTTATAGAGCGAAACTGCAACCGTGCATTTTTGTTCCATAAGATTGGAAATGACGTCATTATGGAATTTAAGAAGTGCATTAGCTGTTGAATGTTCTTTTTTGAAACCAAACTGGTAACAACCCAACTAGACAAATAATCTCTGGAAGATATCTTTTAAATGTTATCGATGTCCGAAATTTGTCCAAAATGTTACGTAAAAGATGTCTTTTTGTAATATAAATAATTGACCGGAAGATGCCTTTTTGATTTTTCTGATAGGTGTCCTAATGGTATACATAAAGATACATTAAGGTTATTGTCCAAACGTAGTCTTATTAGCAACTGAAAGGCAACCGGTTTACGTCAGCAAAACGTATACAAAAAGGATGACGTACAAAATTTTCTTCTGCCAAATTTCCAGTCTGACATTTTTTAATTTATACCGAAATTAAAAATAAAATATATTTCTTTTGTTTTTATTTTTTAACGAATTTAACAATCTATATTTTACTATCGTATTGACGATTATTGCCCTGTAATTATAATGATGACCAGTAGACGTGATGAATGGTTTTCAAATCTATGGCCACCTGCCGACCCACAAGTTGCTGTTGTTGACCGCCTATCTTTGTTTGTATCTTGTTGCAATACGACTATGTTCACGTCGTTCGACTCTGTGTGCGCTGTGGTTGCTGTTGTTTTGGCGTTTACGTGGCATTCGTTGCCGTTCTGCGCTCCAGCTGCAGATCCTGTTTTTCTTTGCGTACGCTACGTGCCTTGGCGTATGTCTTAAAGAGCTTCTTGAAGTCGTTACATACTCTCAGTTGAGCGCTTATTTGCTTAGGCCGCGTCAATAACGACGACATCAAAACGCACGCGGTGGTGCTCTTAGTTGCGAATGTCGTAGCCACAAGCGGAGGCTAGCTCAGAGGTAGACTTGGGCACCAGATCGTTTGTGTCGAATCGTGTGCCAACGATAGTTTCTCGATGCAGACTGACACTTTTTTATGGTATTCAATGCGTTTGATATGTCGATGGTCGTTTGAATATTGTCCAGATTGACGGCATTCGTCTACATCTGGCTGTTGCGTCTGACCCGAATTGCTGCAGCGCTCTTGACCTGGCGAGTTGCCCACTACTCCGTCCTGATTGCAGATTACTAAAAATATTAAAGTTAAAATTCAGTTTTTTATAAATTAATCCAAAATAAAACTTACATGTCACCACGCATCGTAACAATTTTCTATTTATTTTGTTTTTGACAGAAGTCGAAAAAATTTCAATAACAAAACATGGTTGCATTCAGACTACGGAATATTGGCATCGTGTAGCTGACTAAAAAAGGATACAAATGGGACTTGTCAGAAATTCACTTTTTGGATAGCGTTTTGAGAATGCAAATAAGTTCACATTAGAAAGACATCCTTTTAGGTAGCATTTCGTACAATGTTCTACTTGGGAAGAATATAATCATAGTTTATATTTAGATTTATATTTTCCCAAATTTTCCTAAATCTTCTGAAGAGGGAAAATTTTAGCTATTTTCCAAGCATTCGGAAAGTATCCAATGTTTATACAGTTGTTGAAAATAATGGTCAGAAATTTTATCGACGCCTGCAGATTTTTTTCTATTTAAAGAATTAGCTATTTCATGAATTTCATCAACGCTAGTAAAGTGTGAACGGTCTGAGTTATTTAATGATTAAAAACTCTGAAGAGAAATTAGAAATTATTGCTGGGTAAGATAAGAATTTCTCATCAAGGAATGGCTTAACATTAAGAGAAACAGCGGATCTTGGAGAATTGTTTTGGTATATTTGCATAAAATAACGCCTGAATGCTTGTGCTTTATCTTCATTTTCAATGATTGTTATATTATCCACTAAAATTCGATCATAACTATTGTTTTTTTTTATTTCCTATAATACCATAAATTTGTTTATATGCCGTTGGGCCTGGTTTAATTTTGTGGATTCTATTATTCAGTTCTTTGGCCTGATGCATTTCAACTTTTTCTTTGATTATGGTTTTCAAAAGTTGAATTTGGACAGATAATAATTGAAAATCAGAACTTTTTCTATTAAAATTTCTATGAAATATTTGTTTTAATTGCTTTTGCCATTCATATTTGATTTTAAAAAGTTTTTTAATATTTTCTGAAATTAAAAACTTTTCATTTTTTATTTCAAAACTGTCAGTGTGATTTGATGTTATTAACAATGCCAGTGAAATTTTCTACAAAATTGTCTATTTCAGAAATATTTAGGTTCCTATAATCTGGAGGTTTAGACTCACACATAGCTAGATCCAGGTCATACTTAAAATGTTTCCAATTTGTTTTTTTAAATGAGGTTATAAATCGTGGAAGGCTAATCAAAAAATCAAAATCATTCAAATTAATTTGTAACTTCAAAGGAATATGATCAGAAAAACTACTTTAGGAGCTGATAAAAAAATTGTTGCTACATGTATTAATTAAATTTCTGCTAATCAAAAAATGATCAAGATAGGACGACCCGTTTGGAAACGTTGGATTTGTATCACAAATCCTACAAAATTCTGATATGTGCATCTGCAACCAATCGAGTAAAGCCTTGCCGTTAATATTATTGATATTAAAGTCTCGTCGTAATTTTGTGAAAAAGAATTAATTCTATTTAGATCCTCATAAATATATACGTTAGGAAAAATACAGGGAAAGTAAATACTGCCTACGAGAATTTTTTTAATAACATTATTAGATATCAAATTAACATGAATGAAAGAGTTAGGAAATTTTAATCCTGGAATCATTAATGAAAAAAATGTATAGTTTCTCTTAATCGCTATTCCAATACCTTGAGAAGATGAATCTCTTATAAAATTATAATTTTCTAAAAAAATCTTGCTAGTTAAATGTAAATGCGTTTCTTGTATAAACGCAATATCTATATTATTAAATTGCAATCTTTTCAATAATTCAATTTTACGGCTTTTTTCTATCAACGATCTAACGTTAAAAGTCAACAAATTAAGATATTTATGGTCCATATTGTCTGGTTACTTCTTGCAATAAATTCATGTACTGCTCTTTAGCTTGATCTTTTGTTAATGATCTGTAATTTTTTAAAAAATATTTAATTTTGTCTTCCAAAGATAGTGAATCTGGTTCGCAAAATAACTGAGCAATTTTTAGAAATTCTTCAACAAATTCTGGTCGTTTTTTAGTATTTGATTGCATTTGTGGATTTTCATTATAGAAATTGCTAGCAAAAGATTTAGTAGGAGTAACAAAACTTGATTTATTTATAGCAAAATTTACCGCATTTTTGGCAATTTTTTTTTTCTTTTGAAGCATTTAACTGATTTTTGAGTCTTAAGCCGGACAACCTTTATAATTTGCCGAATGACCGATCTGGTTACAGTTAACACCGAAAGGCATAGAATTGTTATCTTTTTTAATAAGACATTCACCAGGTAAATGTAATTGGTCACATTTGACAGAAGTATATGCCCTATTGCAATTCTTTGCACTGTGTCCCCAGTATTGGCATCTTTTGCATTACAATACTTTAGCGCTGGATCTTGGAGACTCCCAGGAAACTCCTTGATTTAAAAGGTAACGAACTCGTTCAACATCCCCAAACACTTTCCGGCGTTCAAAGTCACCAAAAAGAGCCCGGTGTCAATATTGTTTCGCAAAGAGTAAGGAGTAGCATATTTTGCAACTTTCTGGGTATCTGGGATCTCGAGATCCAGCGCTATTTTGATATCGTCCGGGTTTGTTTGAAAATGTAATCCTCTTAGAATTATGCTTATTTGCTTAAATTGGGTAGGGGTGAAGGAGTAGGAATCAATTTCTTTACTCCGCAACAGTGCCATCATTTCTGAATACGCTCCAATATCGTCTAGGAAAAGCTTACTTTTATATTTACTTTTATTAATTATTTTAAAAAATACATTTTTCTGTTTCAACTGTTCAACAAGGTTGTTAATGTTGACATTAAACAGCATTATTGGCGGGCGACGCTAATGCTCAACACACTGTGTGGGGCAGCAGTAAATGCAACGCGCGAGGTACCAGACTCCTTGACTTCATCATGACCTCCAATCTGAACATTCACAACACTGGTAATAAACCCACTTTTGTGACTGCTAGAAGACAGGAAGTGATTAACCTTACTTTGTCTAACTGTAGACTGAGAGAGTCAATCTTTTACTGGAAGGTTCTTAAAGAAGATTTTTATCGGACCACAGGTATATCGAGTTTCATACTGACCGAGAGGTGCTGCCCTCTATGACGGTAAGAAACCCCAGAAAAACGAACTGGGCACGCTTCAGACATGACCTTGAGAATTCCCTCAATATTCCTGTCAGAATTCGTACCAAAGAAAGTATTGAGACGTCCGTTCAAGTTATGAACGATGTCATAAATTCTAGTTTTGTACGAACATGTCCGGTACAAAAAACGTTATCTAGACCTCCCGTTCCTTGCTGGAACGCTTGTCTTGAAACCTTGCGCAAGGATTCCAGAAAGCTTCTAAATAGGGCCCTAAGGAGCAACTTAGACTCTGACTGGTTTCTTTATCGAGCTAAGCAGAAAGAGTATAAGAAACGAATTCGTAAATCGAAAAGTGTTTCCTATAAAGACTTCTGCAGTAGCATCGAATCCTGCAGTGAGACTAGCAGATTGGTCAAGTTTCTTAAAAGAGACCGAACTGCTCGACTGGACTCACTGCGGAGACCTGATGGCTCGTATACTGAGTCTAAGACAGAGGCACTCAGTGTCCTAGTTGAGACTCACTTTCCGGGAAATCAAAGCCACATAGGGCCACTTTGTAATCCCAGCACTGGGGACTGCAATAACAACTCTAATGTGACAAAACATGACTGGCAGGTTGCCAGATTGGTTGTATACGATGAAGCTATCCAATACGCAGTAGCCTCTTTTGATGGCTTCAAGTCACCTGGACCGGATGGCATCTACCCAGTCATGCTACAGGAAGGTATAACCCAATTGCTACCATGCCTAAAGAAGATCTTTAGAGCAAGTCTCGCATGGGCATACATTCCGACATCCTGGCGTTTAGTTAAAGTAGCCTTCATTCCTAAAGTTGGAAGAGTAGACTATTCCATAGCCAAGAGCTTCAGACCCATTAGTATGATCGTATAGATTAATACGTTGATGCTACGTGCCCAAAAGGTAGTAACAAAAACATTTAAAAATTTGATTTGAAGGCATCTAAAGAAAAAGAGTTTACGAATATGAAAATACGTACTTCCTAATTTAACCTAGGATTAAATAAATAATTCAAAAATCGCAAACTACTTGCATCTAAAACTTAGGAATCAATTTATTATCTAATCTTATGATTAAATAAGTTATTCAAAAATTTAAAACTACTTAAATATAAAACCTAAGAATAAATTTATTATTCAAAAATTTAAAACTATTTAAATATAAAACAACAGAATAAATTTATTATTCAAAAATTTAAAACTATTTAAATCTAAGACTTAAGAATAAAATTAAATTATTTATATAAAAAGAACTCATTGCAACTTAAATATATAATAAAAAAATTTAACAAAACATAATTAAACCCATATAAAAATTAGATAAAATAATCATGCAAGAATCATTATTTATTTAAAGAAAATTAATAAATTACATACTATAAAAATGTATAATTAAGAAAAAAACATAAATTAAACTTTGTCCAACCATAAAAGAAAAGAAAAAAGAGAAGTTACAATATAGAACAAAATAACTACATATAAACAAGTTGGTACCAAATTAATTATATGTTAGGGGTGATTAATTAGATACGTTTTTTTTTTGGACGATTAAATTAACAAAGGATAGTTTTACATATAATAAAATAAAAGAGAAAAAAAAATTATAATACAAAATTAATTATAATACAAAAAATATAAAAAATATAAAAAAAAAGAAATTTGATATAATATAAAAAATAATTGAAATGATAAAATAAGATGTATTATAACAAAATATATAAAAGAATATAAAAAATAACATTTATTATAATACATGAATATAAAATAGAAAAAAAGAAATTTAATATAATATAAGAACAGGTGAAACATATAAAAAGAAATATAACATAATAAAAACTATATAAAAAAAGGAGAAATAAATGAAAATCTAATACATATATTAAACAAATAAAACCTATAAAAATAAATTTAAACAACATATAATTTAAATAAATGGCCATACTTAACATAACTAATATTTATAAATTATTTAATACTGTAAAAAAATGGAAATAAAATTTAACTAGAGAATACAAAATTACTTAAAAGTTAATATGAGCTATAAGTTTGAATAAATAAATTTATGTAATAGTCATAAGATATATGTATATAACTATATACTTAAATAAAATGTTCAATGTGCATATATCTGTCTGAGTGTTATTTGTTATAAAATGATTGTAGAATGAAAGTAGACGCCCTGGAATAGAATATGGGATAATCCAAAAAATTAGCACTGGGTTATCAAAGGCGTGATGTACTATACATTACGATGTGGGAGGGGAGCTCGTGAATGATGAACATGCATATCATTCATTGTTTTTGGAGTTTGGTCAGTCGTCCGTCTATCTTCTGTGTTTTCGTCCTAAAGATGTTTCTTTTGTGTGTTTGTTCGAAATGTCCGGCACGATTTATGTTTTGTAACGAGTCTTTTAATATTGGTTTATGGTTACCATAAAAGTACCCACGGCATTTTCCGGCGAGTATCAGCTGTGTATAACAATCGTGCCATTCACCGATTTCCATAATCCCAGCAATACCACCTAGCTTCAATCTAACAACGGACCATTACAGTTCAGCGGCCTACATGGTGTTGGGTGATGGAATATGGTTGTAGTCCATACTATTTCTGAATCCGTGTGGGTGTGTTAGATTAAGGTTTGAAGTGGTTGAGTCATTGTTGAGTGCATGTGCAACGTTCAGACAGAATTATAAATGAACACAGGTCTGCCCGAGGTATGTCGACCACTCACCCAACAAGACATGCCTTACCGAAACTCCAACACAAAGACAAAATTATATTTTCTCACTCATACATAAATAATTTGAAATACATCCCTGCAGGATCAATGATAGATATATGACCCGTAATTTTACTAGTAATGAAAACTAATATTTTTCGGCGTCGGTATGCCACCATTTTTTATTTGTAGGTTATTTATAACATTTGCAACAGTAGTTCTACAGCAGGAGTTGAAAAAAAGATGTTACTTAAATTATAAACAATTGATAAACACTAAAAGAAAGTATATTGAAAAGATTATTTGTATATATTGCTTATTTATCTATTTATATTATAGATATCATCAAAGTGGAAGGGTCATCTGCATTCAACAAATGCATGCACCCAGAAAAAAGTCATGGTAAATTGATAGTATTTCAATAGAAAAACAATAATATATACCATTAAAATTAGTCAATAGGATGCGTCACATTAGTTCTGTAATATTATATCTGTTAACACAATGTGTGGTTGTACCATACATTTTATAATGTAATATTTTAATTACATTATTAATTTTATGGTATAGTCGAATTACATTTTCCTAATAATTTATTAAAACAAAAATGTATTTTGGTTAATTTATTTTATATATTATTTTATTTAAATGTCGTTATTGATATTCACTTTTACAACACACACATAAAAATACACTTTTTGCTGCAAAAGGTTATAACAAATTTAATGTTTGCTTTGGTTTCCTATAATTGATTGTAGTACTTGAGTCTGCAGCTATTGTTGAGTCCGTTGCCATAATAGAAGTTCGATGTATTATTTATTTTCTGTAATAACTAAAAATATAAATATAACTAAATATATAAATATAATTTATTTACATTAAATACATTAAGTCCTTACCAATGTCGAGTTTAATAATGTGGATTGTTACAAAAAATACATGCGACCATTTTGAGTAAACACGCAGAATGACGTACAAAACGAACATGTTTGTATTCGTTTTTATGTTTTTTTACACCACGTTTATTATTATAGGAGGAAACCATTAAAACAACAGTATTTATTCTATTTAAAATAATAATATTGAAATATTTAAATTTATGGTAGTGAATTTTTCAAATACTATTGAATTAATTAGAAAACTTTTGATTTAAAAATAAAAAAACTATTAATACATGATCCATAAGATCAATGGTCGTACCATAAAGTACTTAATGGTACATTTTCATCTGAGTGTGGAAGGAAGCAAAATAACGGCAAACAAAAGTCGTTTAAATAGACAATTTTGTAATGCAAACATGTTGAATGTAAGGCGCATTATATTCAACGCAATAAAAATGAAAACTATAGAATTTTGAGTTTTTTGGTTTTATTTGGTCTAATTTTGGTTAGTTTACTATTAATTTAACCGTCCCTAACCTCAAAATTGAAATAGTTTATGTTACGTAAAATATTTCGTAAATTTACAAGTAATTTAATAGTCACTTATTACCAAAAGAACAGTGATAAACATATATTCAATTGTATCTTTTTTATGTTTTTATTTGCTTATTTTTTAACATGATTATTTCAACTATTATATTGTTGAAAACCGTATAAAATCTTTTATTTTTAATAAAAATGTATATTTGATATTTTTTTATATATTTTTAATTTATTGATAAAATATGTCTGAATAATTTTTCAAATAAATACTTGCTGGAATATAGCAGAGAGATTTTTTTGTACAATATTGTGTTTTATATATTGCTACAATATTCCAGAAATATGGTATGCGCAATATAAAATAATGCAATGTAGTAATATTACTGCAAGATTGCTGTAGGGGAATTGTAACTAAAAGTCGGTTGCCTTGGCGTGTAGCCAAATGTCGCAACGTTCCTTTTATACTTACCCATGATGTCCTACCGAAATGTCCAACGTTGTAGTTCTGTTCCTATTAATCAAAATAATTTAAACAAGTCTTTTCTTCTAAGACATACTTTTATTTAAACTAAAATTTTATTTTAATTTTTGTACCATCTTGGAATTACCACGTTTTCGATCTGTGACAATAATTTTGTCCAAACAATCCATTTCTGATACACATTCTGGTTCACCTCATCAGTCCATCCATTTGTAGTTCTCCAAAAATTATATTGAAAGAACACGGCGTTTGTCGTTCTCTGTTCCTGCCAAGATCTGAACTAGTGCGCCTCGTGGGATTAGCGAACAAAAAATTTAATCCATCGGCATATAATTAAAAGTAATAGTTTACTCATATATAAATAAAATAAATCGCACTAAACCGCCAGAAACGAGGAATTGCAAATAGGCGTTTATAAAAAATTAATGATCGGATTTGGAGCCTCGAGGTTTGACGGTACTGCCGAATCCAACATCATTCTTTGGGCGACCTCCATCAGGACGATCTACAGCAGGCTACAGGGACATGGTAAGCGTTGATGCATCAACGTATTAATCGTATAGATTAATACGTTGATGCTACGTGCCCAAAAGGTAGTAACAAAAACATTTAAAAATTTGATTTGTAGGCATCTAAAGAAAAAGAGTTTACGAATATGAAAATACGTACTTCCTAATTTAACCTAGGATTAAATAAATAATTCAAAAATCGCAAACTACTTGCATCTAAAACTTAGGAATAAATTTATTATCTAATCTTATGATTAAATAAGTTATTCAAAAATTTAAAACTACTTAAATATAAAACCTAAGAATAAATTTATTATTCAAAAATTTAAAACTATTTAAATATAAAACAACAGAATAAATTTATTATTCAAAAATTTAAAACTATTTAAATCTAAGACTTAAGAATAAAATTAAATTATTTATATAAAAAGAACTCATTGCAACTTAAATATATAATAAAAAAATTTAACAAAACATAATTAAACCCATATAAAAATTAGATAAAATAATCATGCAAGAATCATTATTTATTTAAAGAAAATTAGTAAATTACATACTATAAAAATGTATAATTAAGAAAAAAACATAAATTAAACTTTGTCCAACCATAAAAGAAAAGAAAAAAGAGAAGTTACAATATAGAACAAAATAACTACATATAAACAAGTTGGTACCAAATTAATTATATGTTAGGGGTGATTAATTAGATACGTTTTTTTTTTGGACGATTAAATTAACAAAGGATAGTTTTACATATAATAAAATAAAAGAGAAAAAAAAATTATAATACAAAATTAATTATAATACAAAAAATATAAAAAATATAAAAAAAAAAGAAATTTGATATAATATAAAAAATAATTGAAATGATAAAATAAGATGTATTATAACAAAATATATAAAAGAATATAAAAAATAACATTTATTATAATACATGAATATAAAATAGAAAAAAAGAAATTTAATATAATATAAGAACAGGTGAAACATATAAAAAGAAATATAACATAATAAAAACTATATAAAAAAAGGAGAAATAAATGAAAATCTAATACATATATTAAACAAATAAAACCTATAAAAATAAATTTAAATAACATATAATTTAAATAAATGGCCATACTTAACATAACTAATATTTATAAATTATTTAATACTGTAAAAAAATGGAAATAAAATTTAACTAGAGAATACAAAATTACTTAAAAGTTAATATGAGCTATAAGTTTGAATAAATAAATTTATGTAATAGTCATAAGATATATGTATATAACTATATACTTAAATAAAATGTTCAATGTGCATATATCTGTCTGAGTGTTATTTGTTATAAAATGATTGTAGAATGAAAGTAGACAGCCTTGGAATAGAATATGGGATAATCCAAAAAATTAGCACTGGGTTATCAAAGGCGTGATGTACTATACATTACGATGTGGGAGGGGAGCTCGTGAATGATGAACATGCATATCATTCATTGTTTTTGGAGTTTGGTCAGTCGTCCGTCTATCTTCTGTGTTTTCGTCCTAAAGATGTTTCTTTTGTGTGTTTGTTCGAAATGTCCGGCACGATTTATGTTTTGTAACGAGTCTTTTAATATTGGTTTATGGTTACCATAAAAGTACCCACGGCATTTTCCGGCGAGTATCAGCTGTGTATAACAATCGTGCCATTCACCGATTTCCATAATCCCAGCAATACCACCTAGCTTCAATCTAACAACGGACCATTACAGTTAAGCGGCCTACATGGTGTTGGGTGATGGAATATGGTTGTAGTCCATACTATTTCTGAATCCGTGTGGGTGTGTTAGATTAAGGTTTGAAGTGGTTGAGTCATTGTTGAGTGCATGTGCAACGTTCAGACAGAATTATAAATGAACACAGGTCTGCCCGAGGTATGTCGACCACTCACCCAACAAGACATGCCTTACCGAAACTCCAACACAAAGACAAAGTTATATTTTCTCACTCATACATAAATAATTTGAAATACATCCCTGCAGGATCAATGATAGATATATGACCCGTAATTTTACTAGTAATGAAAACTAATATTTTTCGGCGTCGGTATGCCACCATTTTTTATTTGTAGGTTATTTATAACATTTGCAACAGTAGTTCTACAGCAGGAGTTGAAAAAAAGATGTTACTTAAATTATAAACAATTGATAAACACTAAAAGAAAGTATATTGAAAAGATTATTTGTATATATTGCTTATTTATCTATTTATATTATAGATATCATCAAAGTGGAAGGGTCATCTGCATTCAACAAATGCATGCACCCAGAAAAAAGTCATGGTAAATTGATAGTATTTCAATAGAAAAACAATAATATATACCATTAAAATTAGTCAATAGGATGCGTCACATTAGTTCTGTAATATTATATCTGTTAACACAATGTGTGGTTGTACCATACATTTTATAATGTAATATTTTAATTACAATATGAAAGACCTATATAAATTTAATGATACGTATTATTAATTTTATGGTATAGTCGAATTACATTTTCCTAATAATTTATTAAAACAAAAATGTATTTTGGTTAATTTATTTTATATATTATTTTATTTAAATGTCGTTATTGATATTCACTTTTACAACACACACATAAAAATACACTTTTTGCTGCAAAAGGTTATAACAAATTTAATGTTTGCTTTGGTTTCCTATAATTGATTGTAGTACTTGAGTCTGCAGCTATTGTTGAGTCCGTTGCCATAATAGAAGTTCGATGTATTATTTATTTTCTGTAATAACTAAAAATATAAATATAACTAAATATATAAATATAATTTATTTACATTAAATACATTAAGTCCTTACCAATGTCGAGTTTAATAATGTGGATTGTTACAAAAAATACATGCGACCATTTTGAGTAAACACGCAGAATGACGTACAAAACGAACATGTTTGTATTCGTTTTTATGTTTTTTTACACCACGTTTATTATTATAGGAGGAAACCATTAAAACAACAGTATTTATTCTATTTAAAATAATAATATTGAAATATTTAAATTTATGGTAGTGAATTTTTCAAATACTATTGAATTAATTAGAAAACTTTTGATTTAAAAATAAAAAAACTATTAATACATGATCCATAAGATCAATGGTCGTACCATAAAGTACTTAATGGTACATTTTCATCTGAGTGTGGAAGGAAGCAAAATAACGGCAAACAAAAGTCGTTTAAATAGACAATTTTGTAATGCAAACATGTTGAATGTAAGGCGCATTATATTCAACGCAATAAAAATGAAAACTATAGAATTTTGAGTTTTTTGGTTTTATTTGGTCTAATTTTGGTTAGTTTACTATTAATTTAACCGTCCCTAACCTCAAAATTGAAATAGTTTATGTTACGTAAAATATTTCGTAAATTTACAAGTAATTTAATAGTCACTTATTACCAAAAGAACAGTGATAAACATATATTCAATTGTATCTTTTTTATGTTTTTATTTGCTTATTTTTTAACATGATTATTTCAACTATTATATTGTTGAAAACCGTATAAAATCTTTTATTTTTAATAAAAATGTATATTTGATATTTTTTATATATTTTTAATTTATTGATAAAATATGTCTGAATAATTTTTCAAATAAATACTTGCTGGAATATAGCAGAGAGATTTTTTTGTACAATATTGTGTTTTATATATTGCTACAATATTCCAGAAATATGGTATGCGCAATATAAAATAATGCAATGTAGTAATATTACTGCAAGATTGCTGTAGGGGAATTGTAACTAAAAGTCGGTTGCCTTGGCGTGTAGCCAAATGTCGCAACGTTCCTTTTATACTTACCCATGATGTCCTACCGAAATGTCCAACGTTGTAGTTCTGTTCCTATTAATCAAAATAATTTAAACAAGTCTTTTCTTCTAAGACATACTTTTATTTAAACTAAAATTTTATTTTAATGTTTGTACCATCTTGGAATTACCACGTTTTCGATCTGTGACAATAATTTTGTCCAAACAATCCATTTCTGATACACATTCTGGTTCACCTTATCAGTCCATCCATTTGTAGTTCTCCATACTTCTTGTAGAAGAATTTTCAGATAAACAACGAAAGATGACAGAAAGCCGGGTGGATCGTAAATTGACATCAGCGTTTTGAATATGTCAGTTTTAGTTGGAATCTTAGCTCCACGGAGGACATCAGCATTCACACGGTTGAACTTTACTGAAAAAGTAAATACACCGGTTGCTGTTGACCACCACATTCCGAGAACTTTTTCAGTTGTCATTTCGATATTTGAACAAATCGATACATTGCTTGCTTCCTCCAATTCTCCCAAACAGTCCATTACTTTCTTATAATTTGATTGATAGCTCCTGATGTAGAATCCGCCCTCTTTGTGTATGCAGGAAACCAGTTGAATTGCTTTGCTTTCTGAATCTGCACAATCCAGCAGATCGTCGACGTAGTGATGATGCGTTATACAGTTTTCAGCTCTCGGAAATGCCTCTTCGAACTGCAATGCGTTCATATATTTTACGTAATGCGCCGAACTGGGAGAACACACAACACCAAACGTCATCACCTGCATCACG
Source organism: Dryomyza anilis (assembly GCA_951804985.1). Classification (NCBI taxonomy): domain Eukaryota; kingdom Metazoa; phylum Arthropoda; class Insecta; order Diptera; family Dryomyzidae; genus Dryomyza; species Dryomyza anilis. Next base: position 48,013,064 of record OX638132.1, read on the forward strand.
TAAACGTGTTTACGTCGTTATTCCGCCATAGGAATCTCTCAGCATGCTGGTCTTCCTCACGTATTTTCACTTGATGAAACCTTTCCCTTATATCCGCACATATTGCTACTTGTTTCATTCGAAATCCAAATAGCACAGACAGAAGAGGTGTCATCAAATCGTTTCCCTTTAGCAGCAAATTATTTAAGGAGACGCCACGCACATTTACAGCAGCATTCCACACTAGACGCACTTTTGCTGGCTTATTCGGGTTGGCAACGGTGAATATGGGAAGATGCCATATGATTCCCATATGCGCTTTCATTTCCTCTTGTGTGAGCTTTCGAGCATACCCTTTTTCGACTAACGCATTTATTTGTTGTGTTATAACTGGAACATGCGCTGCTTTCATACTACGTTCAAGGCATTATAAACGTTTAAAAGCCATTGGGTAGCTATCAGGAACTGTGGGATTAGCCAGTTTCAAAGCGTTTACCAATACGTCTTGTTGTTGACTGCATTACGCGATTGGCTCGTTCAACTCCAGCTGACATCAAATTATATTTGTGTCTAATATTTTCCAGAGACAGGTAGTCGGAAACTATTTTGTGCAGCTTTTCCATCTCAGGTTGACAATCGCACTGTTGAATGTTATGGAATCAAAGAATACAATTTTTGGTCGCATCTCCGCCGCCACGAATAACTTATTCAAGCCGAGTTTTTGAAGCACAGGGTTCACTTGCACTGCCTTCGATTGTCTTGAGTGTATTGCACACATAACCATTATTTAATCTGATCAGAATTTAGGGAATTTCTCCCGAATATGCAGAAAATGGTATGTTACTCAAATGCTTGAAAGGTAGAAGGTTCTCTTTTGTAACGCATTGTTGTGGCAATGAAAGATTTTTCAATGTGCGAACATTGAGAAGTTCATACCTTTTTGAATTGTCATTTTTGGCGGATATTTGCACATTGACCATCATAGAATCTTCTTCTGACCGCGACGTATCGATGTCCACATCAAGCAAAGAGTATTGAGCTCGCCGTTCAGTCCAAGTTGGGTACAGTCTTCCTCCAGCAGTGTAACATTGGAACCGTCATCCAGAAAGGCATATACATCGATCGATCGATTTTTGTTGTGCAACGTAACCAAAACAATTTTGAAGTATGTTCTAACACCGTGATTTGAATTTGAGTGTGTTGTAACTACTGGGATGCTCTGCTGAAATTTGTGCAGCAATTTGTGATGCCACGCTTCACATCCTTGAATTGAACATTTTGCTTCTATGCAACGGTAATTTCCGTGTTTTTGATGGCACATACGACAAAGTTTGTATTGCCTTACATTGTCCCATCTGCCCAGGCAGAAATTGCCGTACTGGAACAAATGGCCCAGTACTGGCACACTACTGGTTGCCGATGCTAGGCATACAGTCCTGGCGCAGTACTGGCACAACGCTGGTTTACAACTGGCTTACTACTGGGCCCGTCTTCAAGCCAATGTCGGGCCGTATTTACTGCCAGCGTTTCGCCAGTACTCGCCCAGTACAGGTTGCCAATTCTGGCAACGTAATGCTGGCGCAGTACTGGCACAACACTGGTTTACAACTGGCATAGTACTGTGCCCGTCTTCAAGCCAATGTCGGGCCGTATTTACTGCCAGCGCTTCGCCAGTACTCGCCCAGTACAGTTTGCCAATTCTGGAAAAATAATGCTGGTGCAATACTGGCATAATGCTGGTTTACACCTGACATACTATTGGGCCCTTAGTCATACTAATACTGGGCCGTATTTACTACAAGAGCTTCGCCTGTACTTGCTCAGTATAGGTTGCCAATTTTGACAACGTAATACTGGCACAACGGCCTACTCAGGGCTCGTAGGCAAACCATTGGCGGTCCGTATTTACTGCTAGCGCTACGCCAGTAGCAAGCGTGCGTCGCACGTAACAATCACTGCGTGCGAACGCTATATGGGAGCAATATGGAATTTGTTCTGCGAGAGTAAAACATTGCCTATGAAAAACTCTTACCCCGCCGTTAGGATTCACATTAAATCGTGTAGGTCCCATCACTTTCAGTACAAATATAACACGAACAAATCAAATAGTGACAGAGCTCGGCCTTAGTTCTTCAGGACTTTATCGTCAAACTATTATTCTTACAGGTAAGTTGTACCAACATTAATATGTAGTGATATAAATTGTGGTGTATTCAATTGTGCGGAGTTAAAGATATTAGGACGTGTATGAATTTTATATTAAATAAAAGCACTTTGCTAAAAAAAAAATATTTTTTGGGTAAGCAAGATTTGATTTTGAATTTTTTGAAGTTTGTTTGTTTATTTATTTTTTTGTTGCGCTGTCGATAAAATTTAGTTTAGTCACCATTTTAATCGAAATACGCACACACTCTAAATCGGAAGACTCAACTAAATTTGCGAACGTTATCGGTAATGCAGAGTGTAGGATGATAATCGCTCCATTTATGATAAAGTCCAAGGTCTCAAGGAGAAACATGATGTTGGCGGCGGTGCCTTGTCAGCGACGATACCGACATGAGTAGCACCAGTTTGTTGGACAACAGCGGTAACACGTCGCCCAGTAACGCAGTGTCGGCGGCGCGTGCGAAAAAAACGAAAAACCGTAGCGCTGGCGGGCTCATGCGCAGCAGTAAAAAGAGACGACGTGATGCTAATGCTTTGACCGCTGCTTCTGTTGCTGCTGCCGCCTCCGCAGCGGCACTGCGATGGTGAGCATGTTGTTGTTATTGTTGGAAAATGTATTTTTTTCCATTTTTTTGTTGTAGCGTCAGCAATAGGGATCAGGACAGTGTTTTTAGAAACTCACCACAGCGCGAAGCAGCGACACTGTCTAATGCGTTGGAGGCCTCAGAGCAGCAGCCGAGCACATCAAAACAAATGTTGACGCCCGAGAAGCATATCAAAGATGCCTGCATCAATTAAATTTAAATATGTATAAAATATAAAATATATAATATAAAATATAAAATATAAAATATAAAATATAAAATATAAAATATAAAATATAAAATATAAAATATAAAATATAAAATATAAAATATAAAATATAAAATATAAAATATAAAATATAAAATATAAAATATAAAATATAAAATATAAAATATAAAATATAAAATATAAAATATAAAATATAAAATATAAAATATAAAATATAAAATATAAAATATAAAATATAAAATATAAAATATAAAATATAAAATATAAAATATAAAATATAAAATATAAAATATAAAATATAAAATATAAAATATAAAATATAAAATATAAAATATAAAATATAAAATATAAAATATAAAATATAAAATATAAAATATAAAATATAAAATATAAAATATAAAATATAAAATATAAAATATAAAATATAAAATATAAAATATAAAATATAAAATATAAAATATAAAATATAAAATATAAAATATAAAATATAAAATATAAAATATAAAATATAAAATATAAAATATAAAATATAAAATATAAAATATAAAATATAAAATATAAAATATAAAATATAAAATATAAAATATAAAATATAAAATATAAAATATAAAATATAAAATATAAAATATAAAATATAAAATATAAAATATAAAATATAAAATATAAAATATAAAATATAAAATATAAAATATAAAATATAAAATATAAAATATAAAATATAAAATATAAAATATAAAATATAAAATATAAAATATAAAATATAAAATATAAAATATAAAATATAAAATATAAAATATAAAATATAAAATATAAAATATAAAATATAAAATATAAAATATAAAATATAAAATATAAAATATAAAATATAAAATATAAAATATAAAATATAAAATATAAAATATAAAATATAAAATATAAAATATAAAATATAAAATATAAAATATAAAATATAAAATATAAAATATAAAATATAAAATATAAAATATAAAATATAAAATATAAAATATAAAATATAAAATATAAAATATAAAATATAAAATATAAAATATAAAATATAAAATATAAAATATAAAATATAAAATATAAAATATAAAATATAAAATATAAAATATAAAATATAAAATATAAAATATAAAATATAAAATATAAAATATAAAATATAAAATATAAAATATAAAATATAAAATATAAAATATAAAATATAAAATATAAAATATAAAATATAAAATATAAAATATAAAATATAAAATATAAAATATAAAATATAAAATATAAAATATAAAATATAAAATATAAAATATAAAATATAAAATATAAAATATAAAATATAAAATATAAAATATAAAATATAAAATATAAAATATAAAATATAAAATATAAAATATAAAATATAAAATATAAAATATAAAATATAAAATATAAAATATAAAATATAAAATATAAAATATAAAATATAAAATATAAAATATAAAATATAAAATATAAAATATAAAATATAAAATATAAAATATAAAATATAAAATATAAAATATAAAATATAAAATATAAAATATAAAATATAAAATATAAAATATAAAATATAAAATATAAAATATAAAATATAAAATATAAAATATAAAATATAAAATATAAAATATAAAATATAAAATATAAAATATAAAATATAAAATATAAAATATAAAATATAAAATATAAAATATAAAATATAAAATATAAAATATAAAATATAAAATATAAAATATAAAATATAAAATATAAAATATAAAATATAAAATATAAAATATAAAATATAAAATATAAAATATAAAATATAAAATATAAAATATAAAATATAAAATATAAAATATAAAATATAAAATATAAAATATAAAATATAAAATATAAAATATAAAATATAAAATATAAAATATAAAATATAAAATATAAAATATAAAATATAAAATATAAAATATAAAATATAAAATATAAAATATAAAATATAAAATATAAAATATAAAATATAAAATATAAAATATAAAATATAAAATATAAAATATAAAATATAAAATATAAAATATAAAATATAAAATATAAAATATAAAATATAAAATATAAAATATAAAATATAAAATATAAAATATAAAATATAAAATATAAAATATAAAATATAAAATATAAAATATAAAATATAAAATATAAAATATAAAATATAAAATATAAAATATAAAATATAAAATATAAAATATAAAATATAAAATATAAAATATAAAATATAAAATATAAAATATAAAATATAAAATATAAAATATAAAATATAAAATATAAAATATAAAATATAAAATATAAAATATAAAATATAAAATATAAAATATAAAATATAAAATATAAAATATAAAATATAAAATATAAAATATAAAATATAAAATATAAAATATAAAATATAAAATATAAAATATAAAATATAAAATATAAAATATAAAATATAAAATATAAAATATAAAATATAAAATATAAAATATAAAATATAAAATATAAAATATAAAATATAAAATATAAAATATAAAATATAAAATATAAAATATAAAATATAAAATATAAAATATAAAATATAAAATATAAAATATAAAATATAAAATATAAAATATAAAATATAAAATATAAAATATAAAATATAAAATATAAAATATAAAATATAAAATATAAAATATAAAATATAAAATATAAAATATAAAATATAAAATATAAAATATAAAATATAAAATATAAAATATAAAATATAAAATATAAAATATAAAATATAAAATATAAAATATAAAATATAAAATATAAAATATAAAATATAAAATATAAAATATAAAATATAAAATATAAAATATAAAATATAAAATATAAAATATAAAATATAAAATATAAAATATAAAATATAAAATATAAAATATAAAATATAAAATATAAAATATAAAATATAAAATATAAAATATAAAATATAAAATATAAAATATAAAATATAAAATATAAAATATAAAATATAAAATATAAAATATAAAATATAAAATATAAAATATAAAATATAAAATATAAAATATAAAATATAAAATATAAAATATAAAATATAAAATATAAAATATAAAATATAAAATATAAAATATAAAATATAAAATATAAAATATAAAATATAAAATATAAAATATAAAATATAAAATATAAAATATAAAATATAAAATATAAAATATAAAATATAAATAAACACAAGTTATTATATAAAAATATTTATTACATTGTTATTAACTTTTGTTTTTTAAACACTACATCTATGTTTTTTTATACAAAATTATTTAATGATATATATTAAAAAAAAATTCAATATATATTATATGTTTTAAATAATGTTTAGATTTAGATTAGGTATAACTATGGGCCAACACTGGCATTAGAGTTTGGCAGCGTTGTGCCAGTACTGGTAGAAAAATTGGGCCCAGCTCCCGCCGACGCTATCATTCGAACTCTGGCACAATACTGGCGAATAAGGGTACCAGCACTGGCATTAGTGTTTGCCAGCGTTGTGCCAGTACTGAGTCATTCCGACTCTGGCACAATATTGGCGAATAACAGGGCCAGCACTGGCATTAGTGTTTGCCAGCGTTGTGACAGTACTGGGAGAACAATTGGGCCCAGCTCCTGCCGACGTTATCATTTCGACGCTGGCACAGTACTGGCGAACAACCGGGCCAGTATTGGATGCCAGCATTGGCAATACTGGCGCCAGTACTGCGCCAACGCTGGCCCAGTTGTTAATTTCTACCTGGGTGCAAGTTTCAATTTAACATAAATATTTCAATGTCTATTGAATGCATCTTGTTGCACGCAGGGCAATTTTTTGTAAATGTTGTTGCTGGTTTTTACTGACTTTTCATTTGTAGCAGATCATGATCATGTGCATGCAAACTAGTACTGGTTCCAATAAAAAGAAGAGATGGACTCACTTTAGTAACAGCTTCTGCAACGTCAAACAGCCATCTTGAAAACAATCCAATGTTAGGTTCTTGATTTACCGCGAACATCGCCCAGTTAAGCTTGATTTGCGCTGGTAGTTTGTCCACCAGTTCTTGCAGTAGCAGTGGGTTGTTAAAATGATTTTCAAGACCAGAAGCTTCCAATGAAGAACATAAGTTCCGCACCGAGATGGCGTAGCTTACCAATGTTTCCAGTTTTTCCGCTTTTGGAGAGGACTCTGATCGAATTTTGTTAAGCATTGAATTAATTATGATCTCAGGGCGGCCAAACATCATCTTCAATGTGCGTATCACTTCAGGAATGTTCTTAGGTATCATCAGATGTCAATTAACTGCATCCAATGCACGTCCTTTAAGACACCTTTGCAGCCGAAGTAAATTTTCAGCATCGCTGTATCCGCATATATTTGTGCTTTCCAGACATGAGCTGTACAAAAGCTGCCATTCTTCAGGTTTCCAGCTGAAAATAGAGAGATCCTTTGGCAGCGCTTGTCGCGCTGCAAGTTGATTTCTTGAAATAGTTCGCATTTCTTGCTGTACTGTTTCTTGCTGCAGAGGGATGTCATGTAGATTAACGAGCGTAGGATTCTGCAAAGTGGTTAGCCACTTTTTGGTTCGCGAGGTTGCACCACTACGAGTACTGGCTGCATCATCTTTCTTGAAATAGTTCGCATTTCTTGCTGTACTGTTTCTTGCTGCAGAGGGATGTCATGTAGATTAACGTGCGTAGGATTCTGCAAAGTGGTTAGCCACTTTTTGGTTCGCGCGGTTGCACCACTACGAGTACTGGCTGCATCATCTCCCGAAATCGCCAGAATTGCACATTTTTTTGGATATATTGCTTTTCATGATTTAGCCGTTTCAATTCCAAAGCATGCACATGAATGTATGGACTTCGCCTTTGATTTATGTGTGACATGCTCATTGCTAAACACACATGCGTTTTCCATGCATTTCGTGTACTTCCAAGGATGATTCCTGATAGAATCGGTAACTCCCGCGCAGATGTAGTGATACCATGTATCACATACGATGCATTGGACCATCTCCGAGGTGTCCTCCGCATTGCATAGTCCACAGCTTTTTCTAATAACAGCATTCTTCAGCGGCGACCGGAGCATAGACATTATAAATTTTGAAGAATGTTGGAAAAAATTCACAACAACTATTTTTGAAAGTATTAATTTTATTTATTTAATAAAACTTCAAAATTTATAGTTTTCTTCAATACGTTATTTTTTCCAAATTGAATTTTTTTTAAATAAAAAGTTGATTATAATAGATGTGGAGTAGTAGTTGTAAAATTATTTTATAAGGTACAGTGTTGTATATACAGTGTTTGTAACAATATATATTACTCCAATAGCCGCGACAAAACAATATTATAAATTTAATTTTAATAATGAGTAGCTGTAGGGTGTCGCATTTTTTTATTTTTTCATGTTAAATTTTCAAAAATTTCAGTTAAGTAACTCAAAAGCATTCGTTGACGACGGATGTGTATTACATATTTTTGTAACCCATTAAAGCCTGTCGACTAAAATATATACCAGGAAATTACGCTGTGCAATTTTCCCTATCATGTTTCCCCAATATGCGGACATCAGATGCTAAAGATTTTGTCCGATTGCACCTAGCATCACTACATTACAACAGTATGAAATTGTATATCTCTGCGTGCATTTCACTCCATTTAAATCAAATATTTCATAAACAAATTTTTAAACATATTCCGGAAATTTCCAGTAAGATAAAGTTTAAAACATTTTTTAGAAATTTTGACAGCAAAAACATTGCAAACTAATATTAAAATGTTTTTTAAGAGAGCTTAGAGAATTGTGATAAATTACTCTCTCGACACACTTTTTTGGTAATACAAATTTATTTTTGCCAATTATCCCTAGGACAAGGTTCATATTTTATTTTGTGATAAAGTTGGCATCTGCTGCATGTCGAAATCGTGCAATAACTTGCGATATAAAGCAGAAAATTGCCTTTTTTTCAATTTCAACTCGATTTTTTGCAAAATCTCGACGTATAGTGAAAATTCTGAGTACGCAGCAAGAACCAGGAGACCGAAATCTACAAGATATGATAAGTTTCATTTAGACGTCAACAACCCTCAATTTGTAGAACAGTGTCATTATCGACACTAATTCTTAAAAAAATTCAACGTTACTTCAAATCAACACTTAGCATTATTTTCAACTCGAAATCAAATTACCCTACATTTAGTTTTTTGCTTTTAAATATTGACTTAATCCTATAAAATAAGTATACAAACAGGATCCTCATATAGGATAACAAAAAGGGCATTTTTTAGATACTTATCCCGTTCAATCTCATCCAACCAATATCGTAATGCCCGATTTACATTGGCTGCATTCAACGACCTAAACAGCTGCGAGACTGCTCACTAACTAATCGCTCACTTTTATTGAATGCACCGCTACCTCATCTATCAATTTACAAAATAATTTAATATTAATATTTTATTAAAGTTACATACAACTCTTTAAATGATTAAAAAAATATTTTTCCCAATCTAAATTTCTTTGTTGTTTATAAATATTTGAGTTAAAATGTCATCGATAACAAAGGCAGCGCAAATGTAGCGTAAACATTTTATGCTGGTAAAAATTGCGACCGCTCACTAAACATGTTGAGAGTAGCTTGTCATTCAAGCGAAAATTACTCAACAGCTCCACAACTGCAGAGGTCGCTGAATGCAGCCATTGTATCTTCTGTGAGTCTCACTGTATCTCCAAGGGTTGCATTTTTTCAAAAACTTACTATTTTTATATGAAAATGTAAAAAAATGCAACCCTAGGAGATACAGTGAGACTCGCAGAAGATACAATGTAAATCAGGCATAATGCAGGATAGCGATGCCAGCAGCCGAAATGTGGTAGACGTGTTTTTTTTGTAAGCTCTCGAATACCATTCTGTAGCGCGATTTCGTAACTCCATAACGATATTATTCGATATCGCTAACTACCGACAATTGTCGCGATCGTTATGAAAAAAAGTGATTCCCTAACTTTCAATGCGTTTTATGTAGACACATAAATTCGGAAATATTTTTAACAATAAAAATCGTTTAAAGGTCCATTCATATCAGACAGCACGTTGCGTATCATGCACGTAGCGTATCATGCACGTTCATGCAAAGGCGTTCATATCAGCATCATGCAAAAAGTATTATGGTTGTAAAATGAAAACTCCTCTTATACATTTATCATAAACCGACAACCCTTAACGTCAAAATATTTAAACTGTCAAAATAATTAAAAATAAAAAAACAAAAATTCTTCATAAATTCTTATCAATTCCCAAGTTTCAAGATTAGTGGAATTCTTCTGCATATTTGAAGTCGTCGTGGTAAATTCCCGAATCAAATTTGTGAAATGAAAATTAAGAAGTCCCGCTGGTGCTGATGTCATTGCACCACTGAACGTCGCCATCTTATCAGAAACCACAAGGTTGGTGAAAAGGAATTTTTCTTCAAGTCTTTCCTTCCAAACCAAATTTCCGAGGATGCAATGAAAGTCTGGCCATAAGGTCAGCGCATCCGAGACCTATTTTCTCTACATGTTCAACATTTCGATTGGATAGTAAGATTCGGTTGAATTGAGCTAAAATAGGAGCTCAATTTTCTCGCCAGAGAGTTCGGACATCGAGACGTCCCGAAAATTAATGCGCAAGTCGTTATATTACATATAAATAAAATATAAAATCTAAGAATATAAAATTAAGTAAATAAATAAAATGAAGAATAAATTTGTCATTAAATTTATGTTGTTAAAATTATGCATTATAAGCTGTAGCCAAGTCCAACGCTAAACATTGTGTTGGTTGCCTGTGGTGTTGTAGTGATTCTACATTCTGGAGAAGAGTATCGCTCTAATTGACAACGGTGACAGCTGTTACAATAGCAACCTCTACATCATCTTAACCACCGAAAAAGAGTCAGTTGTCCACTGTTGGATCTGATACGAACGCAAGGAGTGTGCGATCCTTCGTCGAGCGGTAGATAAAGCGTGTCACCTGCAGGATTGATGCTGCCCCCAAATGCGTTTTCCTTTGTCCTTTAAATCCAAAGTTGCGTTTGTTTCAAAACTTTGTGCACGCCGCAGATGCTGACGAGAGTGGTAAAACGAACGAAAGCATACGCCACTGCGATAACTTTTCAAATATTTATGATATAAATTTAAATTTGATTTAAACTTTTTGACAGTAAAAAAAAAGGTATATAATATAAAAATTGTGAAGAAAATTAAGAAACAGTATTAAAAATGTTTGATTTTTACAACAGTGCATGCAGCAGGCTCCTGCAAAAATATTTTGCATGATACGTTACGTGCATGAACGTACCCAAAAACCATGATATGAACACTCTCATATAATATGTACTGAAGAATATTTGTCGTGCATGATACGCTACGTGCATGATACGCAACGTGCTGTCTGATATGAATGGACCTTAAATCGTTGAAAAGTAAGCTGGCTAACAACCAAAAAATTTTCAACGCTATCGACAATTTTCGGTAAATTCCTAACGATGACAGCTGACGATAAATATCTTAGCGAACTGTGTACGAAATACCTCTTAACAACATTTGTCGTTACCCAATATGCCATTGCACTTAATATTAACTTGCGAATGCTTTGAAATCAATATTTACTTTCAAATCGTAGAGTTGAGGTTAACGTTTGAAACAGCTTTAACCTAAATTTAAGAATCATAGCTTTTTCAATAAAACTGGTAGCTTAACCTTAATTTGCAAATTCCCTTATTCTTAAATCAATACTAACACTTATTCTTAAATTGATTTCAATGTTTACCTCAAATCAAGATTTAGCCTTATTTTCAACTCGATATCATATTAACCTTTGCGGGGGCGGTCGGTATATTGTTTTAAATAATCACAAAAGTCCAAACACTAATAGATTTCGGTAATTGTTATATTTTTTGTCAGGGTTTCTATTGCAATCATAAAAAATATACTGTTTTTAGCGTCACTACATATTTGCTCCTAATTTTCACTGCCCTTTTTGGTAATGTTACTATTAATTTACCCAGCCAACGCAAGAACTCCGAAAAGATTGTTTCCACAATCTTTTGCCTGAGCCTGAGCGCTCATGTTTCATTCAGAAAAGAGTCTGGAAATATACATTTTCTGATAAAAATGCGTCATTCAGACCTGATCGTAGCTAGAAGGCTCTTTTAGGAGTCTTGTATCGGAGCCTAAAAACAATCCAGCAGGGAGCCTAAAAATAATCAGGAAATGCTCTTGTATAAGATTCATTTTATATCGAAAAAAATCTCCCGGAAAGGCTCCCAAAAGAGTCGAAAAATTGCATGCGCTTACGTTGCAATAAAACAATGTCAAATGGGTGTAAATGTACAATAAAAATGTTTTTTTTTTGTATTTTACTTGCAAATAACGGCGATTATAATAGTAAAAAACATAATAAAGGTTTGCATCATCGCAGCTCGCTGTACTTGCGACGCTGCAGCAGCGACTTGCTCTGCATTAAAACATATTGCACTGATATTGATATATGTACATAGCTGCAGAAGTCTTTGGCTGTATATATCCAGTATATTCAAACATATTTCTCGATGTCAAATGTCTGCGGCTGTATTGCAGCTGCACATTGTTCGCACAACGTCATCTGTACTGCTTGAATTCAGTGTCTGCGGGAATAAATGGAATAAAGTATAAGCTTAAATTTAATTTTATTGCTGACACAATAAAAATTATGCATCGCAACACACGTTATTTTTATCTTTACAATTTATAATATTTAATTTTGTTTGACAAAGTGTTTGGTATTTAATTTTTGAAAGAACAAAAAATAAATTGTACTGAGACACTTGTGAAACGAAATCAAAACATTCATCTTAGATTCAAGACACGGGATTTTGAGTGTAACTTGAACTGTGGCGTTAGCTGGGTATATTCAAATTCAGAGTAAGCGCTAGAAACAGCACTTGTTTTATATTTGAAACTGATTTGAAAAACACACTAGACCTTAAAGCCAATTAAGATTTTTTTTCAAACGCTTACCCTGTGGCATATTGAGTAATTGTAGTTAACGGTATCGTTTTTTGTCGATACGGAGTTAGAGAATCGCGCTACTGGAGCCTAATCAAGGTTGGCGGTGGCGGTCGGTATATTGTTCTAAAGATTCACAGAAGTCCAAACACTAATAGATTTCGGTAAGCTTTTAAATTTCGACACGCATTGTTGTGTTATATTTTTTGTAAGGGTTTATATTAACATTAAAAAAACCTACTGTTTTTAGCGTCACTACATTTTTCTTCCTAATTTTCTCTGTCCTTTTTTGTTAATGTTATTATCAAATCATTTTCAAATACAGAGTAAGCACTAAAAATAGCATTTATGTTACGTTTTAAGGTCCATTCATATCAGACAGCACGTTGCGTATCCTGCACGTAGCGTATCATACACGTTCATGCAAAGGCGTTCATATAAGCATCATGCAAAACAATTAGGGTTGTAAAATATAAAGTACTTTTCATACATTTATTATAAGCCGGCAACTCTTCCAATTACTGTCAAATTAATTAAATGTAAACAAAATCTAAAATAACATTAAATTAAGAATTTTTAAATTAAATTGTCTTAAAAATACGATGCGATTGTGTTGATGAATATCTCGGGCGATTTAACCTTGATTATGGGATTGGTCGCAGCAGTTATTTTGAAATCATACTTCTATAAGATCACCAAATCAATAACATTGGCGTCACTACCCTAGTGCATCCCGCTTTGGATATAGCCTGTGGCGAACCCTTACACACTTTGGAACGAAGTTCCAAAGGAAACTTGCACACACCGACCAGTATGCAGGATCCCTGCTGCCGTCGACTGCGGTTCACTTCCAGATGAACACGAAGAACTTTACTGAATTTGAATACAAGGTAGCGGTTAGGAGGATTAGAACATTTTTTTCGCGCAACAGGCTTGGCCATAGCAGTCAGGTTACATTCGTCGACTCAAGAACTGCACAGGCAGTTGGCTGCCAAAAACAACCATGGAAATGCGTCTACGAGATGATAAAGCAATATACGATGGTAAAAAATCAATGGAGCTGTCATTCTCTAAAAAAATGTAATTAAGTGTTGACCAAAACAATTGTTGCACATCCATGTAATTTATTTAGAATAAACTTTATGTTCGCGTTATAAAAGTTTCGTTTTTATAATTAAATTATGGAATATTCGAACTAAATGACATAAGAAACTGCGGTTGTATGCTGAAGAACATTTTCTCGATTTGATATCGGCGACATGCTTGATTACAGCTGCTCTCGTCAACCGTAGCAGTGGCAGTTACGCCACTCTTAAGGCCCTTCAAGATCTCTGCGTATCCTTACATAGCAATCTAATCCCTGACGCAGCAGATCAATATGCGCTTTTCAGCAAACGATGCCTGTATGTCAGCCGGTTTCCGTTGCAGTTGTATGGGTCGTTGATAGGCAGTGGGAGCAATTCCTCCGTGGTAGGCCGGAATGTGTCATGTCTCCGTTGTAGTTGTGAGTTGATTCTTGTTTTTCATATGCCTGTCAGTATCACTTTTGTCTGCAAGGTCATATAGTGCCGTGGACTTGAGAACATTCTGTATTAATTTTTCGACCGTGCATTTCCGTTTAATAACTCAATTATTAATGTTATTTTAATTAAAATTCAAATTTAAATTTAATTTAAAATTTTTTGACTTAAAAAGAGGCTTGTCTTGTTATTAAAAATAATTGAAAAATACTACAATTCCACTACAACATCAACATTTTTGTAATAAAATCATGAAAAAGCAGTAAATATTTTATATTTCTACAACAATGCATGCAGCAGGCTCCTGCAAAATTATTTTGCCTGATACGATACGTGCATGAACGGACCCAAAACGCATGATATGAACACTCTCATATAAAATGTACTGAAGAATATTTGTCCTGCATGATACGCTACGTGCATGATACGCAACGTGCTGTCTGATATGAATGGACCTTTATGATTATGTACACCCAGGGAAAAAGAATATCGAAATTATACTACGTTTCATATGCTATGAACAATAATAGTTTATGATTTATTAACATTTCTAGTAAATTTACTATGAATTGGATTGATCATTAATATTTATAGTAAATTGTGTGTCAAATCTTTTACAACTGTCACAGAGAAAATTTTTTCAATCATTTTTTTACATCAATTTTCAACAGCGGCGGTAAACTGCGGGTATACTATCACGAATTTAATTAAATACATATAATTAATTTAACTGGTAGTAGCTGTTGTTATTTGTACAACATGCATCAGCACGTAGCGGAATTTCGTATTGCACGTCGCCAGCGATTTCCAGCTCTTAGGAGGCGATATCGGCATTTTTGTTCCTTGAAATGCAGCGAAATCTCCTGTCTAATTTACTCAGCGTCTGCGCCAGGTGTGTCTCCTTTAAACATGGAGTTGGATTATGTGCAAACATGTGCAATAATTCCTCTTGGATATTTAATGCTAAACTGGTTTGCTGGCGGCCCTTGCGGTCGTTTGAAGATCCAAGTCCGTGAACAGTGCACAGGAGCGGAAGAAATTCGGCAGATTCGATCACGCTAAGAACCGTCCTGCTGCGTTTGCGGCTGACACATGTAGGAGGTGCTATTTAATTTGTTTTTTATTTAAATATTATAAATACATATTTACGAAATAATTTGAAATGTCAGTCTTTCTGAAGTAAATATGTTATCAATCATAGTAAATTTATATGCAGCAGATTGTAAACAAATAAAACATTATTACACATTGTAAATTGAAATTAAACATAGTTAACTTGTGACATTTGACAATTTTAAAAAATTACTATGAAAATTATGTTTTTACTATAACAAAATTTTACTTCATATCGTTAAGAGGTATAACAAATTTACTATTAACCCTAACTGATTTACAATGTTTTTTCCCGGGGTGTAGCACATTCCCAGTGACTCGTTCTGATGGAATTAACTCCTCTTTCTGTTATAAAAGTAGGAGCATTCGTACTTCTTTGTCAGAACCCTGCTCAGAAATCGGAGCGAAATAGGTTCGGCTGACGCCTTAACGGAACATAGAAATCCAATGGAATTTTACATTCTCTTTCTGACCGATTTTCTCACAAAATTCTCTCCTAAGAACATTTTTTAACGAAACTTTTTTCTTCTCCTTCTCCTCTCTCTCATATTCTGACATTAGTTTTATCAGAATAGAATGTCATATGCGCGCGACATGTCATACGCTGCAAAAATGTTGATCATTGACCTTTAATAAATACAAATTATATATACAGCAACGCAATTATAATCGCTTCCTTCTGTTTGTTCGCATGATTAATCTGCATTAGCGTCTACATATGTTTAAAATATAATTCTAGAACATGAAATTTCGCGCCACTTATTCCGGTAATTCCTCATGCATCTTTTGCTGATCCACCAGAAAGTACAGCTTACGATGTAAATATTCTGCATTAAATTCTGCAGCATATATGCTGGAGTTTTCGTTGAACTTCTCGCCTCCACCTCATCCACCGATGTTGAGTTGGAAGCGTTGGTTGGCTGGACCACTGACTCCTACGATAGTTCGGTATCATGGCTGGGGTATTTGGTTCAATTGCTTATCACTCTTCCAAAACAAACAATGTTATCTGGAATGTTCGATAGCGAGATTAACCACGAAGAGGACTGCTGACGTCAGAAACCCATTAGCATATCTGTAATGCAAAAAATATGTAATTTAGAAAATGGAGCTTACCCATTCATCTGCCAATATAGACACTGCACAATATATGGATTCGTCGTAGTTGCGTATTGCTGCCATCGAAAAGTGTATCGCATCCGAATTGACGTCGGTGTTAGTGTCCAAATACTGAAATGTTTAAAGCACATGCATTTTTTAGTGACGTCACTTGTTTCACTTTAAATGTTCTATTTAATATAATAATATAGTAACTGTAATTAAATGAACTCACCCATATCCTGTGAACTGCGGCAGCTGAAAAAGATGTCGTTTAAAAAAACATTAAACGAGCTATGCGTATTTGCTCTAAACTTTTGCGGCAGACGAAGTCATGCTGATGTCTTCGTCAAGGTGTGTCCAATTGATCATAAACATCTCGTTTTCTGTCTAAAAAATTATTAAAATAATAATTAGTCTAATATATGTTATAATATAATTATACTTACTAATTTGAGCAAAGACGATGATTGTCCAACATTTATTTTCAACGAAATGAAAATTTTCACAGATGACATTTAACGAAACACAAAACAGACGAACCAAAACGGCAGCCATTGATAAAAAAATTCTCTCACAGAATGGAAGTTGAAAGAGGAAAAGGGTGAATTAACGAAACAGGGTTGCATTCAATAGTCCGCAGCAAGGCAGAGCGTACACAGAAAATAAAAAGTGTGTAAATATAAATAAAATGTTAATCAATCCAATTAATTTTTAATTGAAACTCAGCCGATGTAACTTTTAGTAGCATTGAATTTCATATTCGTAATAATGAGAATATGTTAATTGGAGAAATTTTAATTAATTTTTTTGTCATATTGATATTAAAGTTGTTATATATATTAAATTTTTTATTGAGAATTTTTAAATCATTAATTAATTAATTAGTAACATCAATTAAAATTTTCATTCGATAGAAATTGGATCAATATATATGAACATATGAAAATAAAAATAATTTAATTCAATATATAACATAAATAATAAATATTAAATAAGTAAATAGTATTTATACTTTTTGGTATGTTTTGTAAAATTCTTTCAACCTAACGAATATTTTACCGAAGTCAGTTTTCACAACTTCTACAGATGGGCCAATTTATTGAGTCAAACATAAAATTTTATATTCGCTTTTTAACGATTCAATATGCAACAAAATGAGCATCATAAGCTGTTTGTTCAAATTCTTGACAGCAAAAATAAATTGAGTCATTTAATGCTTTAATAACATAACATACACTACATAATGCAATATCCTGTTTTAAAATATCAACGTAGAAGAAAATAATGTTAGGAGAAACTGAACGACGCACGAGACGCACAAACAAAAAACAAAATGAAATCCAGAAGAAAAAAACAGTGTTGCAATTTAAGAAAATGAATAAATCAAAAGTAACAAATAAAAGTAGTTAATACTATTAAAGATTTAGTTGTATTGATATTATATTAAATGAATTCCTATTAATATTTTAATTAAAAAATGTGTAAATACAATTAATTAATACGATTTTGTTTGCTATTAATATCAATTGTTATAAATACGTACAATATTTTTATCTGTGTAGCTAACTTGACACTGGGTTGGGTAAGAGGAACATTTTTGCTATTGATATTTGACCAAGTATCGAATAAAAAATATTGGGTACCCAAATAAAAACCATCCGTAACCGTAAATAACATTTTGTTTGTAGCCGAAGTGGGAGCAACGAATAGTTATAATTGAAGGCTTTTGTCGTATCATTTATACAATGTCGGAAGTTAAATCTATGGAACACTCGACATTAAAAGTTCCTTATGAAGTTTTTAATAAGAAATTTAGAGTTGCCCAAAAAGCACTTGATCGAGAAGTTGATCAAGTATATAATGCGTCCAAAGAAGTTGAAAGTCTTTTGAAATCTAGTGTTGAATGTCCAATTACTGAGTTAAGCAAATTGGTGGGAGGTGTAGTTGATCGTCTGCAAATACTAAAAAGAAAAGCAGAGGAAAGTATTGCTGATGAGTTAAATGCAAGCTATGTATGCAAAAGGAAGTTGGAACATATAAAGGGCTACCTTAAGTCTGATGAAAACAATAGTTTTGAAATTTGGCAAGCGTCTGTCGACAAATGGAAACGTGTAAGTGTGCGTGAATTTTACGAAATGCAGATAAGAAAATTTTGCGATTGTTTTGATGATTTTTAGGTAATATGGCGCATAACAATAGTCATTTTTAAACTGGAGTTGGGTAGGGTGTGAGTGCCATGTCCCCTTAAGTCACTTTTTTTTTACTTTTTTTTCAGTTTTACTCCCATTATCCACATCGATTAACAATTCCTTATCAATTTTTTTTCGTTTTATCCTAGAAATCTACAATATCTTGTATAATTTTGAAAGAGCCAATACTTTGTAAGTTTCATATTAAATGAAAGCAAAAAAAAAAAAACATTTACTCAAGTAAATATTTTATTCAATCTAATGCGTATTTCCATGGCACTTCAGTTATTGCCCTATTCTAGCAGTTGTTGCACTGATAAATTTCCATGGAGCAACAACTGCTAGAATAGTTGCTGTGAGTTTTTAGATATCGCACTCGTTTTGAAATCAGTTTTTCACGCACACAAAGACAATTTTTATGAAGTAAATTTCAACGATTTATCACGCACTCACTAATGGTTATAAACTCTTCCTTTTTTTTAAGGATTAAATATTCTATTTGGCACAATAATTATAGATTATTAAAATGTAATTTAAAATACTATAATAAACAAAAAAGGTAATATAAATATTTTCACAAACACATATTAGAAAAGTGAAAAATGATTTCCATGGCTAGTGCAAGTACTGAGTTTTTGGTGCAACAACTAAAAACTTGTCACCTAAATCGCTTATGGCGATTTTTACGTTTTGGATTTTATAAATAATACATTATTCATGCGTATTTATTAAAAATAAAATGTACGTATTTCGTACATGCACTTTTTAGAAAATGTTGAAAAATATTTGGAAGAACGTATATTTCAAATCAACATTTAAAGTTGGAATAGAAATTGATGAATACTTAAACGAATTTACTTAAAAAGAAATAAAAAGCATTAATTAAATGCGTTGCAAAATTTGGAAGTATGAACTTTTATTTCAAAATATGTTCATACACATTCATAATTGAAAATGACATAATTGAAATAACTACGTGTGTAAATAAAAATACGTTTTTTTACTCAACGGACTCAACAGCATATAATTGTCACAATTAAAATTTTTGAAGACAAATATTTTCACATCGACTACATGACGCATTTGGAACATCACAATGTGGATTTCATTTTTTCATCTAACTAATTATTTCGGAAAATGCATAAGATTAAAAATATTTCTCATCTTTAAACATTGTTTAAGCCTCAACACTGTTCAAATAATATATTAATTTGTTGGTAACTTATCTCAATAAGGAAATATTGAAATTGGTGAGACATTTTTAAATTCATAACAATGATAACTCTATTAAGGATGATAAATCTTGATTTTAAAGAAATTTTTTCAGAGAAACATAAATGTATCAAATTTCAAACTAATCACTTTGTTCATCATCAGTTTAACTGTATAAAACAAATTGGGAATCCATTCTCTAATATCACAGTGCGACACTAAATTTAGTGACGGGCATCTGTCATTTTCTTAAGCTTCTTTCAATAACCTGAAGAAATTTCATCCAACAAACTTATGTTTATCTCGTCAGGTTTACGAGATATTTGACCATTCAGGTCCTAAAGTGAACGCAATATTACCATTAACTTATTGAGAAATTTGTATTAGTTATGGATTTGTTGTCTGAGAACTAAATGTAAACACTATCGAATGCTTCATATCTGTATTACATATTAATATTTGTCTCGTTCTTTTAACTCCAATATTAATGATTTTCAAAGGATCAATTTCACATTAAGGAGTTACAAATGTATAATATTGTATATGGGAAAAATACTCAGCATAAAAAACAAGAACGTACGAGCTATAGCTTCTCTGATACTGAGCACTGAAAAGCATACATATTTTATATGAAACTGCAAAATACTAAGGTATTTCGTAGCTTAAAAACGAATGATCCTTTGGCGGTGCCAGCGATTTGTCCTTATTTTTAATATCCTGAATATGTTTATCATACCATAAAAACATCTTCTATCACGTCAGAATTTCGAGGTATTAATCCTCAAATATCTGATAAATCCATGATTGAAGTATATACAGGTTAAGTCATCTTCGCCATTTACTTTTTTTTGAAAACTGTTTGAAAGTCTTTGTTTGTTTACGAAAAATTTAAAACAGAACATTAGTGCTTTGTTTACAAGTTCACAAAATTAACAAAATATTAAAATTTTAAAATCAACATTTAAAAAAGTTTAAAGATCTACATGAATTCAAAATGAACCATCGTGTAATTAAAAAGTCCAATAGTTAATTTGTCCAGTGAAATTTTAATAAAATAGTGAAAATTAAATGCAAAAAACATAACCTTTAAATAAATTTTAAAAAAATTAAAAAAAAAAAAATTGTTTTATTTTCAACAATTTTTTTCTTGAGATTCTCAACATTTTGTATGCCATTTATCTCTCTAGATGAACTAACCTGTATATATTTCAATCATGGATAAATCTTTAATTTTCATAGTAACATTTCTGGAAAACGGCAATAGATATGGATTTTTTGACTGAGGACCAAATGTAGGCATGTAGGCTAACTTTATTGCACGTACGCCAGCTTACGTAGTCAAACGTAATTGTACGAGTACACATAATTTAAATGCTGATGCCTTTAATGATTTTTTAGCTCAGTTTCGCCAAGTTTCGTTCACTTATGCTCACTTAAGTAAAAAGCGATTTCAATCGCACACAACGTACGGAAATTTTAAAATTTAAATTTGTAAGTTAATTTATTTAATTTTTCTTGAAAATTGAATTAAATCATGAACTGAATATTCATGAATATTATGTTTTTTTACAATTAATATTAATATAAAACTACTTACAGTTTTAAAAGTTTCTTAAGTCATTATAGGCACTTTACAATTAAGGCAGCGCTTAAGTAAACTTTTCCATCAGTTTTGACAATGTCTTGAGTTCACTTAAGCGCATTATAGTTAGCCCTTTATGCTTTCTTCAGTCACACGAATGAACGAACGGGTAGTTCAAACAACGAGCAAACGAACGAACAAATTACCCGAGATTTGCGAACTAACCGGGTAGCTCGAACATTTATTACCCGGGTTTTAAAGGTATTTAAAAAACCGGGGTATTACCCAGGCTTTCCAGCGTCCGGTTACCCGGGTTACTCGAAAATGTTCGTATGAAACGAAAAGCACATGAAACGACAGACAGCACAAACGCTGGGTCTCACGCTGCAAAGCGCTGCTGCCGCATCTCAAGACACATCTTAGCGTTACTTAGCGTTTATCGCTTTAAGCCCGGAACCGAAGTTACTTAAACAACATGAGAACGCATTGAATGGGGCTTTGGAGCCTCTATTAAGGGCGTCAGCGTTTGATCAACGTCTGACCAACGTCTCATTGCCGCGCACACACTATACCAATTGCACAAACGCAATGCAGATGCAACGCCGCACGCAACTATATATGTCGCATTGGCTGGCTCGAAGTCATTGTTACTACAGCCAGCTTGCACAAGAACATTCCCGGCGATTTCTTTCCAAACGCAGATTTATATTAACTTTACCCATTACTCATGAGGCGCATCATGATGCCGCAGTTTAATTTCGCGACAAAAGTACTGAAATAATATTCTCTGTCAAGCCTGTGTTTAAGCTTCGTACACTTAAAATCCACACCCTTAAAATTCCTATAACGACCACTTGGCAGTTTTTATTTATCTTGAGAGATTTGTCCTATCACAATCTTCCATATCACCTAGACCTTCATGGTTTACGTTTTTTAACAATTAGGGTCATTATTATTTGTTAGATGTCCATTCGCGAAGCGCTGGAGCACTGGAAATTGGTTGTTGCTGTAATAATAGTTTGGCGCTACACTCCTGAAGCCGAGTCCTATGAAAAGATGGGTCCTGATTTAAAAATGGGACCTTTTGGCTCGCAGTCCAACGCACTGACCCCTGAGCTGCCGATGCTACGGGATAAAAAAATGCATATGTAAATCATCAATTGGTATTTCATTAAATATATCAATTACTTTTTATAATAAAAATCAGCAAACAAAATAAACTTGAAATTTCAGAATTTCATAAAAATGTATTTGGTGACTTTTAGTTCTACAACGACGATATATTTATTTGTGTCCGAACTTTATTTGTTTCAATTTAAAAAATAAACAGCCAGATATTGTATCTCGATAATTGACGAAAGTAGTCACGCACGCCCGTGTGACTGACTTTTTGTATTTTGTAAAGCCCAAAACGTCTGACGTCACACGGTAAGCGCCGACGTAAAGAAATAATTTGTATTTCATAAAACTCAACCGCACGAATATTGTGTCAAATGAGACGGCAGCTTTTTTGGCTCCGTTTTCTAAAATTTTCACAAAAAAAAACACTAATTGCACCTAAAAAGGATACAGAACAATTTCAAATAATTTTTGAATACACTACACATTTCTTTTCATCCAAAAAATAAGTTTACAAAGCAAATTAGAAAAAAATGAAAAAAATGAAGAAAATCACACAAACAAATATTTGACATTTTTCTCAGTACAGCTGTTTTTTGTTTACTGAAAAGCTATGTTTTTCTATTTTCCAAACCCAAATCATAGCAAAAATATGAATGGTTTGCGTATTTGCTAAAATAATATAGATTTTAGTAATGCCAGATTCAAAAATTTGGTAATTTCGACTAAATTTTTATTTATTTTGGATCAAGTTTGATTGTTGGTAACGCTAAATGTTTGGATGTTTACAGCGGTTTCATAGAACGTAAGAGGGAACAAAGTCAACGTAAGAGCCAACGGGCGGAATGTGTGAAGATATGAAATACAACTTTTCAGACGATGTGAGAGTACTCACATGTGAGAGGACTCAGTCACATCGAGATACAATATCTGGCTGAAAGTTTCTTTTGGAACAAAATAATTTCGTTTCGTTCAGAACAAAAACTTTATTTTTTGTTTTTTTGTTTGTTCAGAACTAAACGTGTGAAAAAAAATTGTTTTAATTTTTTTTCCGTCTCGTTAAGTACCCCTGCTTTTCAGTGCTCAGCATCAGAGAAAATATAGATCGTACGGTCTTGACATACTTGGCAACTTTTTATATTTTTTATGCTGCATATTTTTCCAAAGACAATATGATACATTTGTAACTCCTGAATGTGAAATTGGTTGATTTAATAAAAAACTTTACTAATAACAAATTCTAACAACTGCTGAATGTCCACTATTTAACTTTACATAGTTCTTACACGAGATGCACTCGACCACTTCCCAATCACTACTGAAGTATCCTGCCTCAGATGCGGCGCCCAGTTCGATACGTTTCGACATGTTTGTTGATTGCTTGCACTATGGGGAAAATTACCTCTTTTCGTAACACTGCCCTCCCACCTAAATATGTTCGTCCCGAACAGATGTTAATCCTCTCCGTCTCTGTATGGCGCCAACCTTTCTAAATATACGACTTTCATTTTTCGTCTAACGCTTGTAGTATTTTGAATCTGATGCACTATGTCATTAATCCTTTTAATTATCTTATACGGTCCTTCCTTGTGTGTTTGCAGCTTAGGGTTTAACAATTTCACTCGTTGCGGCTACAAAGCATAACTAGATCTCCTTCCTTGTCTTATAACTTGCAATTTGTATACTCTGCCTTAAGAACTGATGAAACTTGTCTGGGTCTTTACTTTTCTTCTTGCCCAAAAGACTTTTTGGAATCGGCATTTGCACATCCATGGCAGTACGTTCGCAATTGATTCACGCAACTGATACACATTGCTTACATCTGTGAATCCAATAGGCGACTGACTTTTGATATCCCACTCAGTATAAATTTTTCGTGACTGCTTCGTTTGATTAATGCTCAAGTGATCTCATTGGATCCACAATGGTATTTCAGTACTATCGCTTTTATTTTTGACTTGGGAACAACAATGAAATTTCGTGCCGATCTGCCATTTTCAGATACCCACACATGGTACAAACGATCATTTTGTAGCATCAGGCTTTGCCACTGCGCCCAGTAAGCCCTGCTTATTGGACTGTTGGATGCTAACTCTTTCCATAACGGCTTTCTTTGTTGTTCCTTGAACGTCCTTTTTTTTGCGATGTCGGTCCTTCTTTTGATCATTTCGTATTTGAGTAGACTCCATTGATCATCTGGCATGACACCCAATGAACGAATGTGAATTATGTTCTTTTTCTTCTTCTCTCCGGCACTCTCCGGATTCCATTGTACACACTCTTGCCGACACAGCGCCTGAATTTCCAAGATTGCAACTGGTGTTATTTGGATTACAGATTTACGTTTTTCACGACAGTCGTGTGTCATATGCCCATATTTTTCACAGTTGTAGCATTTACATTTCAATTGTGTGTTTCCGTTGACAGCATAATCTTCTCATTTATTACACGTGTCTCATTCGTTATTCGGCACAAAGTAGTTCCTATCTACTGCGTAAGCGCTGTGGTGACCGTTTCCATAAATAGTCATTGCAGCACGTTTTGTCTTGCCATTATTTTGCCTTCGGAACTTCAGCTGTATTCTGTAAATGTGGTCACAGCCATATTTTCGTTGCAGTGCACCCATGACCGCTGAATAACGGTTAATGTCACTTTTCGGAATTGTTAGCAAAACTTCGGCTGCGCCTCCTTTCAGGGCCACAATAAGCGCTGCTACCAAATTTCATGATCATATGTCTAAGGATCAAATTCCGATAGTTTTTTCTATTTCCCGATATTCCTTTTGGTTTTTCCGTGATTTTATTTTTTCTAAACCACCCCAATATAGAAAAGAAGAAATCAAATAATCATCCCAATCGGTCAAGCCATTCTCGAGTTTTGCGAAACATACGCACGGCAATTGATTTTTATATTTATAAATATGACGTATTTTCATTGGAGGTACCAATAGAAAAAATTATTTTTTATTAAGTTTAGGCAAATTAAGGCAGGAAGACTTTTTGGCATATTATTGTACATAGTTTTAGCTATATTTTAGGAAATTATTGACGATATTTTTTTTTTATGTATTTTTTTTAAAACACCACCAAACTTTTAATTGTTGTTTCAATTGTTGTTTCATAAACATATTACATATTTAAAATATAAACAAAAAACAATCATCATCAGATAGAATATATTATATATTTTAATTTAATAAATAATAATAACATATTTCCAAGTAAGAAATAAAAGTTACACTCACCAAACTTCAAATATTAAAATTTGTGAATTACCTTTTTTACACAATAAATTTAATGTTTGACTTTGGAGTAACCGTTTTGTTAAAAAAAAAAAATTTATTTATTTTTTTCTGACTTATAATTTTATAAGTATTGTTTAACGAACCTCATAATCAGATTTTGTACTTAAAATATTTAATTTTGATTTTTGGCCGAACACGTTGCACCCGAGCACTTACAATTTAGTCGCAATGAGTCGAACCAGCGACCCTTCGGCTCGTAGTCCAATGCACTACTATGTCAAAATAATAGATTCGTTTTTATAAGTACGAACCAGTCAGTTTTTATTTCAAATAAAAATTAACGAATACATTATTTTTACTTCTTATACAAAATAATGAATACTTTTTTATTTTTTTTATTCATAATGAAAAGCTTGATTTGTTTATTCGTTATTGTTGTAGTTTTTTTATTCATAAATTTTAAATAAATTCATCAAATCATTTCAAATTTATTTGAATTTTTTTGTTCAAATTCAATTATTCAAATTTGTATTTAGAATAAAATTTTATTCACAAATAATTTAATATGATTAAATTAATTTTATTGAAATTTAGAATAACGAATAAATGATTGAAAATAATTATTAAAAAAAAATAAATAAAAAAATGAATTAATAAAATTTTATTTGAATAAAAAATTATTTGAATAATGCCCAACACTGGTACTAACTATGGATTTCTTAGTAAAACTATAACAGAGGATGGAATTCCCTAAAAGCGCAAGCAAGATTAATTGTCTAGAAAATTGTAAAATATGCTAGATGTGCTGCGAAAAAATGAGTTTTAAAATTATTAACAAATTCTCAGCGTATTTGAATTGGCTTGAACTGAAGGAGCAAATTGGCGAACATATGTCATTTAAATGAACTATCTTATTTAAATATATTCCTATTACAACGAGACTACATATTATATATGTACTATGTCATTTATATTTGTGTTAAAATTAGAATAAAACCAGTTGGGAAGGTTAGATCACATGGGAAAGTTTAAAGTAGGTGTAATTATGATAGTTAAGATTATCAAAATTATAGTCGGTCTAAGCCGACTATAAATACCCTACACATATGTGTGGTTACCATTCAAAGTGATATATAGGTCACCAGGGTATACGAATCCTAAAAATAACTACAAACATTCAATCGCTGAAGAATTTCCATTCATTTGATACCCATATTTACAAATGGGTAGGTGTACCGAATTTCGATTTTTTTTTTTGTGAACCACAAGTCTTTTTGCCGGAAAACATTATTATAATGTATTTGAGCATGATATCAATATATATTTGACCAAAAAAGTTTACCTAAGCACGTATACATAAAAATAGATCTTTATAAGTACATTTTATATGAGGTATTTGAACATAAGTGGTCGGATCATAGGTCACAATGGACCGATCTCGCCAATTTTTTCGCACATAGGTATATTAGTAATCTAAGTTATAAGTTTCATTTATCTAGCTCTTCTATTTTAAAAGTAGTAGGGATTTCAACAGACAGACAGACGGACAGACAGACAGACGGACAGACAGACGGACAGACAGACGGACAGACGGACATCGCTAAATCGACTCAGGAGGTCATGCTGATCAAGAATATATATACTTTTCCATACCGGAGATGCTTCCTTCTGGGTGTTACAAACGGCGTACCAAACTGAATATTCCCTTTCACTCTTAGTGTAGGGTATAAAAATTAGATCTATTATAAAAAAATTGTTTTTTTTTAAGTGCAGGTTTTTTGTCGCATATTTTCAAATTTAAAGTGCATATATATGCGCATATTTTGGATTTTTTAGTGCATGAGAATCCTAACCCCAATTATTACAATTATTTTGGTGCCGTGAAAATTGCAGCAATTCTTAGTTAAAATGTTAACACTAGTACCGAGAATGGCTCATACTGGCTTTAGGTTTTGAGATATAACCCATTTTTATTTTCTCATAATTTTGCTCTTGTAACTGAAAATATCTTTTCTGCATTAAATACGGAGTATCTTTTTTTATTATATAAAATATATTTACCTTACGTATAAAATTTGGTTTAAGAGATATTGACAAAATAAAATTAAACTTGCCAAAAAATTATAATTTTTATTTTTATTGAATTTATACAAAAATTATTACTTGGTCAAAAAAATGCCAAATATGTATTTTTTGTTATTTTAAAAATTATGATTTTGGTTAAAAAATTAATAAATCTTTATTCAAACAATCCAAAATTTAATCATAAGTCATATTTTATTTATTTTTATTATCATTTTAAAGAAGATACACAAAAAAGTCAATTTTGACATTTTTTTATATAATATATAATT
Source organism: Dryomyza anilis (assembly GCA_951804985.1). Classification (NCBI taxonomy): domain Eukaryota; kingdom Metazoa; phylum Arthropoda; class Insecta; order Diptera; family Dryomyzidae; genus Dryomyza; species Dryomyza anilis. The sequence continues at coordinate 48,041,510 of OX638132.1, forward strand.
TTATGTCCAGTTATAAAAATGGGCAATATCTCAAAAACTAGAGTCAGTATGAAAAATCCAATTCCATATTCGGCATCAGCGTCACAATTTGAACAAAGAATTGCTGCATCAAAATGATTGTAATAATATTTTTCGAAGACTTTGTTCAAAATTGAAGTTAACACTATTTTTCGTTTTAGTTATAGAACGTGTATGTTGTTGGTCAGCGTCAACGTCAACGTGTTCGAGAATTTAGTTATTTGGAGACCCTATCTCATTTTTCAAGAAGAATATTTTTCCCTAAAGACATTATGATAGTTTTCAGTCTTCTTCTACTGGTTATAACTCCTTAACGGAATTATTAAAAAACCATTTAAAATAGTGGTAAATCGTAAAGATACACACTTAAGTGTTCTATGGAAATCATCCTTAGGAAGTTCCCTATAATCGCTTCTTAGACATCAAAAAGCCCTTGAACCCTTTCGGACCCCATACCACCTAACACAGACGTGGAGGGGTATACGTTTATACTACACTTTTTATCGGTAGACCTCATAGAAGCACAATATAAAAATAATTGGAGTTCAATTAAAAAAGTTATTTTTTTACCGACCGACCTGTGTTATTTCTTATTACTACATTCTTTATTAATTTCAAATTGTATTTCATACGTAATAAAAAGTTTTGAATGTACATTTTATTACCTTAGTAATAAACAGTATTTATTAATAATAATCTATTATCTATGTACAAAAATTAAATAAAAAGTATTTAAATTAAGTCTAAATAAATAGTATTTCATTTAAATAAAATGAAAATGTTCAAATTTATAATTTTTTCCATCTGTGTACCTTTATAACTTCTTATTTATTTTCTGTTTATTGAACTAGATACGGATGGATAGAATGGTAATTGAACATTTGCTTCGAATGGGATATTATGAAACTGCTGAACGTCTTGCCGATCGCACAGATATACGATATTTAACGAATTTAGGTAAGAAAATTGTCAAAATGTTTTGAAGCTTAATATACAAATGACACAGTAGTATAATCTAAGTAAAGTACAATGTAAAAATACTACTTATCTAAACAAAATTTATAAACTTTACTCAGTTTTCAACATTTTATTAGTTATATATATCGAGAGCTTATATTCAATGCCTATCTTCAATTTGGACGAAAATGAGTTTTTGATGAGAATTCTTTACTGCTTACCGCTGCATTTATGACATAAATTTAGAACCAATAAAATTTTTCTGAGTCAATTTCTTCATGTCCATCCGTCTGACATCACATTTTCTCAATGGATATACAATATCATAGAAGCCATAAGAGTACAATATCATAGAAGCCATAGGAGTTACTAAATAGAGTTTTTCGTATACACTGTTACATGTCGAAATTTCATCTGTTTTGCAACGGGAAGAGAAAAATACTTGCATATTAAATTATTCAGTAGATGTTGCTGAGAACATTCATTTTACCCGAATAAGTGGGTTGTGTATTTCTCATAGTCGATGTGAACATTATTTTATTGGATTACAAACAACCAGTGCCCACCAAAACATAACAATTGTAGTTTATATTTGATTTTCATAACACATAACTTCCCAGTTGAAATTTAGAATATATTTGTTGTCTGATATATGCCATTTTTTTTTTTTTTGAAGTTAATGGCCGGAGCAAAAAGCCCTCATATTGCCAGGGTATCCCACAAAGTGAGAGAAGGCAAGTTGTCAAAAAGACAGTTGTTGCCAGCATTTAAAGTTGGGCGTTTTAAAAACACCTACTTCCAGCAGTATACAACTGCAACTAAGACGGTTGTGATTTTTTTAATACTATTTAATAACATATTTACAAAACGGATTATAATTCAATCTTTGCTGCACTTATGAATTCTAGAAATTCTGAAATGACTTTGTTATTTTTTGATTTTAGTATGTCTGCAATGGACACGTAATTTTTGAAAAAAATAAAAGTGTTTCTTGCAATCAATCTTTTTAATATTTTAATGTTTTTTGTATTCAATGAAGTATCGTGATACCATGCTTTTGTAGAGATTTCAGGAAATAAATTAAAGAACCATTTCTTGCGATAATAATACAAATTTCCTATTCCATTTTTCAACGAGTTGGGCTCGAATAAGTTTTATAGCTTCTTTAATATTGAATTTTATTTTTAATGGTGAACCGACCTCACAAGCCAATTTTGCAATTTCATCTGCCGTTTCATTAATTTGAATGCCTACATGACTGGGCGTCCATACAATATGAACATTTGTGACTGCCGAGGTTTTAATTGTGTTGTGTATTTCAGCTACACAATAATCTTCGGTGAAATTAGATTTTAGAGTTAAACATGCCCCTAAACTGTCAGTGAAAATAACAAAGTTTTTAATATTATCTTCAGTCGCTATTTCAATGGCTTTTTTTATGCCAATTAATTCTCCAAACATGGAGGAACATTTAAAAGGAAGTTTATAATAGAATTTATGGTTGTTTGAAAAACCAGATACTGCTAGATCACCAGATACTGACGCATCTGTAGCAAAAATAGTGAAACCTTTTGCTTTATATTCATTTATTTTGAATGAATATTCAGCTTTAATATGCACTGTTCATTTTTTTCGTTTTTTTATCGTTTAAAGTTTTCAAATAGAAAGACCTTTTTGACGTTTTCTCATAAAATATGTTTGTATTTATGTTGTCAAAAATGTCTTTGAATTCAAAATAAGTCATGCTGTAGCTAGATTTTATTTCAGAAGAGTTGCAAATACTATTATACGGAGATTCATTAAAAAGTTTTGTTTTCATAAGTTCTTTAGCTGTTAAAAAGCTGGCTCTTTCTGCGGGAGGTAACTCACCCGACAACGCATATATTACATGAACCGGTGTCGATGGCGTAAGGCCAAGACAACGACGCATCGTTGCATTTTGAAATGTTTGTACTTTATTATTAATGTACGTCGGAGAGTGCGCCGTGGTAGTGCGCGCATACTCAATTTTGGATCTTACAAAACTTTTATAGAAATTAAGAGACACACGTGGATGAAGGCCTCCTTTAATAGTTGTTAGCATTTTTAATAGTTTGCTATTACTGCTTGTTTCTTTAATTACTCTATCATAGTGTTCACGAACACTTAGACTAGATGAAGACCTGCTGCACAGTATGATTATTTATATTTATATTAACTTGTTTTCTACCGTCTTTTGCAAGATATATAACATTCGTTTTTTCTGAATTTAAAGTTAAATTTAAGTTACTGCAAATATATTGAAAGCCATTTACTTTATTTTGCAGGTTTAAAACCGCATTTTCAAAATTTTTATCAGATGATAAAATTAAGAAATCATGTGGAAACTGGTATATTTGTGTCATATGATGCTCCAACGTGTGCAACGCCTTGGAATAAACATTAAACAATACAGGTGAAATACAGCTACCTTGTGGTAATCCATCTTCAACCTCCACCACCTTTTTCCCATTTGTAGTTTTCTATATGATAAAAAAAAAACATATCCATTCTCCAACAGACGAAGGTGTATTTATTTCAATTAAAATTTACTTCAGCCTAGAAACAGAAACACAATTGTAGGCATTGCTTATATCGAGATTAACAAGAACGGCTTTAAACCCATAGCTTTTAAAGCGGGTTACAAAGTGAAGAAGCTCATTTATGTACATTGCAGCTGATTTATTTTTCCTATATGCAAAGCAGATCGAGGCAGAATATTTTGACTATTTAGAAAACTTGTAAAACGATCCTTTATCATAAGGTTTCAACATTTTACATAAACATATATTAATGAAATTGGACGGAAATTTTTATAATCATCTAAATTTCTTCTGGGTATTGGAACTATTTTTATTAATCTCCAGCTATCTTGCATCTGGCAATTTAAAAACGCATCATTAAGCGCGTCAAGAACTGCCTTTTTGGATTTGTCAGATAAACATCTGAGCATTTTATAGGTGATACCATCCACACCTCCTGCTGAGGCCTTTCTCTTGTTTTGTAGGACAACAGTTAGATCTTCAAAAGTGTAAATTCTTTTAGGTGTCACATACGGAAAGGCAAAGGTGTTAAAAACCGCAGAGGGAGTCGAAGATACCTGACTCTTTAGAAACTGCAAATACATTATATTGTTGTCAACATTCCAAAAATGTCTGCTACTTAGAATTTCCTTTTACATTTCTAACAAAACGCCACGCCTCCTTTGTGTTAGGATTCATGTTTAATTCATCAATTCGCTGATTATAACTTTCTTTTTTAGCTACTTTGACAGCCTCTTTCCATTCATTTTTTGCAGTCGAAGCCAATTCAAAATTAATAGGAGAAGGAAATTTATCACATTTTTTCCTTGCAGCAACATGCAGTCTGAAAAGTTTATTTAGTTCATCGTTCCACCAAAATTTAGGAACATTTTTACTTTTTTCTAAATTAAAGGTTGCATTTTTAACTTCATATTTAAAAGCATTTTCAATATCGTCAAAGTGTGGTTTCAAATCTATTTTCCCAAAGCAGAAAAAAAATTTTTTTTTGATAAAAATTTTTTAACTTTGTATTGAACATTTGGGAAATCAATCATTATAGGATAATGATGACTACCCCCAAAAATTGCAGACACAATGGACCATTCAACCCTCAAAGCCGAGTTGGAAAAAGTTAGATCCAAAACAGATCCATTTGTATTATTTAAGTTTTGTATAAAAGAGCAACACCACTATTAAGACAAAGAAAATTTGTGTTTTGTACTAAATCAAAAAGTCTATTTCCTCTAGATGTGTTTACATAGTCTCCCACTCTTTAGCACGCGCATTAAAGTCACCTGCTACAACGACATTTGTAAACGAGTCCAGAAAATCAAACAGTTTCTCTACTCCAAATTATAAAATCTGGAACCAAAATGCTTGGTTCGAAATATACAGAACAGACCACGAAATTTGCAAACAAATTAGTGTTTTGAACTATAACAATATCAAAAACTGAATTAAAAGAATTTTTTAAAATTAATTTGTTTTTTTTACAAATTGCAACACCCCCATAACCATCCGGGCGTGTTTTCGTTACTACATTATAATTAATAAGTTTATGATCGGTTTTGATGTCACCATGTGAAAAAATTTCAGCACACAAATCCACATTATTATTTAAAAAATATTCAATATTGTGTTTATTGGCTTTTAACGACTGACAGTTATATTGCAGGATTTTCATCTTAAGAATCTGTCTCCTTGCTAACTGCTTCTTCATTGACTAAGTCTTTATTAATGTCCAACGCTAAAACGTCTAATTGTTTTTTAAAGTGATTTACTGCATTTAAGCAAACGTGGTTTTCTTCTTTCGTAAAATAATCTGAAACATATCTTGTTAGTTCTGAAACCGTCTTTTCAAATTGAGAAACCTTTGAAAAGTTTGGTTTTATAAGAACAGAACCTTGGGGCACAAATTAGTTATTTTTTGGTAATTCAAAATTTGGTTTTTGTGGTGCAGCACCAACTGTACGCATAACCACTTTGGTATACTTATTTTTTGTAAGCAATTTGTTTACTTCATTATCCCCATTTTTAAAGTTTTTATTATTATTATTTAGACTAGGAAAATTTGTTTCATAATCATTTAAAATGTCAAAGCGATTTGAATTTAATGAGTATGTTGAAAGTACCTCTGCACGAGATAATTTCTTCATTACCATAATTTTATTAACGTCTACCTCCTTAGCCCAGTTAGGACATTTGTCTTTTTGTGTCGCCGAATGATCGGTAGCTTTGCTCAAGATGCATTTCAACTTATTACATGCCGGAACACACTCTTCTTCAACATCACATTTTAAACAACGCTTTTTGGATTTACACGAATTCTGCGTGTGACCAAATCTTCCGCAAACTCTACACTGTCTAACCGGTGGAAAGTAATGATTTACTTTTAGATTTGTGTAGTTTAACACAACTTCCTCAGGAAGCTCACCTCCACCAAATCCTATTTTCACTGAATACGTTGGTTTAAAAATACTTAGGTTTTGTTGATCTCTTCTTTTGAATCTGTAAACTGACAGAACCTCCACCGGGAAGACAATACTTTTTTTTTAATATCTTCGTCCGACAGATATAAAGGAACATCCCTTTCCACACCATATGTTTCAATGAAACTTCTGGGCACAATACTTTTAATTTAACTTTTAATTCTTTGCACTGAACAAAATTGTTGGCGTTCAATACGCTGTCGAATTTTATTTTGAAAAGGGACCTACCCACTGTCTTAATCGTAATAATACCTTGCGGTTTGGAGTCTTTGATTAACTCCCACAAGAACAAACCATTTTTCATTTTGTTGCTATTGTTTTCAAGAGCAGAAGTGTTTACTAACACTCCTAGTTAACCATTGTGATGTTCTGAATATGAAGTAGGCAAAGCTAAATTAAAACTGGCGTCTTTAACTGCGCCATTTTGAAAACTGTTTTTTTTTCCTTCACCACTAGCAGTTGCCATGGCATCACGACTCACACACATTGATTGCGAAAAATTATTGACGCTTTGATCGGCCATTTTGCACGCTTCGCTATTTAGGGCTTCCCTAATATCGGCGTTCAATTGATTTGAGAAAATTAATTTTTTATTACTTTTAGCAGTATCTTTTTTACATTTTTCCTTTCTTTTCACACCTTTGAGCTCATTTCCAAAGACTCCACCATGCTCTGAAACAAATTTATCAAATTTGTCTCGTGACGCAGTTACAGAATTGAGAGACACGTCGTCCCCCATTCTGAAAGAAATTCAACAAGAAACACTTTTTCCTTTTCACTACACTATTTTAGCCAAATATTTGGTATTATTTATTAAAAATGATCAATAAAACACTTTTAAATAGAAAACACTAAAAAAATAAGCTCAGCAAAGTTTAAGTCATAGACTAAAGGTAACCCACGTCGTGGTTACCTTGACGTGGTGTGGGGGCTTAAGTTACAATGACTCAATAAGGCTAAGCTGACGGAAACTTTTTTTTTAAGTTTCTGGTAGGGTCACCCTTGTCAGACAGGCTTGTGATGAGTAATGAACTAAATACTACCATAGTATTTTTTATTGGTAGGGTGGCAGACTCTAAAGAAACCCCTATACCACCGCGATGGGTCAACATAAAGATTTAACTACTCCAGGTGGTACCCACAAAAGTGGCAATCCACCCGCTTCGGCGGCTGAGGCAAGGATTCTGGAGGCCTCAATCCACGCAACCAACCCTGGTACGATGAACCTCTCTGCTCCTGTAGCAGGGGGTTCATCGTGCCCCTCCATCTCCCAAATTTATGAGACAGCTAGGAATCTAGAGGAGGATAACGACAACGCATACAAGTAGAGGAAAGTGTCGGTTCAGCTATGCCTACGACTAATCCTCCACTGTATGGCTGCTCGACAGTGTTGTTTCCTCTCAGGGCTCCTTTCTGTCACGTATTTGGAAAAATGGGTCGATCGAAGGAAAGTGGTCTCTTACCAGCATCTAATCCTAGAGAGACCGACGCCCAACTGGAAGCTAAACTTCCATTGGAGACCGGAACCGGATCTCTGAATACAGAGGTCAGGTTGTCCGATGCCCAGGTGAGTAGGAGAAGGAAGAATAAAGCGAAAGATCGCAAAGAGGCTGAAAAGGCTAAAGGCGACGCTGGAGCTTTCTCTTGGGCAAATAGCGCTTCGCTGTTTTCAGCGGAGACGAACCCAAACGCAGGCGAGCAATATGCGTGCTCAGAACCAGGGCATCGAAACGAACGGATGGAAAAGGAGGGCTCAACCCTGGTTGTTGGCTTAGACCAGGAGTCGTTAGATGTCATGCTATCTAAGTACGACAACCATCTAAACTTATTCTTTGGACGGATCAAATTCCGAATCAATTCCAAATGAATAGGCATATGATGAGAAACGAGTTAATTATCCTGTCATGATATTTACTCAGATCAATCTGCAACATTCTAAAGCTGCTACCGCTTTACTAGGTAAGCGGCTCTTCAAGTTGCATACATTACCTCACATCACAGCTATTCAAGAACCATGGGTGTATAACAAACGCATCTGTGGTCTTAGTGAACTACGTGGTGAAACCATACTATACGATGAGCAAGCCGCAAGGCCTAGAAGCTGTCTTATAGTATCGAAACATTTTACTGTCACCAAGTTAACCCAATTCTGTGGGCAATACCTGGTGGCATCCAAAGTGAGCTATGAAAGCGATAGTGGATGGAAACATCTGATTGTCGCTTCAGGCTACTTCCCCTATGACTCACTACTGCCTCCTCCGCCAAAGGCAATTGTTGAGCTCATAGAGTACTGTGATCTTAAGGAGACCGGCCTTATTATTTGCTGTGACGCTAATGCTCAACACACTGTGTGGGGCAGCAGTAAATGCAACGCACGAGGTACCAGACTCCTTGACTCCAATCTAAACATTCACAACACTGGTAATGAACCCACTTTTGTGACTGCTAGAAGACAGGAAGTGATTGACCTTACTTTGTCTAACTGTAGACTGAGAGAGTCAATCTTTAACTGGAAGGTTCTTAAAGAAGTTTCTTTATCGGACCACAGGTATATCAAGTTTCATACTGACCGAGAGGTGCTGCCCTCTATGACGGTAAGAAATCCTAGAAAGACGAACTGGGCACGCTTCAGACATGAACTTGAGAATCCCCTTAATATTCCTGTCAGAATTCGTACCAAAGAAAGTATTGAGACGTCCGTTCAAGTTATGAACGATGTCATAAATTCTAGTTTTGTACGAACATGTCCGGTACAAAAAACGTTATCTAGACCTCCCGTTCCTTGCTGGAACGCTTGTCTTGAAACCTTGCGCAGGGATTCCAGAAAGCTTCTAAATAGGGCCCTAAGGAGCAACTTAGACTCTGACTGGTTTCTTTATCGAGCTAAGCAGAAAGAGTATAAGAAACGAATTCGTAAATCGAAAAGTGTTTCCTATAAAGACTTCTGCAGTAGCATCGAATCCTGCAGTGAGACTAGCAGATTGATCAAGTTTCTTAAAAGAGACCGAACTGCTCGACTGGACTCACTGCGGAGACCTGATGGCTCGTATACTGAGTCTAAGACAGCGGCACTCACTGTCCTAGTTGAGACTCACTTTCCGGGAAATCAAATCCACATAGGGCCACTTTGTAATCCCAGCACTGGGGACTGCAATAACAACTCTAATGTGACAAAACATGACTGGCAGGTTGCCAGATTGGTTGTGTACGATGAAGCTATCCAATACGCAGTGGCCTCTTTTGATGGCTTCAAGTCACCTGGACCGGATGGCATCTACCCAGTCATGCTACAGGAAGGTATAACCCAATTGCTACCATGCCTAAAGAAGATCTTTAGAGCAAGTCTCGCATGGGCATACATTCCGACATCCTGGCGTTTAGTTAAAGTAGCCTTCATTCCTAAAGTTGGAAGAGAAGACTATTCCAAAGCCAAGAGCTTCAGACCCATTAGTATGATGTCCTTCATACTAAAGTGTCTAGAAAGACTAGTTGAGCTGCACATCAGAAAAACATCGCTGTCAAGGTACCCACTATCATCAAGACAACATGCCTACCAACGTGGAAAATCCTGTGAAACAGCATTGCAACATCTGGTTGGCCGGATCGAGCATGCTTTTCAGAGGAAGATGTACGTGATGGGCATATTTGTTGACATCGAGGGTGCTTTTGATAATGCGACTTTTGATGGAATGTGTGACGCAGCTAGAAGGCATGGAATAGATGAAACGTTGGTCAAATGGCTAAGGTCAATGCTAATGTTTAGGACCATCACCTCTGAGGCGGAGTGTGGTCAGTATATTATGGCAGGGGTGAATAGAGGTTGTTCTCAAGGAGGCGTTCTCTCCCCCCTGCTCTGGTGTATGCTGGTTGACTCTCTAGTCAACGATCTCGATGGACCAGGTGTCTATTCCCAGGCCTATGCAGATGATGTTGCCATTCTTGCCACAGGCTTTTCCCTCAATGAGGTCTGTGTTAAAACACAAAACTCATTGAACCGAATTGACAGCTGGTGTACTGCAAACGGACTTTCCGTCAACCCTCACAAAACAGGGATTGTTCTCTTCACTAGAAAAATAATAATGACAGGATTATCTCTACCAGTACTTAAGGGTGTCACTATTCCTCTGTCTAACGAAGTAAAATATCTGGGCTTAACTCTAGATAGTAAACTACTTTGGACAAAACATGTTGAAAATAAAATTTCGCGAGCATTGAATGCGTTCTGGCAATGCAGAGGAATTTTTGGGAACACATGGGGATTATCGCCGAGCAAAACCTTATGGATTTACACGGCAATGATAAGACCGATGATATGATATGCATCGGTAGTCTGGTGGAACAAGCTGTCGCGAAAATGCGTGACTAGTCTTGCCAAGATTCAGAGAACCGTGTGTCTGGGTGTTACGGGTGCCTTTCCCACTACACCTGGTCCAGCACTGAATGCAATCTTGAACCTACCACCACTTGACATCTTCATCAGAGGCGAAGCCATTAAAGGCTGCTGGAGACTAAAACGAGGTGGTTTCTGGTTTAATATTCCCTGGAATATCTCTGACATTGCACTTGACACTCCATTAGACACCTGTCTACTGGAGATGCCCTCTGATGCAATGATAACAGAAATATTACCAAGACGAAATTTTGAGGTCTGCCAACCTGACATTCAAAACTGGCTAACGCCTGACTGTGAGCCAGGTAGAGGGTCACACCGCATTTTCACAGACGGCTCCAGAACCGATCAGGGATCTGGTGCTGGAGTGTTTGTGGAACCGGATGACCGCAGACTTCACTTCGCCTTAGGCGACAATGCCTCGGTATTTCAAGCCGAAGTCTATGCTATACTTATGGCTATGGACTACATTGCGGATAATAGATGGCAGAACAGGGCTATATAAGTTTGCAGCGATAGTCAGGCTGCTCTTATGGCTTTGAACAACCAGGTCATCACATCCAAAATTTTACGTCAATGCAGATCACGTCTCAATTGTGTTGGTAAATACAATACACTGAAACTGATTTGGGTGCCGGGCAATAAAGGAGTTTCGGGCAATGAAACATCTGACGAACTAGCACGTGCTGGATCTGAGGATAATCCATTTGGACCAGAACCTGTGCTTGGACTACCTGTATCAACGGGAAAATTTGTCATCAGCTCTTGGGTCGCCTCCGCACACAAGAGCAGATGGCTGAATGAGACGAAATGCAGATTCTCCAAGCTCATGACACCGACGATAACCAAAAGATCGGCCTCGTTTCTACTTTCCTTAAGTAGAAAGGAGTGCAGAAAACTGACGGGACTTCTAACGGGACACAACGCATGTTAAAAACACATGAACGCAATCGGCCTGGCCGAAAGCGCCTTATGTTCTGTCTGCTACGAAGAAACTGGCACCACAGAGCACTATCTCTGTGACTGTCCAGCATTTTCTAGAATTAGAAGGTAGATCTTTGGCACAGACGTGATGAGAGAGGATCAGCTTCACTCTCGTATCACACAATAGCCTTCTTAGATTCAATAATGAATCTAAGAAGTATCATTAAAAACCAGGGAACTGGGTCACAGCACAATGGATATAACCCTGTCTGAGTGCTGTGGCTCTATTTTTTATCCCACATTAAAAAAAAAAGGTAGAAATTCACGCAAGCTAGAAAATACAACCGCCTTAGGCGACACACAAAATGGAAGTGATATATGCCATTGAAACCAAAAAAATTGAAATACACCTATCAAAGAAACAGTAAACATATAAATTCTAGATTGCTATAATGCAATTACATACAGGGCAATCATGAGGCCCGTCGTAGCAGAAATCCGAATCTCCGCTACGAATACGAATTTTTAATTATCATGAATGGAATTCCGCGTTGCCAATACAAAAAAATAACTTCGAAAATTCGAAATCAGCTGTTCATGTCAAATCAGTGAAAATTTACTAACAAAAATCATTTCTGTTATATTTGCAACAAATTGTTAAAATTGTAAATATTTTTGTTTAATTTGTCTGCAAATATTGAAGTAGGCGATTCATTTAATTGAATCGATAGACCTATGGAAGAGTATCGCAGCTCCCACTTGCAATTCGCGCTCGGTACGGACGGACGGCTATAGATTTACCGGACACTGCTGCAAGAGATGCATTGGATTGCCGGCCATCGAGTAACAATATGGCCAAAGCGAAATCTGATAAAAAGTATTAAAATAATTTAGTTGTTCAAAAATACTACTTGCATTTACGTTTAGTTTTTTTAATATTTTATAATTTTGTAAATATTGTCACTTATATAAAATAATTTTTTCTCACTTTAAAATAAATTTCTGAATATTAAAATTGATTGGCTCCGATTCCAATTATTTAACTGTTTGTAACAGGTTATGGGCCATTACATATTGCAATAAAAGTCGAGGGAGAAGTTCACTTTCCTAGCGGCTCCTACACCAATTTATGTTATTTCAATGAGCCACTTGTATGTAATAATTGAAGTATATATGCATGTATAACCTTAAGATTTTTACCTTTTTTTTTAGTTATTAAAAAATGTAACCCTTTTTTTTTGGAATTTTTTTTAGTTTTTTTTTTTTTTTGCATATATCTTGTTTTTTTTTAATGTTTTTGTATATTTTCCTTTTTTTTATTATTTTGTTATGTTTTTTTTTTGCAAATGAGCGATTATATAATATTGACAATGGAATGAGACGAATTAGGCGACTCTTTAGATTAATTTAAATTGATGTAAATTGAAATTAAAGATAGTAATGATAATATTGGTAATTTTTTGCTGGGAGGTTTGTAGATGATTACTTGAAAAACACCGCAGGCGAAAAATTTTCCAAAAAAGTCGCGAAAATTTTTTGAATTTTTTTTCATTTTTTTCAGTAGCACATATATTTCTACTATAGAAATCTAAAAATCTTATACCTGAGACAGACATCTGGTATTCATATCATAGTATTTGAAATACTAGATGTGTGTCTCACAATATTATAATATTTTTGTAGTATTCGTTGATTTCATTGTGGTATTTATCTGGTACAAATACCACGAAACTATTCGTAGTATTTTTGTAGTTTTCGTTTAAACACAGCCAAATTTCAAAAGCTTTCCGAAAGCTTTTTTTCAAAAGAAGCTCTTTGTACTGAAATGTCATAATAAATTCAAAAAAATAAATAATTTATTTGAAATTGTTTTTCAAAATTTTATTGAAAAATGAATATTAGTAACTGAATTTTATTGAACTGCATTTAATTGGCAGCACAAAAATAAAATGACCACGGCCTTGCAAATTTCAATGTATTAAAGCTACAATATTAAGAAACCAGTTGGGAAGGTTAGATCACATGGGAAATTTTAAAGTAGGTGTAATTATGATAGTTAGGATTATCAAAATTATAGTCGGTCTAAGCCGACTATAAATACCCTACACATATGTGTGGTTACCATTCAAAGTGATATATAGGTCACCAGGGTATACGAATCCTGAAAATAACTACAAACATTCAATCGCTGAAGAATTTCCATTCATTTGATACCCATATTTACAAATGGGTAGGTGTACCGAATTTCGATTTTTTTTTGTGAACCACAAGTCTTTTCGCCGGAAAACATTATTATCATGTATTTGAGCATGATATTAATATATATTTGACCAAAAAAGTTTACCTAAGCACGTATACATGAAAATTGATCTTTATATGTACATTTTATATGAGGTATTTGAACATAAGTGGTCGCACATACAGCGTAGGTATATTAGTAATCTAAGTTATAAGTTTCATTTATCTAGCTCTTCAACTTTAAAAGTAGTAGGGATTTCAACAGACGGACAGACAGACAGACAGACAGACAGACGGACAGACAGACGGACAGACGGACATCGCTAAATCGACTCAGGAGGTCATTCTGATCAAGAATATATATACTTTTCCATACCGGAGATGCTTCCTCCTGGGTGTTACAAACGGCGTACCAAACTGAATATACCCTTTCACTCTTAGTGTAGGGTATAAAAATATAAGTGTCCACTGAGGATCTGCAAGTAAAGGAAACCTATCGTGTAAAAAAACGTTGTTTTCACTTTTATTAGAAGTCTGTAATAGAAAAACAAAAAATAAAAATTGTCACGACTTTCAAAAAATAGTGCTCTTTACAGCGGACTAGAATATATTATTCTCTAGTAACCGTGGTACCCAACAAAAATAAAAATGCTGTAGTATTTGTTTCGCATAGCTTTATTTACTACACAAACTATACTACGTTATGTCTGTCACCTATATACATATTATTGAAATAACATAAATTGGTGTAGGGGCCGCACGAATTGACGGATCTTAAAAATATTTACAGATTTGAAATCGTGAGGAAATTACCTTTCAGTTTAGATGGGTGCACCAGTTTTTGAATTTTCAAGGTTACCACGGGTCCGAGCGGCGCTTATTTTTAATTTTGGTATTTTTTTTGTTGCAAAAAAAAAGAGCGTTACAATTTTTTTTTTAATTTCACTTCGGCCGGTAAAGTGAACTTTAGCCAAAGTCGATTGCAGTTTGGAGCAATATTTATCAAGTTTTTTAGTTTGTTTATTTTAACGTCGGTGTCATTTTGGAGTTTGCTGTTTTTCTGTCTGTTGGCTGTTTCCGGTTTGCTGGTCGCTGTGGAATGTGCTGAGGAGAATTAATTGAAAAATGGCTGATATGAAGATGATGATTACCAAACTGAATCGGGATAATTATGAACTGCGGAAGTACCGAATGCAGTTGATCTTAAAGAAGGTGTTATTATTAAACCCATATCGCCGGACGCTGCATGGTTACAAAAAGATACAGATGCATCAATTATAATTGGACTAGCGATTGCAGTATCACGTAAGTGTGATACTGCACAAGATGCATGGAATACGCTGAAGTCGTATCACGAAAAATCTACGCTGAGCAACAAAGTAAAATTGATGCGTACGATTTGTGGTCTAAAATTGCAAATTGGTAGTGATATAGACAAGCATATCACAAATGAAATTGCTGTTTTCGGGACTACAATCGTTGGGTGCAAAAATTAGTGAGTCATGGATAATTCGATGCTATTAAGTAATCTCCCGAATTCGTACGATACACTCATTTCTGCACAGGAAGTACGCGATTAAAAGGATTTAACCATGAGCTTGGTGAAGAATAAGCTGTTGGAAGAATATGAGAAACAGAAAAATTGAGTTGCCGATGTAGAATCCGTTTTAAAAGTTACTAATCCGAAGATAGACAATGCTAAGAAAAATATCGTATGCCACCACTGCAAGCACGCGGGTTACATGCGAAAGAATTCTTGGAAGCTTAAAAATAACAACAAAAATGATCAGCAAAAGGTAAAGGTGAACAAAGTTGAGCAGAGTGCTAACAATTTCTGTTTTGTGATGAAATACGAATGTAGCGGTTGGGTCGTGGATTCTGGAGCAACTTGTTACATATACAGCAACGAGGATGATTTTGCCAGTTTAGATACGTCATGTAAAGATAGTGTGACAATCGCCAATGGACTGAACATACAAGAATTGTGTTTCTCTGTCTACAACTGAGGCAGAGTTCATTTCTCTGTCAGAGGCCGCAAAGGAATCTGTTTGGATTCGTAACATTCTTTCATATTTTAGGTGTTGTCAGACCACTCCGACAATAATACACGAGGGTTGTTGGCCTAATCTGGAATGAAACCTATCAATGCTGGTTGATTTCGGTCTCCTAATTCTTGCTGCGTACTCAGAATTTTCCCTATACGTCGAGATTTTGCACAAAATCGAGTCAAAATTGCAAAAAGGACGTTTTTGGTACATTATATCGCAAGTTATCGCACGATTTGGCCATGTGGCAGATGCAAACTTTATCACAAAATAAAATATAAACCTTGCCCTACGGATAATTGGTATAAAATGTGTGTCTAGATATTAGTTTTTGCAAAAAATAAAAAGAAATATGTGTTTCCAAACAAGTGAGCTCTCTTAAAAAACATTTCAATATTAGTTCGCAATGTGTTTGCTGTCAAAATTTCGAAAAAATGTTTTAAACTTTATCTTACTGAAATTTTTCGGAATATTTTTTAAATTATGTTTATGAAATATTTCTTTAAAATGGAGGGAATTGCACATAGAGTTATACAATTTCATACATATATAATGTAGTGGTGCTAGATGCAAAATCGAACTAAATTCTTAGCATCTGATGTACGCATTATGTGAAAACATAATGGGGAAATAAAAAATGCGGCACCCTACAGCTACTCTTTATCAAAATTAAATTTAAAATATTGTATGGACGCGGCTGTAGTTGTAATATGTATTGAATATTTTATTATAATTAATGGCAGATTTGGAACTATTTTTCGTAATGAAGATGAAGTTTATCATAAACTAAATACATTTTTTGTATATAAAATGTACTCACTACTTTCAGTCAATGAGTGAAAACATAAATGGAATTTTATGTCAATTTTAATAGCCATTATATATAACCTTGATAATCGACACTTATAGTTCACTTTTGTTTAGTTTTTCAAAGAGAAATATCACTAGCCAGATCAGGTGATTTGAAAAACAATATAATTGAATCACGTGAGCTGAACTGAAGCTGAATATTAACTGTGGAAAGTTGCATTAGTCATTCACTTTGAAGTACTAAATAAAACACTTCATTTATATGTTTCAAATTTTAATATCTGCATCGTATAAGAACATTTTATCAAATGACATAAAATGTGTAACTAAAAGTATTAAATGTAAACGAAACATTTTTTAAAGATTATTGAAATCTTTTTTGAATCTCAAATATGTTAAAAAAATGAATTAAGTTCCATAATATGAAAGTTTTGTTATGTATTTAAATATTCCAGTATATACGAAATTGTAAATAAATCAAGTGATTAAGAACTTTTTAAGTGGCCTTTAAAAATTGTTTAAAAAAAAATGGGCCTTTATTTTAATTTCACAGAGAAGGCTACGCATTATATATACCTATGTGTTTTTGTTTTGTTTGTTTAAAAATTTATTTTTCACAATATATGAAAAGCTTACTTCGCATTAAATGTCAACATATTTTTTATGTTGAATATTTACAATAAATGTTATTCTCATTTAGATTTCAAACGTTGCGCGACCAATATTATTATTACTTTATTATTATGATGATGAGCTTTATTATTATGATTAAGGCACAATTCATATTTGTTACGAAAAATAGTTCCAAATCTGCCATTAATTAAAATAAAATATTCAATACATATTACAACTACAGCCGTGTCCATAAAATATTATAAATTTAATTTTGATAAAGAGTAGCTGTAGGGTGCCGCATTATATATTTTCAAAAATTTCAGTTCAGTCGATCAGAGCATTCGTGGAGCATTCGTTGACGAGGGATGTATATATGATTTTTATTTTAACCCATTGAATCCTACCGAATCTGATACACACCAGGATATTACGCAGTGCAATTTTCCCCATCATGTTTACCCATAATGCGTACATCAGATGCTAAGAATTATGATTTTGCATCTAGCACCACTACATTATATCAGAATGGAAATATATATCTCTGGGTGCAATTTCCTCCAATTTAATCAAATATTTCATAAACAAATTTTGAAAAATATTTCGAAAAATTTAAGTAAGATAAAGTTTAGAACATTTTTTCGCAATTTTGACAGCAAAAACATTGCGAACTAATATTAAAATGTTTTTTAAGAGAGGTTAGAGAATTGTGATAAATTACTCTTTCGACACACTTTTTTGGTAACACAAATTTCTTTTTGATTTTTTGTAAAAACTACCCAAGTAACCAATTGCTGTATAGCGTAGCTGCATAATGGTTCAATAGTCGCTTAATGAACTTGAAAAGTTGTAAAAGCTACTAAACCCCCTTGAAGACCCTTTATGAAGCTAATTTGGAGTAATTATAAAGCAAATTGCTAGTGATCTAGTGCTATAACAATCGCATTCAATACTTTAAGAGCAACTGTGCAGCTTTTTATTTATTATATTCAAAAATTTTCAACGTAACAACATTATTTTAAATAGCATGATAAGAAGTAAGGTGTCGGACTGAAACCAAATGTACTCGGGTTCGAATCCCAGCCAGAACCAAACTTTTTTGTATTTATTTAATTTCGTTACAAAATTTGTTTTGCAAATCTGTTTATTATATATATATCATTTATTAAATTAGAATCATTTGTATATGTATAATTAATTTAAAATTTTAAAACTATTGTTTACCTTTTTCTGGATTTGAACCCGAGACCTCGCTCACTGAAAACTTGTACCGACACCTTAGACAGACCGAACACAGGAATTATTAAACTTGTGTTGTTTAAATGATAACAATACAGATGCTCAATATGTCACTGATGAGTTCGTTATTTTATAATAATTAAAGTATTAAATAAGAAACATTAATTTCCCAAGGATGTATGGTATAAAACATGAATATATATTAAATATATATATACTTAAATTATTGATCACAATAACAGGGACAGGCCAACATATGAAATGTAATTGAAACATTTATGTCCAAGAGTTACACACTGCAGTTTTTTTCATATCGTTTCAACACAGCTTGAAGACGTGCCAACTTTAAACTGGATTAGCCCAACATATTTTTTTAATATCTTTCACAAATGCTGAAGTTCCGCAGATATTTTTTATAAATTATCCACGATGTTCAGATCAGTTTAACTGAAATGTATATTCGCTGCAATCCTGCTTAATTTCGCACGTCTTCTTGGTGTGGAAACGGGTAAAACAATTCGTGCTTGCCTCTGGTAAGTTGTTTGCAGTCTTGAAATCTTGTTTTATTAAAGGACAAATGATTGTTTTGACTTTTTTTAAATAACAGGAGATTTTTAATATACAAAAATTAAATGCTGTATAGTAGGGCTTCAGTAGCTGCAAAACAGAATTTTGGCTGTTAGCCGTGTAATAGTGCTTCTATGGTGGTATTCATTAGATTTTGCAGCTAGCAGTATATTGGCAGTGATTTCAGCTAGCTCCATATAGGATTTTAAAAGGTTGCTCTAAAGAGACATTGCAGCTAGTGGCGTAGAAGTTCTGTAAAGGCAACAATTTGATGAACAAACTGCTAGCTGTATAATGAATTTATTAATGCTTTTTATTGGTTCTATATCATGTCTTAGAATTGTATTTTAATGCTAACTGTAGAAGTGTTCTTAAAAAACATATATCAAACCATTAAACAACTAGCTCTTAGAAATGCTATTGAAAACCCATAATACAAACTTTTTATGCAGCTTTTGGTTACTTGGGTAATATCTAGACACACATTTTTTTACCAATTATCCGTAGGGCATGGTTCATATTTTATTTTGTGATAAAGTTTGCATCTGCATCATGGCGAAATCGTGCGATAACTTGCGATATAAAGTACCAAAATTCTGAGTACGCAGCAAGAATCAGGAGACCGAAATCAACCAGAATTGATAGGTTTTATTCCAGATTAAAATCCTTGTAGAACAGTGTAATCAAAGCTGTCTTAGCCTCATAAAAGAAGAAAAATTAAGTAATAGATCTAAACATATCGACACAAAGTTTCATTTTTACAAGACTATGTTGACAAAGGAATAATCAAGTGTCAATATTGTTCAACAGATGAGATGATAGTAGATATGATGACGAAGCCTTTGGCAGCTGCGAAACTGGATTATTTACGAGATGCATCTGAAACGCAAATGAGGAGGAGTATTAAAATAATTTACTTGTTCAAAAATACTACTTTGCATTTACGTTTGGTTTTTATATTAATATTTGTTTTTTCCTACTTTTGTAAATATTGTTATATAAAATAATTTTTCTCACTTTAAAATAAATTTCTGAATAAGTGTGGTGAGCAGCAGTGTGGGTTGGCTGGACTGTTTGCCTCGGCCACCTAGTGAAAATGTGGCAGTGAGCGACACGATTGCGCTATCTCACAGGCGTTGTAGCACAGAATGGACTTGATCTACTTCTGCTCGAGCAGACAAAAGGGTTGCACGTTGCTGTTGCTCGGTCGGTCTAAGCCGACTATAAATACCCTACACATATGTGTGGTTACCATTCAAAGTGATATATAGGTCACCAGGGTATACGAATCCTGAAAATAACTACAAACATTCAATCGCTGAAGAATTTCCATTCATTTGATACCCAATTTTACAAATGGGTAGGTGTACCGAATTTCGATTTTTTTTTTGTGAACCACAAGTCTTTTCGCCGGAAAACATTATTATCATGTATTTGAGCATGATGTCAATATATATTTGACCAAAAAAGTTTACCTAAGCACGTATACATAAAAATTGATCTTTATATGTACATTTTATATGAGGTATTTAAACATAAGTGGTCGGATCATAGGTCAGAATGGACCGATCATTTATCTAGCTCTTCAATTTTAAAAGTAGTAGGGATTTCAACAGACAGACAGACGGACATCGCTATATCGACTCAGGAGGTCAAGGAGATCAAGAATATATATACTTTTCCATACCGGAGATGCTTCCTTCTGGGTGTTACAAACGGCGTACCAAACTGAATATACCCTTTCACTCTTAGTGTAGGGTATAATTAATTATGTATTACTAGGAATGATGTTAATAATGAGCCTGATTGTTGATTCCGTATCCGCATTCGATCCGCTGTGAACTCATAAATTTGAAATATTTAATCCGGAAGAAAAACACTGCATTATCGACTCGACTAAAAATTTGAATCATTTATTCCGTGACATCTAAATTATCTGTCGGATTTGATCCGTAGACATTTTATTGCGGTTAGAGAAAATTTATTGAAAAGAACTTAAAATATGTAAGTGTTCTTAATCGTATATTAATGTTTAAGTGTAAGTGATTAATTTTACAGGACGTCAAAATCTCCTGTAGGGCTGAAAAGTCAGCCTCTTAACACCCAATCGCGAGGTGACTTTACCTACCAATAGATGCTGATTCACGGAATTTCCACGCCCCTTAAAAGTGGTAACAAAATTGTCCGCCCTTTGGATAAATTGAAAACTGACCAAGGTTAAAATTGTTTTTTTTTTTTAAATTTAGAGTGGCTCTATAAAGTAATCTTAGCCGGTCAATCGAGAAAATTGTAGACCAATTTATGGCGCCAATTGCCAGCAAACTGCCACAAGAGAGTCCAGCCCGTCAGCTGCTTGTAGATCCTGTCGGGACTCGGTCAGTCGCATTCTATTGATTTCTTTAAATACATGCGCGGTATCTGTACTGTGGCTGTCTCGCGTATGCCGTCCGTGATAATTGCCGGACACTTAAATTCTACCGCCGCACTTGTAATGTATTTTACTTGCGAGTATTGGGTTGATGTTGCCGATCTCGCAACTGAAACGTCTTGTACCACATACACGTGCAGACTCTCGCGTGCCAGCTGCAAATCGGATTTGTACAATTTGGTCAAAGCAGTCTGGCGCTCCACAATTGCTTCTTGGCGCTTATCGCGACGGCGGCAGTTAACGTAAGTCCACATACTCATAATCACTATTGTCGCCCGAATATAATGCAATTGTATCCATTATTCAAAAAATTTTAGCACACACAGTTTAAAAAATTAAACTTTTGTTCGAAATTGCAACAATCAGACCCATTATTTAAAAAGATAAAATTAATTTCCTGTAATTTTCTGAATTTCAAATGAAAAGTTAGGAATAATAACACTACACAACAAAACTATTTATATAGCGATCTTTCTCTGCAGATTCTACATTTCAAGTCGCTTAAGTTTTCCTTCTCCAATAAACACAATAAGAATTATGTGCATTGAAGAAAGAACCAAAAGCAAAAATACAAAAACTGCATCAACTCAAGATTTTTGCCAAAAAACACAATAAACACAATAATTCTTATTGGGTTTATTGGAGAAGGAAAACTTAAGCGACTTGAAGTGTAGAATCTGCAGAGAAAGATCGCTGATGAAGAGGCTTGGCTGCCTCTGAAACAGCTGTACGATCTGCCACTCAATGCATTATGCCAATTGTTCGTTGTTTTATTGGTTGGTACAAAACACCCAATTTGTACTGACTGGACCTTGAGCACGTTAAGACAATATCTTAAAATTATCAAGAGGTCGTAAAACAAAAATTATTAAAACTATTAACAGTAACTTTATAACGCTGTGCCAATTAGAAATAGAAACGATATCCTATACTTAAATATTATATTTTGTTAATAAGGAGTTCGCACGAAAAAATTGTAACATAGAAAAATTAAAAAATCAAGTAAGCCGTGAATCCAAACTATGCGAATTTTCGCTGCAGATTGTATTATACCTCACACTATATACATTTTTTAACAAAAAAAATCTAATTATTTGTTTATAGGAACCTTTTCAGGAATCCCCTCCATCAAACCCTTTATGGTTATTTCATTCATATTTTGGAAAGCTTCAGTCCACTTAATCTTAAATTCATTTATGTCCTTCGATACACCTTTCGTCACTTTCAGTTTCCGCTTAATTAGAACCCATTAACGTTTCGTTGGCCTCAGTTCTGGGCAGTTTGGCGCATTAGCCTCTCTATGTACATTCATAATATTGCTGGTGTACCACTCCTTCGCTTTTTTCCATAGTGGCATAATTCTAGATGAGGCCATAAGAAGTTGGATACCTAATGCTGGATTATAAGTGGTGTTAACATGATTTGCAAGCATTCAATATAAATATACGTGTTGATTGACCCAGTAGTTAAATACGGCTGGCTTCTTTTACTATAGCTGCATATTACCAGCCACGCGAGAAATTTCTAAGGGATTTTTTTAACACATATGCGCTTTGGAAAAGTCGCAAAACTTCAACAGTTTTGTCAATTTTTAAGTGATTCCATTTCGGATATTGTTGAAAAAATGTCACAATGATTTTTCGAATTTAAGCTTATGTACTCACTTTCAGCAAACACGTCCGTGGAAATAAAAATAATTTATTCTGGGTTCATCTGTCATTAAAACGAAAGACGATGTTATGCTAATTGTTCGGACCCTTCTAACAGAAGTAGGAATATTATGTTACAATTTTTTCGTGCGCTCGCCTTAATTGATTTTTAATTACATAAATATACAGAACCTCTATAATTTGTATTTTAAAAAATACTACTTGCTGACTTCTATATCTACAAGGACGATGCAAGATGTTTAATTTATGTTTTCTACACGTAATCGTATTTTTTATTAGTTTGAAGGTCACACGTTTGTTCATTTGATCGTGAGTGTTACTGAGTGCTAAAAGTAAGCAGCGTTGTTATTTAATTGTGATTTCGTAATGCCAAACATACATATAGTTAAAGCGTTGTCATACTAATTCTATTATTTTATTCATTGTCATCAAGAATGAACAAATACACATAATTCAAAGAACCTTTTTTTTTTTACGTTGGATGTGTTAAATAGCAGAAATTATAAACATACACCGTGTCCAATATATTCTCATACACTTTTTAATGTATATAACTCGCTAATCGTTCATTGTATAATATTTATTTTTATTACGAAGTAAAACTATATTTATTGATATTATTTACAAAAACCGCTTTGGAATCACAGATCCTTTAAATTTCTTCACCAGCTTCAATCGTTTTTCAAATCCGTTGCAGGCAGCACGAACGGCATCCATTGGAATTTCATCCAATATTCGTTTAATAACTTCCACAAATTTATCCAAATTTTTGAATTTGTAATTGTTTAATTTTGACATCATGTATGGCCAAAGAAAAAAATCTAATGGAGTCAAATCCGGAGAGCTAGGAGGCCATTTATCCTTACCAAGAAAATAAGTCAAATTGCTTTTCAACCAGTCTTGAACTATTTTAGCTGTATGTGCAGGAGCACCGTCTTGTTGAAAAACATAGTAATCATCTCCGTACAAAATGTTGATGTTAGGCAAAGGAATCTTCCCAAATTTTTTGTTTTATTATATTCAGCGTTTACTTTGACTCCTTTATTGATAAAAGCTAACGGAAGTTTTCTTCGTTTGCAAATGACTCCCCATACCATCACAGAAACGGCACATGTTTTTGGTGGGCAGGAATATCTGTGATCGGAACAGACCAAACTCGATCATTTTGAGCATTGTGCGACTGCTCCGAGACAAAAAGTTTCTCATCAGAGAAAATAAACTCGTCACCACCGTGCCAAGAAATAATGTGAGACACTCTTTCCCGTCGTTTTATCATGGATGCTTCGGAAACTCCATGAACTTTGCGTTTCTTGTAAGCTTTGCATCCTAGGTCCAATTTAAAAATGTTATGGGCAGTTCCTCTTGAAATTTTTATGTCAGAAGCCAGAGTTCTTATTGTTCGTTGAGGATTTCGTCTAATTCTCTCTTTGACAATCTTAATCACAGATGTAGTTCTTACCGAACGATTTCGACCAGATCTTTTACGGTCATTAATAGAAGAGGTCTCCTTATATCTTCGTATGGTCCTGTATATAAAATCACGTTTTACACCATGCCTTTTTAACTCCTTATAAAAGCTGCCTGCATTTTTTCCTTTTATAAATAGGTTTATTACGATTGCCCGACATTTTTTCATCGCTGATTGCTAATTAACACAATTTTACACAATGTCGATATTTTAAGAAATGATTGCTAAATTTTCGAAGAATAATTTTTGACATTAAAAACTTTGCCTAATTGTTGACATTTAATTCTATGTTAATTGCTGAAAGTGTATGAGAATATATTGGACACGGTGTACATATATTAATATCTGATAAAAACATTAATATAGTAAATTCATATAAATCCGCGATTAAAGCAATTTATGTTTAAATATTGTATAACAATATTTCAATCTGAACAAAATAAAGGGTCGCTACAAAAGTAGAGCGACAGGGACAGCAAACGACGCCATATTTCTTGCCGCTCTTTTGACATTTCTCTTCAGTAAGGTTTGCCAATTCATGATGGCATGATGGCTTGACCACCAGAAGTGTCGTATGTTCGTGAATTGGGCTGAGCAACAACTTGAAAATGATTCGGATTTTCATCGAAAAATCATCTTCAGCGATGAGGCTCATTTCTGGCTGAATGGCTTCGTCAATAAACAAAATATGCGTTATTGGTCAGACAGCAATCCACACGTACTCCATGAGTCATCATTGCATCCCGAAAAAATTAAGGTTTGGTGCGGTTTATGGGCCGGGGGCGTCATACTTCTTCCGTGATGATCAAGACCGGCACGTTACTGTGAATGCGAATCACTACCGTTCAATGATAACCGAATATTTTTGGCCCCAATTGGATGATATGGACTTGGAGGACATGTGGTTCCAACAGGACGGCGCCACAAGCCACACAGCGAATGCCACAATCAATTTATTGGAAACCAAGTTTGGAGAACGTGTTATCTCACGAAATGGTCCAGTCGATTGGCCGCCTCGGTCGTGCGATTTGACGCCGTTAGACTATTTCCTGTGGGGCTACGTCAAGTCTATGATCTATGCCAACAAGCCAGCGACGATTGATGAACTTCGTACGAATATCGAACGTGAAATTACAGCAGTATCGGCCGATTTATGCTTGAAAACCGTCGAAAACTGTCGAAAATTGGGTTCAGCGTCTGGACTTCTGCAAGCGTGCCCGTGGTGGCCATTCAAAAGAAATCGAGTTCCATACATAATGGCATCGAACGTATGTAACCCTCTTATAAAAAACACTTTAATTATACAATTGAATTAAAATGTAATTAGATTTTACTCCTTTCGAATTACGTATTACGTATTTTATAAGCACGTGCCTCATTTTCAAGGGTGGCACGTGTTATTCGTTCGCTTAAAACTGTAATATTTCGAAGGAAAATTAAGTAATTTCTTCATTTTTTTTTTTTTTTGGTTCAAGTAGTATTTGAATATAGCTAAAAATCGTAAAAAATAAAGATTCTGTGCTATATATATCAATTAAATAGTACGCGATCCGGAGTAAACATTTTTTTTTTAATAGAGATATTTATATATTAACACATTGTTCCCAAAGCTAATGTCATAATAATTCACAGACAAATTTTTTTATAGTTATTTCATAATAAATCGCAGAGAAATTCAGGACGCAAATTCCACTCTTTAAAAATTAGTTTTAATATTACCCGGTTCCCAATATGACAGCCTTATTAAATTATTGAAATTCAACCGTTATTTTAATTTGCAACAGTAATATTAATTAAGGTTGCGAGATAAAATAGAAAATAATGTATTAAGGAGTGCGTCATTAGAAACTTGTGCACGCTTTTTCTACTGTAACTTTTTTCATTGGAATTCAAAACAAAATATTTTAATCAAGTTAGGTTTGAAAAACATGTCGGAATATGTAGTATGTAACTTTTGCAAAATTGGTTTGTTATTCAGCGAAAAAAATGGGCGATGAACAAAAAGTGCGTGAGGAAATTATAAAAAATTTCTTAAATAATCCTCACTTTACATATAAAAGGATTGCAAAAATTGTAAAAGCTCACCGGAACACTGTATCAAAAGTACTTCAAAAGTTCAAGGCGGACCTTAGCTATGATAGGAAGCGAGGAACAGGCAAAAAGAAAGGTTCTGGTGACCGAAACAAATTTTAATTTTAAGACCCAAAGAAGAGCAAAGTTTTCAAGAAAATTTCTCGTGTAGTTGTGGCAAACGAAGCAAAATTTTCGTGATCGCTGGGACAATTAACACGGAAATATATTTGAAGGAGTGCTTACAGAAGAGACTTCTACCATTTTTAAGACAACATGAAGTGTCTACCTTTTTTTGGCCTGATCTTGCTTCGTGTCACTACAGTAAAGCTGTCTTGGATTGGTACCAGAAAAATAATATAGTGTTTGTCCCTAGAGAAGCGAACCCACCGAATTGCCCAGAGCTCCGGCCAATCGAGAGATATTGGGCTCTGGTAAAAAGGGAATTGAAGACCACCAAACGGGTATCTAAGGACGTTGTAAATTTTCAGCGTCAATGGTGTGCTGCAAGCCAAAGGATCGAGAAAGAGACTGTGAAGGCCCTAATGATGGGATTTGCAGAAAAAGTTAATAATTTTAACATTGATTAATTTTTTTTATAATTACTATGAATAAAATTTACTTTAATAAAATGTTAACTTTTTGAAAATTGACAAAGTGGTTACTGAGATATTTTTATTTTTCGATGCACACATTTCTAATGACGCACTCCTTATGATAGGGCATACTCATGGTTGAAGTATATACAGGTTAGTTCATCTAGACAGTTAGTTGGCATATACAGTGCTGAGAATGTCAATAAGATAACTTTACAACAATTAATTGTCAAATTAAACTTTATTTCAAGGTTAGATTTTTTGAATTTTAATTAGGCTATTTTATTAAAATTTCACTGCAAAAATTCTCTTTTCACTATTGTCATAAACTGCGGTGTTCTTCTGGAGCCCACAGATAGCTTTAGAAATACAAATACATTTGCAGCAAAATTTTAAATAATTTGTAAACATCACATATTTTGTATTATTTGTGAGATGTTTCTTACAATCATCACGAAAAAGGTCATATTTCTGGGGTAGATTCACTGCAACTACTAGAGAAATAGGTAGCATATAGAAGATATAAATGATATAAATGATATAAATGATATAAATGATATAAATGATATAAATGATATAAATGATATAAATGATATAAATGATATAAATGATATAAATGATATAAATGATATAAATGATATAAATGATATAGATGATATAAATGATATAAATGATATAAATGATATAAATGATATAAATGATATAAATGATATAAATGATATAAATGATATAAATGATATAAATGATATAAATGATATAAATGATATAAATGATATAAATGATATAAATGATATAAATGATATAAATGATATAAATGATATAAATGATATAAATGATATAAATGATATAAATGATATAAATGATATAAATGATATAAATGATATAAATGATATAAATGATATAAATGATATAAATGATATAAATGATATAAATGATATAGATGATATAAATGATATAAATGATATAAATGATATAAATGATATAAATGATATAAATGATATAAATGATATAAATGATATAAATGATATAAATGATATAAATGATATAAATGATATTCATGATATAAATGATATAAATGATATAAATGATATAAATGATATAAATGATATAAATGATATAAATGATATAAATCATATAAATCATATAAATGATATAAATGATATAAAGGATATAAATGATATAAATGATATAAATGATATAAATGATATAAATGATATAAATGATATAAATGATATAAATGATATAAATGATATAAATGATATAAATGATATAAATGATATAAATGATATAAATGATATAAATGATATAAATGATATAAATGATATAAATGATATAAATGATATAAATGATATAAATGATATAAATGATATAAATGATATAAATGATATAAATGATATAAATGATATAAATGATATAAATGATATAAATGATATAAATGATATAAATGATATAAATGATATAAATGATATAAATGATATAAATGATATAAATGATATAAATGATATAAATGATATAAATGATATAAATGATATAAATGATATAAATGATATAAATGATATAAATGATATAAATGATATAAATGATATAAATGATATAAATGATATAAATGATATAAATGATATAAATGATATAAATGATATAAATGATATAAATGATATAAATGATATAAATGATATAAATGATATAAATGATATAAATGATATAAATGATATAAATGATATAAATGATATAAATGATATAAATGATATAAATGATATAAATGATATAAATGATATAAATGATATAAATGATATAAATGATATAAATGATATAAATGATATAAATGATATAAATGATATAAATGATATAAATGATATAAATGATATAAATGATATAAATGATATAAATGATATAAATGATATAAATGATATAAATGATATAAATGATATAAATGATATAAATGATATAAATGATATAAATGATATAAATGATATAAATGATATAAATGATATAAATGATATAAATGATATAAATGATATAAATGATATAAATGATATAAATGATATAAATGATATAAATGATATAAATGATATAAATGATATAAATGATATAAATGATATAAATGATATAAATGATATAAATGATATAAATGATATAAATGATATAAATGATATAAATGATATAAATGATATAAATGATATAAATGATATAAATGATATAAATGATATAAATGATATAAATGATATAAATGATATAAATGATATAAATGATATAAATGATATAAATGATATAAATGATATAAATGATATAAATGATATAAATGATATAAATGATATAAATGATATAAATGATATAAATGATATAAATGATATAAATGATATAAATGATATAAATGATATAAATGATATAAATGATATAAATGATATAAATGATATAAATGATATAAATGATATAAATGATATAAATGATATAAATGATATAAATGATATAAATGATATAAATGATATAAATGATATAAATGATATAAATGATATAAATGATATAAATGATATAAATGATATAAATGATATAAATGATATAAATGATATAAATGATATAAATGATATAAATGATATAAATGATATAAATGATATAAATGATATAAATGATATAAATGATATAAATGATATAAATGATATAAATGATATAAATGATATAAATGATATAAATGATATAAATGATATAAATGATATAAATGATATAAATGATATAAATGATATAAATGATATAAATGATATAAATGATATAAATGATATAAATGATATAAATGATATAAATGATATAAATGATATAAATGATATAAATGATATAAATGATATAAATGATATAAATGATATAAATGATATAAATGATATAAATGATATAAATGATATAAATGATATAAATGATATAAATGATATAAATGATATAAATGATATAAATGATATAAATGATATAAATGATATAAATGATATAAATGATATAAATGATATAAATGATATAAATGATATAAATGATATAAATGATATAAATGATATAAATGATATAAATGATATAAATGATATAAATGATATAAATGATATAAATGATATAAATGATATAAATGATATAAATGATATAAATGATATAAATGATATAAATGATATAAATGATATAAATGATATAAATGATATAAATGATATAAATGATATAAATGATATAAATGATATAAATGATATAAATGATATAAATGATATAAATGATATAAATGATATAAATGATATAAATGATATAAATGATATAAATGATATAAATGATATAAATGATATAAATGATATAAATGATATAAATGATATAAATGATATAAATGATATAAATGATATAAATGATATAAATGATATAAATGATATAAATGATATAAATGATATAAATGATATAAATGATATAAATGATATAAATGATATAAATGATATAAATGATATAAATGATATAAATGATATAAATGATATAAATGATATAAATGATATAAATGATATAAATGATATAAATGATATAAATGATATAAATGATATAAATGATATAAATGATATAAATGATATAAATGATATAAATGATATAAATGATATAAATGATATAAATGATATAAATGATATAAATGATATAAATGATATAAATGATATAAATGATATAAATGATATAAATGATATAAATGATATAAATGATATAAATGATATAAATGATATAAATGATATAAATGATATAAATGATATAAATGATATAAATGATATAAATGATATAAATGATATAAATGATATAAATGATATAAATGATATAAATGATATAAATGATATAAATGATATAAATGATATAAATGATATAAATGATATAAATGATATAAATGATATAAATGATATAAATGATATAAATGATATAAATGATATAAATGATATAAATGATATAAATGATATAAATTATATAAATTATATAAATTATATAAATTATATAAATTATATAATTTATATAATTTATATAATTTATATAATTTATATAATTTATATAATTTATATCAGTTATATCATTTATATCATTTATATCATTTATATCATTTATATCATTTATATCATTTATATCATTTATATCATTTATATCAATGATATAAATGATATAAATGATATAAATGTTATAAATGATATAAATGATATAAATGATATAAATGATATAAATGATATAAATGATATAAATGATATAAATGATATAAATGATATAAATGATATAAATGATATAAATGATATAAATGATATAAATGATATAAATGATATAAATGATATAAATGATATAAATGATATAAATGATATAAATGATATAAATGATATAAATGATATAAATGATATAAATGATATAAATGATATAAATGATATAAATGATATAAATGATATAAATGATATAAATGATATAAATGATATAAATGATATAAATGATATAAATGATATAAATGATATAAATGATATAAATGATATAAATGATATAAATGATATAAATTGATATTAATGATATAAATGATATAAATGATATAAATGATATTAATGATATAAATGATATAAATGATATAAATGATATAAATGATATAAATGATATAAATGATATAAATGATATAAATGATATAAATTATATAAATTATATAAATGATATAAATGATATAAATGATATAAATGATATAAATGATATAAATTATATAAATGATATAAATGATATAAATGATATAAATGATATAAATTATATAAATGATATAAATGATATAAATGATATAAATGATATAACTGATATAAATGATATAAATGATATAAATTATATAAATTATATAAATTATATAAATTATATAAATTATATAAATTATATAAATTATATAAATTATATAAATTATATAAATTATATAAATTATATAAATTATATAAATTATATAAATTATATAAATTATATAAATTATATAAATTATATAAATTATATAAATTATATAAATTATATAAATTATATAAATTATATAAATTATATAAATTATATAAATTATATAAATTATATAAATTATATAAATTATATAAATTATATAAATTATATAAATTATATAAATTATATAAATTATATAAATTATATAAATTATATAAATTATATAAATTATATAAATTATATAAATTATATAAATTATATAAATTATATAAATTATATAAATTATATAAATTATATAAATTATATAAATTATATAAATTATATAAATTATATAAATTATATAAATTATATAAATTATATAAATTATATAAATTATATAAATTATATAAATTATATAAATTATATAAATTATATAAATTATATAAATTATATAAATTATATAAATTATATAAATTATATAAATTATATAAATTATATAAATTATATAAATTATATAAATTATATAAATTATATAAATTATATAAATTATATAAATTATATAAATTATATAAATTATATAAATTATATAAATTATATAAATTATATAAATTATATAAATTATATAAATTATATAAATTATATAAATTATATAAATTATATAAATTATATAAATTATATAAATTATATAAATTATATAAATTATATAAATTATATAAATTATATAAATTATATAAATTATATAAATTATATAAATTATATAAATTATATAAATTATATAAATTATATAAATTATATAAATTATATAAATTATATAAATTATATAAATTATATAAATTATATAAATTATATAAATTATATAAATTATATAAATTATATAAATTATATAAATTATATAAATTATATAAATTATATAAATTATATAAATTATATAAATTATATAAATTATATAAATTATATAAATTATATAAATTATATAAATTATATAAATTATATAAATTATATAAATTATATAAATTATATAAATTATATAAATTATATAAATTATATAAATTATATAAATTATATAAATTATATAAATTATATAAATTATATAAATTATATAAATTATATAAATTATATAAATTATATAAATTATATAAATTATATAAATTATATAAATTATATAAATTATATAAATTATATAAATTATATAAATTATATAAATTATATAAATTATATAAATTATATAAATTATATAAATTATATAAATTATATAAATTATATAAATTATATAAATTATATAAATTATATAAATTATATAAATTATATAAATTATATAAATTATATAAATTATATAAATTATATAAATTATATAAATTATATAAATTATATAAATTATATAAATTATATAAATTATATAAATTATATAAATTATATAAATTATATAAATTATATAAATTATATAAATTATATAAATTATATAAATTATATAAATTATATAAATTATATAAATTATATAAATTATATAAATTATATAAATTATATAAATAATATAAATTATATAAATTATATAAATTATATAAATTATATAAATTATATAAATTATATAAATTATATAAATTATATAAATTATATAAATTATATAAATTATATAAATTATATAAATTATATAAATTATATAAATTATATAAATTATATAAATTATATAATTTATATAATTTATATAATTTATATAATTTATATAATTTATATAATTTATATAATTTATATAATTTATATAATTTATATAATTTATATAATTTATATAATTTATATAATTTATATAATTTATATAATTTATATAATTTATATAATTTATATAATTTATATAATTTATATAAATTATATAAATTACATAAATTTTATAATTTATATAAATTATACATGTTATATAACACTATACTTATTTATAAATACATATTGTTACGAAAATTCAGTCTACGGAAAACTGTTCTACGAGTTCGAATCGCTGGATTGTGTACAAAATAAAAACGCACTAATATTTGGTTTTAACTAGTATTATTTCAACTATTATTAATTAACTTTATTTATTTAAATAACAACTTAAAGAATAATCACTTATATCAACTGCTGAATTACTACAATTTATCTTTACAAAGTTCACTCACGAGACGCACTAGTTCACTATTAAATCACAACTGAACTACAGTAGTCAGATGCGCGGCCTTATATACTGCATGCATCAGTTCGACACGTTTCGACAAGCTTCGACTTGTTTCGAGAACCTTCTACTCGTTTCGTGATTGACGCATGCTATTGGCATCTCATTCGCACTCATGTGTTTTAATGCGCTGATCTTCCATCTCTTTCTTGCA
This sequence comes from Dryomyza anilis, assembly GCA_951804985.1. NCBI lineage: Eukaryota > Metazoa > Arthropoda > Insecta > Diptera > Dryomyzidae > Dryomyza > Dryomyza anilis. The sequence continues at coordinate 48,075,821 of OX638132.1, forward strand.
CACTGCCTCAGTGCGCTGAATGATCTTCCGTCCCTTTCTAACACATTGCTTAGTGCGCTGAATTGTCTTGCGTCTCATTTACTATTGTTGATTGCTTGCACAGTGGAGCAAATTACCTCTTTTTGTAACACTGCCCTCCACCTAAATCTGTTCGTCCCGAACAGATGTTAATCCTCTCTCTCTCTATACGGCGCCAACCTTTCTAGATGTACCACTTTCATTTTTCTTCTAACGCCTGCAGTATTCTGAATCCGATACACGACATCGTTAATTCTTTTAATTATCTTGTATGGTCCTTCCCAGTGTGTTTGTAGCTTAGGGGATAAGCCTTTCTTCCTTTGTGGGTTATAGAGCAAAACAAGTTGTCCTTCCATAAATCCCTCTGAATTTGTGCGCAAGTCGTATCTGGCCTTCATCTTATCACTCGCAAATTGTGTACGTTGTCTTACAAACTGATGCACTTCGTTCATTACTTCACTTTTTCTGAAAACATAATTGTGTACAGGAATTCCAGCTGAAGGACTCGCACCAAACTTTAAATCCGCAGGTAATCTTAAGTCTGTTCCAAAAACAATTTTAGATGGTGAAGCTGCTGTGGTATCATGAACCGCCGTTCGATAAGCCATGAGGAATAGTGGTATGTGTGTATCCCAATCTTTTTGATTTTTATCAACCACTTTTCTGAGATACTCTTCCAAAGTCCGATTGAATCTCTCCACCATGCCGTCTGATTGCGGGTGCAAAGGCGTTGTTCGTGTTTTGTGTATGTTGAGGACTTTGCACACTTCTTTAAATACAGCAGACTCAAAATTTCTTCCTTGATCTGAATGCAATTCTAACGGTACTCCAAAACGGCTTACCCAGTTGTTAACTAATGCATCCGCAACTGTTGTGGCTTCTTGATTCGGCATGGGATACACTTCAGGCCACTTGCTGAAGTAGTCAATGACGACAAGCACATACTTATTCCCCGCATCACTGATTGGAAACGGCCCGGCGACATCCATGGCAATACGCTCGAATGGTGCTCCCACGTTGTATTGATGCATCCTGCCGCGACTTCTGACTGTTGGTCCTTTTGCTGGTACACATTGTGGGCAACTGCGAATCCAATCTGCGACTGACTCTTGGCATCCAATCCAATAAAAACGTTTCTTTACCTTCTCGACCGTTTTATTAATGCCCAAATGACCACCACTAGATCCACCATGGTATTCCGCTAATATCTCTTTTATTTTAGACTTGGGAACAACAATCAAACTTCGAGCGGATGTGCCATCTTCATTTTCCCATACACGATATAAGCAACCATCTTGTAGCTTTAAGCTCTGCCACTGTGCCCAGTAAGCTTTAGTTATGCCACTGTCAGCAGCTATATCTTCCCATGATGGTTTTGTTTGCTGTTCCTTGAACATCATGATTTTTGTGAGGTCGGGATCACTCTTTTGATCAATTTGAATTTGTTCCGGAGTCCATTTTTCATCGGGCAAAACATTTAGCAAACGAATGTCAATTATGGTTTCTTTTCCTTCCGCTCTTGAACAATGTCTGCATTCTAGTTTACATGGGCGTCGTGACAGAGCATCTGCATTTCCATGATGACCTCCTTTACGATGTTCTATGGTGAAATCGTAGCTCTGTAATCGTTCTATCCAACGCGCAATTTGACCTTCAGGGTCTTTGAACTGAAGTAACCATCTCAGTGCAGCGTGATCGGTTCTCAAGTGAAACTGTTGCCCGTACAGGTATTTGTGGAAATTTTTCACACTTTCGATTACAGCAAGAAGCTCCCTCCTGGTGACACAGTAATTTCGCTCGGGTTTGGACAAGGTTTTACTGTAGTATGCGATCACTTTTTCTTGTCCATTGATCACTTGAGAGAGAACTCCGCCGATTCCGTATCCACTCGCATCCGTATCAAGTATAAATTTCTCCCCTGGAATTGGATACGCAAGAATTGGTGCCGAGCACAGCAGATCTTTTAATTTCAAAAACGCCCTTTCTTGATCATCGCCCCATTGAAATACGCGGTTCTTTCTTGTCAGCTCGTGAAGACTGCTAGCAACATTGGCAAAACCTGGAACAAATCGCCTGTAGTATGTACATAGCCCCAAGAAACTTCGTAGGTCATGTAGGTTTTGCGGTCTGGGCCACTCCTTCACTGCAACTATTTTATCTTCATCGGTATGCACTCCTTCCGTGGTAACTCGATGGCCCAGATACTTGACTTCTTTCTTGAAAAGTGAGCATTTCTTTGGGCTAAGTTGTAGACCCGCATTTTTCAATCGAAGGAATACTTCCTCTAGATTTCTTAGATGTTCGTTGAAATCCTTGCCCATAACAATTATGTCATCAAGGTATACTAGGCATGTTTTCCAGTGTAAACCTTTTAATACGTGCTCCATTAACCGCTCGAATGTTGCTGGGGCATTGCATAGTCCAAACGGCATTACCAAAAATTGCCATAGTCCATCTCCAGTACTGAATGCAGTCTTCTCTCGATCTTTCTTATCGATTTCCACTTGCCAGTAACCGCTTTGCAAGTCCAACGTTGAAAACCACTTAGCATTAGATAGTGTATCCAAGGTGTCATCGATTCTAGGCAGCGGATAACTATCTTTCTTGGTGACATCATTAAGTTTTCGGTAATCAACGCAAAACCGAGTACTACCGTCCTTCTTTTTCACCAATACTACTGGTGAACTCCATGGACTCTCAGATGGTTCCACCACGCCATTTGTGTGCATTTCTTCAACCAAATGTGATACTTCGTCTCTTTTCGCAAGTGGTACCCTTCGTGGTGCTTGACGAATTGGGTTAGAATCACCAGTGTCTATTCGATGTTTTACAATGGCAGTTCTGCCATCCTTTTGGCCCTTTTCAGCAAATATACACCGATATTTGTCAATTAGCTGTTGCACTTGACTCTTTTCTTTGCCACCCAAATCCTTCGTCCACTCATTTATAAACCTGTCGGTAGATTGTTTGTTTATTTGCGGTGTGACATAGTCCTTTGATGTATTTGACTCGCAATTTATAATCGCTGACGCCTCTTGACACTGGCCTACCACTGTTCCCTTTTTGATTAATTTTGACGAGTTTTCCAAATTGAGAACTCTTATAGGTACAATTCTGTCTTTCTCCGCCTCAACAAGTGTTCTTCCTACCACTATGTTACTTTTATACAGCTCTTCGTTTGCTTCAATAACCCACAACTTGCTTATCCCACAATCTCCATTTAATTTCGCCCAAACAATTGCTTCTGAATTAGGTGGTATTTTTCTATTTTTATATGCAATAACTTGTTTCATGTTCGGGCTCTGGTCACAATCAATATTTAGTTGGATCTCCGTGTTGGCATAATTCAAAATCTTTCTTGTTAAATCAAGTGTGAAACCGTTCTTTATCATGAAGTCCATGCCAAGTATTATTTCGTCTACTATTTCTGCCACAATAAAATCATGCTTAACTGTCGTAGTACCAATCGTTATTTTCTTGGTAATCTTTCCTCTGATAGGGGCCTCTTCACCTGTAGCTGTTTGTAATCTTATTCCTACAAGCGGCTCTACTTCATCCTTAACAAGGTTACTTCTTATTATTGAGTGTGAAGCTCCCGTATCCAATGTTACCATATATGCTGTACAATCAATGAGTCCTTCGACAGTTAAGCTATTTGGCTTTCGAGCAATTTGTGAAATGGAGATTCTGGGGCAATCGGTTATGGGAGTCAGATCGTGCCCCGCAGAACTGACTCGTTTTAGTTTAAAGATTGATTCAAATTTACGTTATTTTGGACATGATCCTGGGTTTCTTCATGTCGGGGTTCATTTGCAAATGGATTGATTGAGCGCTTGCGTTTTTTACGACAATCACGTGCCATATGCCCATATGTATCGCAGTTGTAACATTTACCTTTGAATTGGGTATCTTTGTTGGCTGATGTGTGTTCGGTTTTAACGCCTGATTTAACTGCTTGGCACACTACTTGAAATAAATCATCGTTCTCAACATCAATTCTACGAGCCTTTGGAGCCGATCGGCACAACGTATTTGCTGTCTCCTGTGTTAGAGCGATGGTAACCGTTTCCGTAAATGTTACCTTGGGCGCAATCACTGTTGCACGTTTTGTCTCCTGATCGCGTATGCCATCAACAAACGCTTCGATTTTGCACTTTTCTATGAAATCACTTGCTGAATCTGAATACGACAAATGGGCAAGCCTCTCGATGTCCGCTGCATACGCCTGCAATGTTTCTCCATTTCTTTGCATTCGGCCCTTTAGTTCCATTCTGTAGATCTGCTTCATGTGATCACTTCCATATTTCCGTTGCAGTGCAGCCATAACCGCTGTGTAACTATTTCTATCGCTTTCTGGAACAGTCTGCAATACTTCGGCAGCTCCACCTTTCAGGGTCACAATAAGCGCTGCTACGCTATCTTCATTGTTCCATCGATTACTTACAGCCGTTGTCTCAAATTGGAGCTTGAAAATGTTGAACGCTGTGGTTCCATCGTAAATCGGCGATTTCAGCTTCGAACCACTAAGAACATGCTGTGTAGGTCCACTTAGCTGTAACGCACCGAAATCTTCTTGCATTTTCTGGAACTTTTTGTCGATGCCATTTTCCAATTTTTCAAATTTGCTTTCCATGTCATTTACATGTGCCTCAAGTTCGTTTACTTTGCCATGGAGTGTATTAGAAACTTCCAGAAGCTGCTTAGAGTGTTCCTGCATCTGCTCCTCCATTTTTACTTGATGTTGGTTGGAATTTTCTTGAAGTATCTCCATTTTAGTTTGAAGCTGATTTGAATTTTCTAGAAGTTCTGTTTTAAGTTGATTGGAATTTTCTTGGAGCTTCTGTTCCATTTTGTTGGAATTTTCTAGAAACTGTCTGGAATTTTCTTGAGCCATTATCTGAAATTGTTGTTGCATAGCTCCGATCAACTGGCTCATATCAAAAACTTGGGTCTGTACTTTCTCCTCTGAGTCCAGATTTTTCGATGACGGTGCTGCAACTTCCACTTCAAAATTGTGCATCGTAAGATCAATGCCCTGCGCCTCTAATTCGTCCATTAGGCGCTTTTGCAGCTCTACTTTCGTACCAGCAGTTGGAAGATCACGATTCGCCAGCTCCTTCTTTAGCTGGTCGACTTTAAGTTGTTCTAATTTAACCATTTTGTATCACAATCCCACTTCTGACACCAATGTTACGAAAATTCAGTCTACGGAAAACTGTTCTACGAGTTCGAATCGCTGGATTGTGTACAAAATAAAAACGCACTAATATTTGGTTTTAACTAGTATTATTTCAACTATTATTAATTAACTTTATTTATTTAAATAACAACTTAAAGAATAATCACTTATATCAACTGCTGAATTACTACAATTTATCTTTACAAAGTTCACTCACGAGACGCACTAGTTCACTATTAAATCACAACTGAACTACAGTAGTCAGATGCGCGGCCTTATATACTGCATGCATCAGTTCGACACGTTTCGACAAGCTTCGACTTGTTTCGAGAACCTTCTACTCGTTTCGTGATTGACGCATGCTATTGGCATCTCATTCGCACTCATGTGTTTTAATGCGCTGATCTTCCATCTCTTTCTTGCACACTGCCTCAGTGCGCTGAATGATCTTCCGTCCCTTTCTAACACATTGCTTAGTGCGCTGAATTGTCTTGCGTCTCATTTACTATTGTTGATTGCTTGCACAGTGGAGCAAATTACCTCTTTTTGTAACAATATTAAATACATACATACGGTTCCCGAACATAACCCCCAATTCGAATTTGGGGATTATGTCCGCGTAGGAACGCCGAGATTGCGCGATTTTTTGGAAATAAAATTTCGCCTGCGGCGCTTCAATTTCGCATAAATTCAAAAAATATGAAAATAATAAATATATCTTTGTTTTATTCATTAAAGAGAAGAATTAAATTTTATTCACAATAAATCGCGCGATTTTTTTTAAATAAAATAAAACCTGCGGCGCATAAATTCAAAAATACCAAAATAAAATTTTATATGTGTTTTGTACATTAATGAGAAGAACAACATTTTATTTACAAAAAGTTTTAGTTACAAATTTACAAAAAAATGTGTTTAAAAATATCAATAACAAACAAATGTAACAAAATAAATAAATTCGATTTAAAAAAAAAAAAATCAAAAATATAATCGGGCATAACGGCCAATGCCGAATTCATAGTTGGACTAATGTCCAACCCCTTCGAAAAATTGGGGGTTATGTCCGAAACCCCGACGGACATAACCCCCAAAATCGAATTGGAGGTTATGTCACGGCTCCCATACATACATACATAAATACATACATACATAATTATACATACATAATTAATTAAGTAAATCCAATGGTGTAAAAAAATGTCAACTCATATATTACGTTTTAATGGTAAAAGTGAAAATAAAATTGCCTCGGATTGAAATTAGCAAGACGAGATGGAAAATATCTCTTTTCACAGCATCGCCGATTGGGCATCCGCGAAGAAATCTGAAGTCGTTGTACAATTTTACATTCCAAGACGATGGTAACCAAGATACTGTTTTAATTCTAGAATAAATAAAAATACATTTGATTCCTTTTATTTCAATTCAATAAAAATTACTCCGCGAATTCTAATGGAGTACCTTTTCCAAATATTCATCAACTATGTTTAATTAATGTTTGCTATAAATAATCGTAAATTTGAAAGACGGTTGCTAGCAATATTTATAGTAGTTGACGGATATTTGAGAGATGGTTGTCTCAAAGACGATTTAAAAAATTGTAAATTACTTGATATTACTGGTAATCATCTTTGTTTTCTTAGTGTACATACACACAGAACTTCTCAAAAACTCACAAATGCATATACACTCAGAAGAAAATGTCCCATTAAGTACTTAATGGTACGACCATTGATCTTATGTTTGATGTATTAATTGTTTTTTCATTTTAAATCCCAAGTTTTCTAATTAATGTTATAGTATTCGAAAAATTCAGTACCATAGATTTAAATATTTCAATATTATTATTTTTAATAGAATTAATACTATTGTTTAAATAGTTTCCTCCCATTATAATAAACGTGGCATAAAAAACATAAACACATATATAAACATGTTCGTTGTACGTCATTCTGCGTGTTTGTATTTGATCAAAATGGTTGCATGCATTTTTGTAATAATCTACATTATTAAACGTGAAATTGGTAAGGACTCAATGTATATAAATTATATTTAACCTTTTTTTATTTATTACAGAAAATGAATAATACGTCGAACTTCTATTATGGCAACGGACTCAAAAATAAATGAAGGCTCCAGTATTAAAATCAATTATTGCAAACAGAAGAAAACATTAAATGTGTTATAACCTTTTGTAATTAGAAGTGTATTTTTATGTGTGTGATTTATAAAAGTGAAATTCAATTTCGACATATAAATAAAATGAAATGAACAAAAAACTAACTAAATTCATTTTAGTTTTAATAAATTATTGGAAAATGTAATTTGACTAACCATAAAATTAATAATACGTATCAATTAATATTTATAGTTCTTGCTTATTGTAATTAAAAGAGCACATTATAAAAGTTATGGTACAACAACATATTGTATTAACAGTTCCAATATTACTGAACTAATGGGACGCATCCAATTGACCAATTTTAATAGTATACATTATTGTTTTTCTATTGAAATACTATTACATTACCATGATTTTTTCTGGGTGTGCAGTACATATTAAATTTGTATCTCGTCCTTTTAATACTAATATTAATGATTTTCAAAGGATCAATCTACATAATCGACTAATTTCATATTAAGGAGTTGCAAATGTTTCATATTGTCCATGGAAACAATATTCCGCATAAAAAAACATAAAAAGTGGCCAAATATGTCAAAGCCGTACGAGGAGCTATAGTTTCTCTAATCCTGAGCACTGCAAAGTATTTTTATTATTTTATATGAACCTGCAAAATACTAAAGTTTTTCGTAACTTAAAATGATACTTTATTGGTGCAAAGGATTTGGCTTTATTTTTAATATCCTGATTGTGTGAAAAATCGTACTATAAAATTATGTTCTATCACGTCAGGATTTCGAGGTATTGACCCCCAAATATCTGGTAAATCCTTAATTCTCATAGTAACATTTCTGGAAAAGGGTATTGGGTTCTTGACTGAAAACCAAATGTTGGCATTCAACTGATTTTCAAAAAATATCTGCAGTTAATTGGCCAAATTTTTATGAAAAATTAATAAATGTGTCATTATTAAGGCCATCAAAACAGTAAAAATTGTCATAGAAAGCCATGCGTGTTACCCAGGTAGGAATTGACGACCGGCACAAGCCTGACACAAGCTTGTGCCAATACTTCTCAAGCCTGTGTCAAGTCTGTGTCCCAGTGTTGTGCCAAGACTGTGGTAAAGCTGGAATGATAACAATGTTACAAGCTTGGAATCCAGGATTGTTACAAACCTGAAATCCAAGCTTGTTCCAAGCCTGTGTTCCATGCTTGTATCAAGTCTGTGTTCCAGGCTTATATCGTGCTTGTGACCCAGGCATGTGTCAGCACTGTGTCCCAGGATTGTATCTAGCCTGTGTCCCACGCTTGTATCTGCCTGTATCCCAGGCATGTGCCAGCCATGTATTTCAGGCTTGTGCCAATGTTTTGGTCAGAGCTTTTTCCTAGTCAAGCCATTCCTTGCTTTTAATCATTTTATTAAGTCTTCTTTACATCATTTTTTTTTTAAATTTTGTATATTGTAATTATATTTTAAAGAACAAAGTACACAAGTATGGTATTTGTAACAAAATTGTAATTAAATTAATCATGGAGAAACAAAATTGAAAATTAAAAATGAATAATTATGCCAACTTTCTATTTTTATATCCACCCTCTCTGTCTCCAGCTCCAGATAGATACTGACTTGTTTCAGTTAAAATTTTAAGTTGACCTTTTGTATTCGAGTATTTCTCTTCCAAAAAATCTATAATATATTAAATAATTACAAACCAATCATTGCAGATATACTATATGTAACCAACCTTTCATACACTCATATGTTCGTGTAGCATTAAATGGTAGTTTGGCAATATTGTTGCATATTCTGCCAGCCCCACTGTATTGCAGTTGCACTGATTTTTTTAAAATTTTTGAAATAATTTTTTGGACGTCTGTCTTTAGGGTATCTGAACCAGCTGTAGTACTTCTGAACAGTGACATCTATAACAAGTATAAACTTATTAACTTATATTTTAATTTTTCTTCAAATTTCTTACCAATGCTGATTGCTTATCCATATCTTCTAATGATTTGTCAAAATTTAAAAATTGGTATAAATCTTGAAACGGGAACGTAACTTGTAAAATTTCTTTCGGGGAAGGCCCTGCTTCTGTTTCAGCTATTGATGTTGGCTAATTGAGATTTTAAATCATATTGCAGGCTCCGCTTGGCTTTAGTAGTATGACTAATAAGATTCTCCTGCATCACTTTGAACTTAATATCTATGTAATCAGCTAGTAGTTTAGTATGCCAGTCAAGATCGATAGAGTTTCGAAGCTTTTTTAACTCTTCTGCATCAGAAGCTTCGGCAATAATTTTTCGTTTTTTGGTTATGTTTCCCGATTGAACTGAAAGTTCTTCATGAAATTTTTGAGAAATCTCGGCATCGTCATCTATTTGTACCGGTAATACACATTCATGAGACTGCTGGCCATCATCTCTTTGTAGAGGTTGAGATGTTTTCAAAATATTTCTTGCCGTTTTTCGATCAATTTTTTTTTACATTTTTAAAATAATTTTTATAATATATAAACAAAATTGTATATTTGAAATTTTCAAAATGAAAAACAAAAATGAAAATATTTTTTTATTTGACAGAAATTTCTCAGTGGAGTAGATTTACAGCAAACTGGCGTTCGTCAACTTTTATATAAACACACTTGCTTGCAATGTCAACACAGTTAATGTTTTGCAATGTATTTGAAAATGTTGATATTTCGACTACTCCAACGTCTTCGGATGGACATGGTGTTGTAAAAACATTTCGTCTCTCTGCTTCAAAATAACCTTCCACAAAAATATCACTTCGATTTTGTATATGGTTTGCATATTCGTGTTTTGCAAATAATTGATTAATTTTAAATATTTGCCCATTCAATAGTTTTACAACGTTATTAGGAAGACTCCTTTTTAGAACCATACTTCGAAATGTCAATGATTTGATTGCTATAGTTTCGCAAGGGTATTTTCCAATAATTAGAGTGTTATCCTTATCCAGTATAAGGTCCCTTATTGCATGGACACTTCTAATTTTGGATGAATCTGAAGTTTCAATAGCATGAAGTCGGTTCACAATTTGAGAAACGGGTTTAGTTCGGGTTTAGTTTTTAACTTTCCGATAAAGTTTTCACCGAAAAATGCTGATGAATCAGTTAATGGTACTTCAAAATGTTTAACGTCATCTGCCAAATGAATTAAAGAGTGAAAGTTCATAACTTGCGAATCGTCCCCAAAAAAGTTGGCATTAATATAAAGAATTTTCGTAATTGTTCGTTTGCATAATCTGCATGCCTTAAAGCCATTCTGCTACTACATAATATGCGAGCGACATGCAACATGGAGGAGTAGGAAGTGACGATAATAATTTTTTTGTAACACGAATTTTAGCAATATACCTCCAAGATAAAGTAGAAGAAATGCGATTTAGTAGCTTTCCAATGTGAAACTTCATCAGTGTTAAATCGTTTTCTTTGAAATTCCATTGGAACGTATGGTGTTACACCTTGCATTAACTTGTGAAGTAGTTTTCTTTTTTCTAATTTTAGTCGGTGTTTGCTAGAAGGTAGAAGCCACTTTTCGAGTAAAGATTTCATGACATTTAAAAACAAACAATGCATGATATCCAATGGCATATCATTAACGGGATCAAAATTTTGAATTTTTACAAACGGAGTGTATCCCTCTTTATGGTGACTTTGTTGCCTTTTTTCAAGAAAGGACCGCTTTGTTCTTTTAGTGCAGTCAATATCAGGATATACTCGTCGCTTATTCACAGTTACTCCTTTTATCTCACATCTTTCGCATGCATAATATCCAGTTGGTTCAATTATTCACTTTATATATGCACGAGCTTGGCCATCACCAACTATTGCAAATATCTTAAAATTGTAAACTTTATCCTTAATTACTACATCTTCCTTTGATATTTTTTCACATTCATACACAAAATGGCTGAGATATTTTTGAACATCATTCGGTTTTGAGTCACCATAATAAAGCGCTGCTATAAACGGTGGACACTCATATTTCTTATTAAATACTTTTAAAAGAATAGGCCATAATTGTCCTTTTGAATTTTTGAACAAACTCATTCCGTCAATATGAACTAAAACATCGATGTTCTTATCCGTGTAAATATCAGGTATGATTTGATTAGACAACCCATTTTGTATTCCCAAATAAATAAATTCTCCCACGGTATTTCGTTTGCTAACAATGGGCTTTATTTTAATCGCATGTTTGTATCCCAGTAATTTGTGAGCGGTGGATGGAATGTCCTCATAACCTTCACTCCTCAACATTCCTACCATTTCCGTCACTACACGTAGATTTACACTTCCAATGTTGCTAACTGCCCATCTATGCACTTTTTGCTTCATAGTGATGTTTGTTCCTATACTTTGATTCACATTTGGTTGAAACACATCATCAGTTTGGATTGGAATTGACTTATTAACTGTTTTTGTATCCAAAGAACTAGTAGTGTCGACACTCCCATATGAATTAAGATCCGATTCCGATTCGGAACACTCCAATTCTGGACACTCCGATTCGGAACACTTCGATGAGGAATCGATACAAATTGCACTTTGGGTATCGTCCATATTATTTATTTCAGTTTCATTTTCCGGTTCGCCCATATAATTGATATATGTGTCATTTTCCGGCGATTTATTTAAGAAACGTGATTTTTTTTAATCTATAGTATTCGGTATTTAATACACGTTTTCGAAACATTTTGAGACACAATTAAATTTATTGCAAAAGCACAAAATCATTTAAAGACAAATGTATTATGAATGTTGACATAAAAAACATTAAAACAATTATGGAAACGTTTTTTAAAGAATAGAAAAATTAGGTATGGTGGTCAATAACGCTAATCGCTATGATAATAATTAAATCTATTGGTACAATATCCGAGTTATTTTTATATAGGTTCCCATCTACACTCAGAAAAAATATCATATAATTGAAATTGGTCAACAGGATAAATTAATTTTTTTAATCAGTAAATACCATTGAATACTACAAAATATCATGATCTTTTTTTTGATCAATATGAAAATATTTATTTATGGTATACTATTAAATTAATAATGGTTCCATTTACCATTCTTAATAGGATTTTATTGAATTTTTCTGAGTGCAGAATAATAAAAATATTGTATTTTGCTGAGTATTAATGCTTAAATACATTTCGGATATAGTTCGGTTTTATCCCAATAAGCATATTTTTTTCAGACAGACTTATTTATAATAGTGTGAATATACTCCCAACGATTTGTAGTAAACATCACCATGAGCGCCTGTTCCGAAGTAGCGAATGCAATACTTGGTTCCTTGAATCCATCTTTTCGTGCCGATAATATCATGCGATGTTGACCGATCGGTTTTTGCACATAAATACATATTAAATGATAAAGGTTTTCAGTAGAATATACATTGATTATGACTGTATTAATAAATATTTTTTTATTTTATTGGAATAATGTTCTTTTTCATTTATAATATGTGTTTAAGGTTAAAGAAAATCGTGTTTTATTTTTAAATTATGAGGAACAAATAAAAGTTATCAATATTTTAACTTCTATTTTTTAATTGAAAAAAAAAAACTTCATTTTTATGCATAAAATTTGCATACAATTTGCATATAATTTGCATATAATTTGCATATTTTCGAAATATTATTTTGCATATAAATTGGCTCGATAGTGAGAATTGTGTCAACCTTGTGCCAAGCCTGAGATATGATTGCTTGTGCAGAGACTGGGAGTAACAACTGTGTCAACCTTTAACCCAGCGTGAGATATCAAGGCTTGTACAGTGACAGGGAGTGATAAATGTGTCAGGATTGTGCCAAGTCCGACACATCAAGGCTAGTGCAGAGACTGGGAGTAACCACTTTGCCAGCCTTGTGTCTAGTCTTGATTACCGAGCCTTGATAGTCAAGACTGTTACAAGCCTGACACTTTTGTTGAGTCTTGGGAATTCCTAACTGGGTATGGTTTCTACACCCAGGGAAAAAGTATATCGAAAATTATACTACGTTTCATATGCTATGAACAATAACAGTTTATGATTTATTAACATTTCTAGTAAATTTACTATGAATTGGATTGATCATTAATATTTATAGTAAATTGTGTGTCAAATCTTTTTCAACTGTCGGAGAGAACATTTTTCCAATCATTTTTGTACATCAATTTTCAACAGCGGCGGTAGACTGCGGGTATACTATCACAAATTTAATTAAATATTTTTAATTAATTATAACTTGTTGTAGCTGTTGTTATTCGTACAACATGCAGCACGTAGCGAAATTTCGTATTGCACGGTGTCAGCGATTATAGCTCTTAGGAGGCGATATCGGCATTTTTGTTCCTTGAAATGCAATGGTATCTCCCGTATAATTTGCTCAGCGTCTGCGCCAGGTGTGTCTCCCTTAGACATGGAGTTGGATAATTGTAGCAAATATGTGCTACATTATACATTATTATACATAGTAAATTCAAATTAAACATAGTAAATTTGTGATATTTGACAATTTTAAAAAAGTACTATGAAAAATAATGTTTTTACTATAATTAAATTTGACTTCATATCGTTAAGATCTATAACAAATTTACTATGAATCCTAACGGATTTACAATGTTTTTTGCCTGGGTGTATTATATTAAGCACTAAATGTATATTTTTCAAATTTTCATAAGTACAAAAACTCACCGATTCGTTGTATTGGAAATCCTGACGTGATTGGTTACAACTTTACAGTACATAAATTTATTTGATATTTTAATGATATTTAAAAGAAAGCCAAATCTATGGCACCATTAAACAGATATCAGATAATATAAAGTCATCGGGATCGCTCACCATAGGATTATAAAAGTTAAAAAAGACACACACTTGCCTTTTTTTTCCAAAATCGATTGATGTTTAGAGGTCGCGCACTTGAATTTTCTGTTTTTGGCGATCTGAAAAACGTAAGTTGGCTTCATGGGAAAAGTTGAATATCTCCCAAAGTTTAAGGATTAAATTCACTAACTTTTGGGAAAAGTGCTCCAATATAATGCAGTTTCCAAAACTGTTGATAAAAACTTTGCCCATCGACTTATTAATACAGGAACTAATTATAAATTCGTTAATTAATTTCAGTTAATAAAAAAAATTCCGCTAATCAGTTTGTGTCTGCTACACCCAATAATTGTTGCTTACATATCCAATGTATCTAATAAATATAATTTAATCGCGGGCCTAGGTAATATGTAGCGGTACAGATCATTTACATTCAGTAATTCGTATAAAACGCTCGTTTTCAGAGATTGAATTATTATAACTTTGGTATTGGGAGTATAATTTCCAAAATTTTTAATACAGTCGAAAAAAAACGTCGTAATCTTTTCACAAAAAAATATAAAACACATAATCGGCAAAGGTATACCATAGTTATAGGGTATTATATTGTTGAAAAATTAAATTTTGTCATACATTTTTAATTTTAAAATATGTACTCAACAGTACGATCGTGAAATGTTTTATTTATTACCGATTTAATAAAATATAATTTATTACATTTGGTTAGGAAACACCCAAATTAGAGTCGATTATAACTTTACTCAATAACACTTTACTCAAGAAATGAGAAAAAAATATTCGTATGGAGATATCCCAAACTGCAATGTAATATAAATCGTGTATGCTGATTTTGACTGCATACTCCATTTTTTCCTATTACGTAACATATTTATCAAAATTTCTAATTTTAAACCGTTTTACCCACTACACTCAGGGAAAAATATCAAAAAAAAAAATATATATATATAAATTTAAAAAGAAATTAAACGGATTTCATATTGTTTTTTTTTTTCAAATAGATTCATACAGCGCTACCAATAATCAAAAAATAATGTACAGCTTTAACAAATAGTCGGCTTTTTGAATAATCTTCCATATAAATAAATTTATGTCAAAATCGACTACTATCTTAAGTTGGACATTATTTTTTGATTATTGTTAACGCTGATATTGTTAGTTGTTAACATGGTACATGAATTTAATTATTATTTGTATTTTTTATAATGTTAATTATTAATAGTACACATTTTTAACTGAACGTGGATTATCTGTTTGATTCAACATGCTGTATCGTTAATGTAAAAATTGTATAATGTTACATTTACATTGGTTAGAATAACTCGTTGTCTTGTTAAATTAAAATTGCAATAAAATGCATGACTGTTGATTTAATAGTATCACGAAAAATAATTTTAATATACAAAAAACTCGATTTTTTTATTTTGTAGACTATTTTTGGATGATTTTTTTAGAATTTCGGATTTAATGATAAATAAGAAAGCGATATATGGTTATCAAGAGCATTTCCCAAACTAAATTAGTAACTTTTTTTCTATATTTACTACATTTTAAAATATGCGATGTTGATAAAGTCCGTTTTTTTTTTATTTCTCGTTTTGTTGAGTAGTGTTATTGTATATTGGATAATCAACTCAGTTGTTTCCATACCATAACATTTTATTATTATATACACGGATAGAAAAGATTTGTTTGAATATGCTCGAATGTAATTATAATGTAATTCGAAATCACCATATAAATATTGGGAGTAATATCTAATTACATTATAATTGAATTGTATTATTATTTTGTTCAGATTGAAATATTATTATACGATATGTAAACCTAAATTGCTTTAATCGCGGATTTACATGAATTTACTATATTAATGTTTCTGTAGAAATATATATTTTTCATAAGATATTAATATATGTATGTTTGATATTTCTGCTATTTAACACACCCAACGTCAATAAAAGGTTTTTTGAATTATATGTATTTGGTTATTCGTGATTGTTACTGGGTGACAACGAATTTAAAAATAATAGCATTATTTTGATTAGATGTGTGTTTGGCATTACGAAGTCACAATTAAATAACAACGCTGCATACTTTTAGCACTCAGTAACATTAATACTTTTCATATAGTTCAAAAATTCTTTTTGGTGGAAGAATTTGTTTAAGTACCGCCAATTACTGTTAATACCAGATAGTAGCTGCTTGTGAAATATCCAATTTATCCGTAAATCACTGAACTCAAAATAGAAACAATAGATGGAAATCAAATTATAAAGTATAAATAAAATAAGTGTAATAAGAAAATATAAATAAAAAAAAATGTAATTTAAAAAAAGGGAAAAAAGGAATATTGTGTAAAGAATATATTAGCACTAAATTTACTATTTTTACATTAAAATTAAATGTAAACATAAATATGTTTACATGTAATTAAAATGTTTTTCACATTCAAACATATATATGTTTGCAAGAACGCCGAAAATTATTCATTCTGAACATAAATATGTTTGAACGAAAACAAAACTATGTTTGGCTGTTATTATAGTAATGTTTGAAAATGAAATAATACTTTTGTTAGCATAAAGCTCCAAAGATATATGTAATGCCTGCAAAATTATGTTTGGGAGTGCCCTTTTTTTTGCGCGTGTATGTAAAAAAAAGCATTTCACTATTATAGAATTTTTGTTCTGTTGATTAATTATATTTAAAGTAAAAATGTATAAAAATAATAAATTTTTGACAATATAATCACCTGTATACTTCGGTACAATTTTACCAATTATGTGTTTTGTAATTTTATGTGCAAATTTTCAGACGTTTTCTTTGCACGATATATAAAATTTAAGACATCCTACTCCAAATACTAAAGGTATAAATAAATCAATTTCTGAAAACTTGCGTTATATATGAATTTCTTAATGTAGACGATATTTACCGTTATATTATATTTATTAGATACATTGGATATCTAAGAAACTGCTGCAATTGTGTCTCCTTTTATACTATTTCTTGTGTTGATCGCCGTGTGCTTTGTTGTTGCGTAGTCTATGCAGTTGTTGTTGCTCGCTTTGATGTTTTTGTATTACAGCCGATGCGTAGAATTGTTGTTGCTTGTGTTCATGTGCGTAGTGCCCTTGCTGCTGTTTGTGGTCGAATTGCATTGTTAGTGTATTTTTCTGTTTAATATATTAGCAATAAATAAAATATATAATTGTTTATATATTTAAATTCATAAAAATATATTTAATAAGCATTGTGGGTATTATTAGGCCATCTCAAATAATAAACTAAAAACGCAAAGAAGGTAAAACACGAAACAAACGTCTGTTCAATTCAAACTATTTATTACGAGTAACTGTCTGAACAGAATGCGGGTGGCGAACGAAAAATGAGAGTTCGAACATGGACAACAACAAATTTTCCGCTCAGCGGCCAACGCAAGAATAAAATCTATTTTATTTTTTGTCAACTGCCGGCGGCGCTCTCAAGCAATGTTGTCATATTTTTTGAAAATTTCAAGGGAATTTGTGAATCGTTGCCAACTTTGTCAAATATTTAATTTTTGTTTACATTTTTGAAGTTCGTTGCCGCTCGCCGTCGTTCGTTCTTATTTTGGGCGTCCTCTCATATGACGCTTGCCGCATGACACACGCCGCCGGTATTCTGTTCAAACAGTAAAAGCATAGAATGAACAAAAAGGGCAATGTGTTGCAAATTTTAAGGAGATATTCAGTGTTACATATTTAGTATTTCTCCTCAAAACCGATATACCTTTTACAAAATATTGTAATTTGATATCGTCAGCGTAAATAGCAGTTAAACATACATTACCATTAATGCGTAGCTTGTATAAACATGGTTCATTGTTGCAAGCAATGAAACCAATCCGCTTGAACACGTCGTCCAACATAGAGTTCAGCTCTCTTCCGCCCTGCTTCAGCCCATAAATTGCCTTGTTCAGTTTCAGCACACGATGTAATCTCAAGCAATGTTGTCATATTTTTTGAAAATTTCAAGGGAATTTGTGAATCGTTGCCAACTTTGTCAAATATTTTTCATATATTTTAATTTTTGTTTACATTTTTGAAGTTCGTTGCCGCTCGCCGTTGTTCGTTCTTATTTTGGGCGTCCTCTCATTTGACGCTTGCCGCATGACACCCGCCGTGAAAGACCTTCGATGTACTGTTCATATAAAAATGTAAAAATTGCTTCGAAGAATAATTCTCCGGTGAGAATTCGTTTAAAATCTTTGAGAATTTTGTCCCTGCAAAAATTATCTCTGGAAAATAATTATCAATAAAGGAATAGTCCGGTGTAGAATTTACCAGGGATGAATTGACTTTGGGAACTACTATTTTTGAAGAGATTTTTTTGGTTACTACATTTATAACTCATGTAGCCGCGGTAGCTCAGTGGTTAGTGCGTTGGACTGCGAGCCGAAAGGTCCCCGGTTCAAGCCTGGACTGGGGCTAACAACATCTTTTCATAGAAACATTTTTCTATACCGCGCTACCTCTCAGTAAATGGCAAACCTACGAGAGTAAAACCATTGCCTATGAAAAGCTCTCACCCGCCGTTCGGATTCGGCAATAAACTGTAGGTCCCACTACTTTGAGTACAAATATAACACGCACAGCTCAAATTGGTGAGAGAGCTCGGCCGAAGTTCTATACAGGACTGTAGCGCCAAACTATTATTATTATTACATTTATAACTCGAATAACAACGGGACCACAAACGAACCTATGGAACAAACTAAACTTTATAAACATGTATTAGTCATGTATAGTTAAATTGAAAATTCAAGTTATTGTAAAAATGGGTATATCGAAAAAAAATACGTTCTATGTCCATTTTCATGAACGGTCGTATGAAACCAAGCAAAAACTATTGACATGACCCCACAAAAATTGACTAGGTACGGCCGGTTTGCACGGGCTTAGATAAATGGTTAACTGTACCTTGTAACGTATTCTGAGTTGAAGAAAGGGTGGGTATCGGTTATCAAGGGTTTGATTTATTATCGTTCTGAATAGTGGGCAGCCGCCTTCCCAAAGCCTTCTGAGTTCAAGGCATGACCCTACTTGTGCTGTAGTTTAGCAAAAATTAAAAATTAATAGTTACATTTTTTTATTTTATGAAATATTCGACTCACTCACACACACTAACGAAAAAATTGTACTCACGCACACTCACTCACGGTATTTTTTGGTCTACTCACACTCACTCACAATCACGTGAGCAAAATTATGATTCAATCACAATCACGCGTGATTCACGTGAATCACGCTTAATCACGCTCACATGCCCATCTCTAATACTTACGTCAACGAAACTCTCAGGCTGCTTCAGGTATCTCGCAATTCACTGTTTAACAGCCAGATATTGTATCTCGATAATTGACGAAAGTAGTCACGCACGCCCGTGTGACTGGCTTTTTGAATTTTGTAAAGCGCAACACGTCTGATGTCACACGGTTTGCGCCGACGCAAAGAAATAATTTGTATTTCATAAAACTAAACCGCACGAATGTTGTGTCAAATTAGACGGCAGCTTTTTTGGCTCCGTTCACTAAAATTTTCACGAAACAAGGCATTAATTGCACCTAAAAACGATGCAGAACAATTTAAATAATTTTTTTATACATTACACATTTTTTTTTCATCCAAAAAATTCATTTACAAAGCAAATTAGAAAAAATTTGCAAAAATGATGAAATACACACAAACACAATTTTGCCAACTTTTTCAGAACAGATGTTTTTTGTTTACCGAATCGATATTCGATTCTCGAATCAAGTCTCGTTTTGTTGTTGTAATAAGTATTGCCAGATTAAAAAATTCGTAAGTTATAAATAAATGTTTATGTTTGTATGTATTTGTTTGTTGGTAACACGACATGTTTTCGAGAGTCGTAAGGGCTTGACGGGCGGAATGTGTCAAGATATGAAATAATTTACAGACGATGTGAGACCACTCACATGTGAGAGCACCCAGTCACATCGAGATACAATATCTGGCTGTAAATATACCATAAACACGTCCATCTGGTGTAGATACACCTTAAGCTCAGCGGCCAGCGCCAACAACATGCGTATAGTATCATAACGCACAACAGGTGAAAATGTTTCGAAGTAGTTCAGCCCGAACTGATGGCTGCATCCTTTGCCACTAGTCGCGACTTAAACCGATCCACGCTGCCGTCTTTGTTCTTTTTTACAGTAAAAACCCATTTAAATCCAATGGCTCTCTGTTCTGTTGGTAAATCTACCAACGACCATGTGTTGTTTGCAACAAGCGATGCATACTCGCTCTCCATTGCATGTAGCCATTGATTTGAATGGCTGCTGTTAATCGCCTCAGCTACAGTTTGCGAAGTATAAATTTCTACAGTGTCTTGCATAACATTCAAAACATTGTACACCTTCCTCGGTCAACCAGGCCTCCCCGAACGCACAATTCATGATCTTCCAGGTCCAACGCTGCCACACGATTCATCTTCAGATTGTTTATGTTCCTCTCATTCTGCATCATAGTCTTTTGCAATTTTGCGTTTTATCGACCAGTGCCTTGGTAGGTGATCTGTTTCGCAAGTAAACTGACGTTGAAATGGCTTCTGCCCACAGCGACTCGCACAATCCAGCATCCACCAACATGCTCTTAGCCATTTCGACTAGAGTACATTAATTGACGTGTAATGCCTTGCTCTCGTAAATATTTATCAAAAGTCTTATTTACAAACTTGCGCCCATTGTCACTTCTGAACAATCTTATTTTTCGTTCTGTTTGACGCTCTACTAAATTTTTAAAAACAATGAACTTGTCAAACACCTCGTATTTTGAATTTACTAAATAAACAAACATGTGCCTCGACATATCCGTAAATGCTAGAAAATAACGCACGCCGCCAAGTGATTGTGTGCTAAACGGACCGCACACATTCGTGTGAATCAAATCCAAAACATTTTTCGCACGGTTTTCACTTGCACTTGGAAATGGTTGCGTATGGATTTTACATTTCATGCACGTGCTTTTGAATATTTAGTTTTTGAATTCCACGCACCATTCCTTTATTAGTCAACTACATTAAACTTGTATAATTCAAGTGTACGTATCTG
This sequence comes from Dryomyza anilis, assembly GCA_951804985.1. NCBI lineage: Eukaryota > Metazoa > Arthropoda > Insecta > Diptera > Dryomyzidae > Dryomyza > Dryomyza anilis. The sequence goes on from OX638132.1 coordinate 48,097,115, forward strand.
TTGTGCCACATAACAGCATCATTACACGACGCGTGAACACATTTATTTTATTCAATAAAACATTTTAATGTCCTCAAACACAAACAAATTTGTCATTAAAATTTACAGCAAGTCCTGTTTCGACTGCACGACTAACTGACATGAAATATCCAATCATGCTCGGCACATACAAAACGTCACTTAAAATCAAGTCACACATGGATGTTTTTATTTTGACTTCACCAACACCTTCAGCCGGTATGAAGTTCTCCCCCGCCAACGTCACTCGTTCTTCGTGTTCATGAAATGAAGAGAACATGCCGCGATCGTTGTACATATGTGCAGTCGCGCCACTGTCGACGCACCACATACAGTTACTGACTACTTGTGTGTCTGCTGCTGCAAGAACTGCATTCGATTATTGTTGATGTTTGTATGTTGTTTTTCGCTCTTCTTTTGCATGACAGTTCGCAGCGAAATGCCCACGCAGTCCGCATTTGAAAAATTTTCCGTTTTGTTTGCCGTTAAATTTGCTTCGATTGTTGTCTCCTTTATGCTCGAAATTCGCACTCGCCACAAAGGCTTGCTGTGCACCGTCTCCGCTGTCGTTCATGTCATTTCTGTTGTCAACGCGCTGTGTTCTGCGTTTTCCTTCTTCTAAAAGCTTCACTTTTAGGATGCTCAGTGATGGCAACTCCTCTCGCTTTTATATAGCAACAACAAAATGTTCATGTTGCTTCGGTAGGCTTGACAATAAACCCAGAAAAAAAATTGTTAACTGATAGTCATCGATAGTTCGCACAGAATCGCACACTAAAAAAGTGCATGCATAGGTAAGAAAGGGATAGCTAAAGGTTTGATTTTTGTTTATGTTTTCTATCAACACAAAATTTCTTATTGAATAGTAGGTTGTTTTTAAAAGCCGAAGAAATATAAACGGAACGAATTAAAGTGATTTGTTAAATGGAAAAAATAGTCAAAATTTAAATTCCAGACACACATCAAGCCCATTGGAGCACATTAGTGCAGTGTTCCAAGGCATTGTAGAGCAAAAATGCACGCCGCGTCGCTGGAGTTGTTGTGCAGATGCGGAGTCGCCATTCACTAGCATGTCTGGATGCAAATTTATTTACTAGAGATAAACAAGACTCAGGCGCAGGATACAGGACAACACAACACATTGGTCACAAATGACATCGTGTTCAAAATATTACTATTTCATTCATCATAAACTTCTGTCATACCATCCTTTGTACTACCATCGGGAGAAAGGTAACCGGCAGATTCATATCTGTGTGAAATACATGTGACAAGACATCCCTTTCTAACTAAAGCATTGCGTTCATTTAAAAATAATCTTGTTGTCTCTTTTGCACCTCTTGCAAAATAACCCGCAACCTTTTTTTTGCTGGGTATTGAATTAAAAATAAGTAACAAAAGGCATAATTATATATTGTATATGGCTAACAAGCAATAAATGTAAAATTTTAGTTATAAGAAATCGGACATTTTACCTAGTCCTAGCGCTCCGACGTGTTGTAAACACGAAGTCAGCATCACAACAGCGTTCCAGAGATCGGAAATTGCCGACGACTCGTTGTGCTGCTGACTTCGTGTTTGCAACACGATGGAGCGCTAGGGCTGCATATGTAAATACAACATATAGAAACACAATAGCAAGTACTCTGTAGAATATGTCTCTTGTTGAAAAAAGTGTATATGGGCATGAAAAAACTGAACAGTAAAAACGAACAAGTCTTAAAACAATTCCAAATTTTGTTTTACACGTGGCACGCGCTGTCCGTAGCACACAAAAAAAACGAGTGAAAAATCTGAAGCTTGTGCGACTGGTTTTGTCCTGCTTTGGCATTGCTTTTATACAAGACAACTTATTTCGCAGTTGAATCAAATAAATATTGGTTGCTACAACCTAATATAACTATCTGTTAAGTCAACTAAATATTTGTTATGTTTCATTTTGAATTTAGTGCCGTAGCAATGGAAATAAAAACATTTTAAATACATCGCTAATGTACATCGACAACTACTTCGTTTTGTAAATATCTTTAATGTTTATTTAGCTAATAATTATTTTAAAAAATTTAAAAGTGTAAGAACAAAACTGTCATCATATTAAACTAAATATTTTCTCGATTTAGACATTTTTCATACATCGCGAGAAGTAGAAGAAGACTTAACTAAACTAAAAACTACAAAATGTATATTATGGTGTAATGATAACCGGTCTAAACTGAGGAAAATAAACTCAAATATTGAATTTCATCTACGAGTTCAAGAATTTGTCGAATTAATACGAGCTAATCATCGCGCAGAAGCTGTAAAGCACGCAAGAAAATACTTCCCATCTTTTGAAAAAACTCAACTGAATGAAATTTGTAAATGTATGGCATTATTGGCTTATCAACCGGATATTGGTAATTATTTATATTTTTTATATATTTATTTTATTTATAACTATATATTTTTTTATGTTTATATTTTTTAAATATATATTTCTTTTTTTTTAGCAATTGAGCCATATAAAAGTCTTTTTGATTTAAATCGCTGGAATCAGTTAGTTTTGAATTTCAGAAATGAAAATTATCGTTTATTTCAACTATCCTCGAAATCATTGCTTAGTGTTGCAATTCAGGTAAGACACTTGTTCATTATATTTGATATTTTAAGTAGGAAGATGATGGAATAATACCCATTGAATCTACCCATTGAATTATCACTGAAAAAACAAATAATCTCTTTAACTGCAGGAAAAAAATGGAAAATGCATTATAAAATGAATTCTATCCATATAATACTGTGTAAACATGACCATTTACTTTTAAAACTAATTTCTTAATGTTTTTAGGCATACTTTGAAAAGAAGTTGAATACAAGATTCCTTCTGCCTAATTGTGGACATTTTACGGAAGCATGTCAGAGTATCAGTCTATCTTGATGCCATGAAAAAATTTTGATACATCCGTCATTGTCGGCCTCCAAGTGCCATTCGTGGCTAATATGCTTTTAAATACGAAAATTATAATATATGGAATATTATTGGTTCTGCAATAACAAGCAGATAGAATTTACCATCAACATTCCGTATTATGTCTACTTGTCATTTGTATTTATGACTAATAAATTTTACGAAGGAACATTTTTTTTGGAAAATGTTGGTTGTGTTGCTGGCCCCAAAAAAACAGCAATATTTATAAAAACGAAAACTCAACGATTGTTATGGAATTTGTTGATCTTATGTTTTATGAAAGACCTATACTGTTCATATCGTCAAATGCCACCTGCATCGTTTCTTCGAGCTAAATTATAATTGCGAAAATATAAATATTCACCAGAAAATAAGAGTATTATCAAGTTTAATAAAGTGTTTAAGAGTATTTTGTGCCATTATCTAAATAGTCAGACGCATTCCAAAGACGAATATACTTCCATCTAAAAGTGATACATGTCTTACAACCACAGTTTGCAATAACTACCTTAACCTCTTTAATTTTAAGATGTTGGACTCGCCAGGCTACTTTCTCGATATAAACAGTTGTACAATAACGTATAGAACGTACAACGGTACATGAGTTAATAATAACACAGTGCAGGAAAAGGTGCCAGAGATTTGACAATTTTTTATAGTCCTTGAGAAACCTGAAGAAATTTCACCTAAGAAACTTATGCCCTATCACGTCATGTTTACGAGATAAATGACCATAAAGGTCCTAAAGTGACCGCTATATTACCGTTGATTTATTGAGAAAAACTTAAGTAGTTACGATTTTGTTGTCTGAGAACCAAGGCTTCATACTGCACTCAGAAGAAAATGTCCCATTAAGTACTTAATGTGTTAATTGTTTTTTCATTTTAAATCCAAAGTTTTCTAATAGTATTCGAAAAATTCAGTACCATAAATTTAAATATTTCAATATTATTATTTTTAATACTATTGTTTAAATAGTGTATATATTTATATATAATAATAATAATAGTTAGGCATTACAGTCCTATAAAAACTTAGGCCGAGCTCTCTCTGTGCGTGATATATTTGAACTCAAAGTGGGGGGACCTGCAATTTATTGCCGAATCCGAACGGCAGGTGAGATTTTTTTCATAGGCAATGTTTTACTCTCGTAGGTTTGCCATTTACTTCCGAGAGGTAGCGCGGTATAGAAAAATGTTTCTATGAAAAGATGTTGTTAGCCCCAGTCCAGACTTGAACCGGTGACCTTTCGGCTCGCAGTCCAACACACTAACCTTGAGCTACCGCTACCGCCTATTATAATAAACGTGGCATAAAAAACATAAACACAAATATAAACATGTTCGTTTTGTACGTCATTCTGCGTGTTTGTGTTTGCTCAAAATGGTCGCATGCTTTTTTTGTAATAATCTACATTATTAACCGCGAAATTGGTAAGGACTCAATATATTTAATGTAAATTATATTTAACCTTTTTTATTTATCACAGAAAATGAAGAATACGTCGAACTTCTATTATGGAAACGGACTCAAAAATAAATGAAGACTCCAGTATTACAATCAATTATTGGAAACTGAAGAGAACATTAAATGTGTTATAATCTTTTGCAATGAGAAGTGTATATTTTTGTGTGTGATTTATAAAAGTGAAATTAAATTTCGACTTATAAATAAAATGATTTATACAATAAATTAACAAAATCCATTTTATTTTTAATAAATTATTAGGAAATGTAATTCGACTATACCATAAAATTAATAATACGTAACAATTAATATTTATAGTTCTTGCTTATTGTAATTAAAAGAGCACATTATAAAAGTTATGGTACAACAACATATTGTATTAACAGTTTCAATTAGAGATGGACACGTGAGTGAGTTTTGACTCACACTCACTCACGCTCACGAAAAAAAATTTCTAATCACGCACACTCACGGCCTTTTTTGCTCTACTCACACTCACTCACAATCACGTGAGTAAAATTAAGATTCAATCACAATCACGCGTGATTGTGATTGGTTACTTCATTTATTTATCGAATAAAATCTGTGGGGTCCCGATTTTATTCGAACAAATTAAACTTAATAAACAAAAAGAAGTCAATACAGAGTTATCATATGTTTAGTTGAAATGGAAAATTCAAGTTATTATAAAAATGGGTATATCGAAAGTAAAATGCGTTCTATATCTATTTCCATGAACGGTCATATGAAACCAAGCAAAAACTATTGACATGACCCCAGTTCGGCCGGTTCGCAGGGGTTAGATCAATTATTGACTGAAACCTTGCAACTTATTCTGAGTTGAAGAAGGGGTGGGTATATGACGGTCGTTAGAAAGGGTTAGAATGGGTTTGATCGCAAAAAATTGAAAGTAAGATTTTTTTATTTTATGAATTATTCGACTCACGCACACTCACTCACGAAAAAATTGTACTCACGCACACTCACGGTACTTTTTGGTCTACTCACACTCACTCACAATCACGTGAGCAAAATTAGGATACAATCACGCGTGATTCACGTGAATCACGCTCACATGCCCAACTCTAGTTTCAATATTACTGAACTAATGGGACACATCCTATTGACCAATTTTAATAGTATACATTTTTGTTTTTTTTATTGAAATAATATTAATTAACCATGATTTTTTCTGGGTGTGTAGTACATATTAAATTTCTATCTCGTCCTTTTAATACTAATATTAATTATTTTCAAAGGATCAATCTACATAATCGACTTATTTCATATTAAGGAGTTGCAAATGTATCATATTGTCCATGGAAAAAATATTCAGCGTAAAAACATAAAAAGTGTCCAAATATGTCACAGCCGTACGAGGAGCTATAGTTTCTCTAATCCTGAGCACTGCAAAGTATTTTATTTTATTTTATTTTATTTTATGTGAAACTGCAAAATACTGAAGTTTTTCGTAGCTTAAAATCGAATGATCTTTTATTGGTGCAAAGGATTTGGCTTTATTATTAATATCCCGAATGTGTGAAAAATTTTATCATACTATAAAATTATGTTCTATCACGTCAGGATTACGAGGTATTGACCCCTAATATCTGGTAAATCCTTAATTTTCATAGTAACATTTCTGGAAAACGGTATTAGATATGTGTTCTTGACTGAAAACCAAATGTAGGCATTCAATTGATTTTCAAAAAATATCTGCAGTTAATTGCCAAATTTATACGAAGAATTATTAAATGTATCATTATGTCTTTGGGAAAAATATTTAGCACATCAAACAGTAAAAATTGTCATGGAAGTCAAAGCCATGCGTGTTAGGGTTCTTTTAAAAATGACATATATGTAGATAGTTACGAGTTGTTGTTTTTTTTTTATATATTAACCAACGATCAGGGAATTCCCCCTATTCACAGTGTTGATCGAGTAAAGGATTATAGTTTATTGGGAGGGAGGAGAGACGGAGTAGTGTCGGTGGATGTTTGTTTTGAACTAGCTAATACCAAACTGTCGCGAAAAACAGACGGAGGGAGATTGTTCTACAAAAGTATCGTGCGACTGAAGAACGATTTTTTCAATAATGTGCACACAGAAAACTGATTTGTTGCGGCAACCAACTAAATTGTCCTACCGAATTATTCGGTTGCGGCAACTTGCTGACTAGAAAGTTGTATCAACCTACTAGTGAGCAGGAATGAGGTTGTGCCAACCTCATAGTACCCCCTCAGAAATAATTCAAATTTGGTACAAATCATACAAAAGTGATTTTTGGCCCATTTTTTGTAACTTTGAAGCACTGTATCTCTGGAAGTAGTGGTCGAAAAAAATAAAAAAAAAATGGTCAAAGCTTTATCTGCTGCCCAAATTTCATTGAAATCGAAATGGTAAAATCTCGAAATTTCCTTTTTTTGTCGATTTGGTGTGGAATGGCCCATACATGGCTTTTGACATGACATATAATTTATCCAAAGGTTAAATGTAATTATCACATGATCTAAATTTTGGAATGAAATTTCTCAAAAACCCAGATTTTTAAAAGTGTCAAAAAAATATATATTATTTCTTATTTTCTTCACAAAATTTGTGTTAAATTTTATAAGAGTATTCGTATTGGTTCCTGAGTTCCTACTGTCGTTAGCATATAAAAAATTAATTAAAAAATAAATTTACATTCCTTTTGTATTTGCAGTCATTTTAAAGTGTCAAATGGAGTACGTTTATCAATAAAATTACAAAAACCGGCACCGTTCCGGCCATGTAATTACAGTACAAAAACGCCTGTTACCGTAAATTCGATTTAAAATACAAAAAAAAAAAACATAACATAACAATTTAATTATAAGAAATCGGCCGTTTTACCCAGTCAATATCACAACAGCGTTCCAGAGATCGGAAATTGCCGACGACTCGTTGTGCTGCTGACTGTTTGCAACACGTTGGAGCGCTAGTGCTGCATATATAAATAAATACAACATATAGAAACACAATAGCAAGTGCTTTGTAGAATAGTATGTCTCTTGTTGAAAAAAGTGTATTTGGGCATGAAAAAACTGAACAGTAAAAACGAACAAGTCTTAAAACAATTCCACATTTTGTTTTACGCGTGACACGCGCTGTCCGTAGCACACCAAAAACGAGTGGAAATTATGAAGATTGTGCGACTGATATTGTCCTACTTTGGCATTGATATTATACAAGACAACTGATTTCGCAGTTGAATCAAATAAATATTGGTTGCTACAACCTAACATAACTATCTATTAAGTCAACTAAATATTAGTTATGTATCATTCTGAATTTAGTTGCCGTAGCAATGGAAATAAAAAACCAGTTGGGAAGGTTAGATGACATGGGAAATTTTAAAGTAGGTGTAATTATGATAGTTAGGATTATCAAAATTATAGTCGGTCTAAGCCGACTATAAATACCCTACACATATGTGTGGTTACCATTCAAAGCGATATATAGGTCACCAGGGTATACGAATCCTGAAAATAACTACAAACATTCAATCGCTGAAGAATTTCCATTCATTTGATACCCATATTTACAAATGGGTAGGTGTACCGAATTTCGATTTTTTTTTTTTGTGAACCACAAGTCTTTTCGCCGGAAAACATTATTATCATGTATTTGAGCATGATGTCAATATTTGACCAAAAAAGTTTACCTAAGCACGAATACATAAAAATTGATCTTTATATGTACATTTTATATGAGGTATTTGAACATAAGTGGTCGGATCATAGGTCACAATGGACCGATCCTGCCAATTCGCACATACAGCGTAGGTATATTAGTAATCTAAGTTATAAGTTTCATTTATCTAGCTCTTCAATTTTAAAAGTAGTAGGGATTTCAACAGAGAGACAGACAGACGGACAGACGGACAGACAGACAGACGGACAGACGGACAGACAGACAGACGGACATCGCTAAATCGACTCCTGATCATCCTGATCAAGAATATATATACTTTTCCATACCGGAGATGCTTCCTTCGTGGTGTTACAAACGGCGTACCAAACTGAATATACCCTTTCACTCTTAGTGAAGGGTATAAAAATTTAAATGGATAGCAAATTTGTTTCCCCAATCAATGTTGCAGTTGCTTCAACTAATAGCTGGTTACGCTTCATACTACTGTTTACCATAAATGAATTTCAGTTGAGGCTGACTACATTTGGTAGATGCAAATGAATATTCGATGAAACAACTGAACGCTAAGCTAATATTTTTGTGTGTGTAGAATTCATATGCATCGCTTCATTACAAACTTGTATATTTAAATGCAACTAATAAACACAATTATAAATTAACTTTTTATATTTATGATCAGCGATATATCTAAAAAATGTTTTGATGCGTTGTCAAAGATATTGTCGACTGCACTAGGAATGCGGCGCCTGTATACATCTGTGAAGAATCAAATTGTAATATAAATAAATATAAATTTGTACACACAGAAAAATCCTCTTATGGCATGAGGTTAATTAAACCAACGTTTCAATGTTGCAACCGAAATACATTTGTTGTCATTAAAATTAACGTACCTTATTTTTCTATAACCGTGCAACTTTTATTTCACAATACAGCGTAGGTATATTAGTAATCTAAGTTATAAGTTTCATTTATCTAGCTCTTCAATTTTAAAAGTAGTAGGGATTTCAACAGAGAGACAGACAGACGGACAGACAGACGGACATCGCTAAATCGACTCCTGATCATCCTGATCAAGAATATATATACTTTTCCATACCGGAGATGCTTCCTTCGTGGTGTTACAAACGGCGTACCAAACTGAATATACCCTTTCACTCTTAGTGAAGGGTATAAAAATTTAAATGGATAGCAAATTTGTTTCCCCAATCAATGTTGCAGTTGCTTCAACTAATAGCTGGTTACGCTTCATACTACTGTTTACCATAAATGAATTTCAGTTGAGGCTGACTACATTTGGTAGATGCAAATGAATATTCGATGAAACAACTGAACGCTAAGCTAATATTTTTGTGTGTGTAGAATTCATATGCATCGCTTCTTTACAAACTTGTATATTTAAATGCAAATAATAAACACAATTATAAATTAACTTTTTATATTTATGATCAGCGATATATCTAAAAAATGTTTTGATGCGTTGTCAAAAATATTGTCGACTGCACTAGGAATGCGGCGCCTGTATACATCTGTGAAGAATCAAATTGTAATATAAATAAATATAAATTTGTACACACAGAAAAATCCTCTTATGGCATGAGGTTAATTAAACCAACGTTTCAATGTTGCAACCGAAATACATTTGTTGTCATTAAAATTAACGTACCTTATTTTTCTATAACCGTGCAACTTTTATTTCACAATACAGCGTAGGTATATTAGTAATCTAAGTTATAAGTTTCATTTATCTAGCTCTTCAATTTTAAAAGTAGTAGGGATTTCAACAGAGAGACAGACAGACGGACAGACAGACGGACATCGCTAAATCGACTCCTGATCATCCTGATCAAGAATATATATACTTTTCCATACCGGAGATGCTTCCTTCGTGGTGTTACAAACGGCGTACCAAACTGAATATACCCTTTCACTCTTAGTGAAGGGTATAAAAATTTAAATGGATAGCAAATTTGTTTCCCCAATCAATGTTGCAGTTGCTTCAACTAATAGCTGGTTACGCTTCATACTACTGTTTACCATAAATGAATTTCAGTTGAGGCTGACTACATTTGGTAGATGCAAATGAATATTCGATGAAACAACTGAACGCTAAGCTAATATTTTTGTGTGTGTAGAATTCATATGCATCGCTTCTTTACAAACTTGTATATTTAAATGCAAATAATAAACACAATTATAAATTAACTTTTTATATTTATGATCAGCGATATATCTAAAAAATGTTTTGATGCGTTGTCAAAAATATTGTCGACTGCACTAGGAATGCGGCGCCTGTATACATCTGTGAAGAATCAAATTGTAATATAAATAAATATAAATTTGTACACACAGAAAAATCCTCTTATGGCATGAGGTTAATTAAACCAACGTTTCAATGTTGCAACCGAAATACATTTGTTGTCATTAAAATCAACGTACCTTATTTTTCTATAACCGCGCAACTGCACGTTCGGTTGCCGTAACCTCATGATTGTTTTCTTCATTCTGCCAAAAATTGACATTCGTGCATTTGTTACGGCGATTGAGTAAGTTGTATCAACAAAATAAATGACAAACGGCAACCTCATGTCTATCAGCAGTTCGGTTGCCAGTTTTTTGCCAACAATTATGGATACATGCAGAAATAAATAAACGTCAAAAATTTTCACATGTCGAAAACAATAGGAAATTCATTAATTAAGTTACATTATTGTGAAATAAATATACAAATATTAATAAAATAATATATTTATTCAATACAAATTGTTCATTAGCTATTGATATATTATATAAATAAAAAATATGTAACCATATGTGCCAATAGAAATAGTTTTATTATTTATTGGCTATGAGGAAATAAAAAATAAGTGCATGCAGATACATGTTATCATTTCATAGTGTTTTTTTCAGGGAGCAGGAATTAGTAGATATACTTCTAAACTGTGTGAGCGACATATTTACGCAAATATAATACGTATAGAATACATAAGTTTTATATACATAAATAACTTTGTTATAATAAAATTTCAATTGGAGGTTTAGAAAACCTCATACTCACTGACTACGAGGTTGCGACAACCTCATGCTCATCAATTTGGAGGTTGTCACAACCTCATGATTACCGTTTACACACTCATGTTCACCGATTTGGAGGTTGCCCCAACCGAATTAGGATGTTGTTGCAACTACCATATCAGTTGTTGCCACAACCGAATGATTCGGTAGGGCAATTTAGTTGGTTGCCGCAGTAAATCAGTTTTCTGTGTGTATATGTTTTATTTTAATTCTCATTGCTAAAGTTATGTTTAATAAGCGAGCGCTCTTCTTATTTACAGTACCCTTCCATGAAAAAATTTGTGATATATTATCACTAAATATGCGGATTCAGTTCGGTTTAACAAATGTTGATGCATCTACACCAGCACACAAAAAAATAATTGCTTGGCGTGCAGTTGTTTCAACGAATATTCATTTGTATCTACCAAATGTAGTCAGCCTCAACTGATATTCAATTGTGGTAAACAATAGAATCAAGCGTAACCAACTATTAGTTGAAACAGCTACAACATTGATTGGGGAAACAAACTTTTTATCCATTTTAATTTTTTTTTTTCCTCTGCTACGGCAACAAAATTCAAAATGGGACATAACCAATATTTAGTTGACTCAATTTAATAATTTAATCAATATAACCAACTATCTGGTTATATTGATTAAATTATATAACATTAGGTTGTAGCAACCAATATTCATTTGATTCAACTGCGAAATCAATCGTCTTGTATAAAAGCGATGACAAAGTATGACAACATCAGTCGCACAAGCTTTAGATTTTACACTCGTTTTTTTTGTGCTGCGGACAGCGCGTGCCACGTGTTAAAAGAAATTTGGAATTGTTCGTTGTTACTGTTCGTCTACCGAGTTCTTGCTATTTAATTTCTTATATTGCATTTCTATATGCAGCCCTAGTGCTCCAACGTGTTGCAAACACGAAGTCAGCAGCACAACGAATCGTCGGCAATTTTCGATCTCAAGAACGCTGTTGTGACGCTGACTTCGTGTTTGCAACACGTTGGAGCGCTAAGGCCACGTAAATTGGCCGATTTCTTATAATTAAATTGGCTACCACAACTAAACAAATTGGTTGTGTCAATTGTATTCATTAGTTGTGTGAACTAATACGCAATGTTGCAACAACTGAATCAGTTGAATGTTGACAGAACTAAATAAATCGGTTGTCAAAAAAAGGCAGTTGCCCCAACTGATTCGTTTTTGGGTGCGCTGTTTGACAAATCTTTCTCTTAAAATTTTCAAAACAATACAATTTAAATACATAAATTTTGGTATGGACAAATAAAAATAATGGAGCCATTCCAATTTTAGTAACTGTTTAAGAGTATCGAGATACGCATTGATTAATTTTTTTTAGTACTTAGAGGTACAGTGGTTCAAAGTTACAAAAAAGATCCAAAAATCACATGTGTATAGTTGTTCTTATCAAAATATCTCCATTAGCTTTAAAGCTATTAAAACATGTTTTTGGAACAACTTCTAAACTTGAACATGTGACCATTCATCATTATCCTTGCATTTTAAATTTGATGCGGGTGAGAGCTTTTTCATAGGCAATGATTTACTCTCGTAGGTTTGCCATTTTCTGCCGGGAGGTAGCGTCGCATAGAAAAATGTTTTCTATGAAAAAGATGTTGGCAATCGCTGGGGATCGAACTGCGGACCTTTCGGCTCGTAGTCAAACGCACCAGCGACTTTTCGCTCGTAGTCCAACGCACTAACCAGTCGAGCTACCGACGCTACTTCTTTCTACTATACGATTATATAATTGCGAGGTAATGTTATGATTTTTTCTAATTCATTTTTTTAAATGCTGAAGATAATTTTCGAATTTAAATGCGCTAATTTCCTCTTAAGTTTTCAAAAATTAAAGCATCATCGAGAAGATGCAAAAGGCAATGAAATTTAAATGTAAGCATATGCGTAAAATTTGTTATGTTCTTAATAAAACTTTTGATTACAACTTTTGATTACAACTTTTGAATTTTGAATATTTTCTATAGAATTTTGTGGACTATATATATGGACTACGTATAGCTAAACTTAATTTCATAAAATGATTATATCTGGAAGAATCCAAAATATTATACAACACCACTAGGCCTAAAAATTGCCTAAGCTCTGTGGCTTTCCATCGATATAATTTCTGTGTACTTCGAGATTTTCTAGCAAACTCCTCTGGTCCTACAATATTCTATATTTAAATTTAGTTCCCTAATTTTATTAGTGGACAAAGAGAATGGTTTATATCTAATTTGGATCCAAGAAGTTAATAATGTTTTCATAACCCCCAGACACAAAATATGCATATAGTCCAGAGGAAATGGTATAACTATATCGAAATTGATAGACTCTAATACTAGCTGTTGTCTACTTCGGAAATCGTCATTATTAATTAAAATTTTGGTTTCAAGATAACTCTTTTGTTTATATATTCTCCACGTTGGGTGCATTTATTGCATGCGTAATAACCATTGTGCCCTTTAATACCCAATATAAATGCGCGAACTGGCGCATCGCAAATAAATGCACCAACGAAAACAGAATATCTTTAATTTTTATATATAAATCCGTTAGCCATAATTGTGGTAAGTTCTTCGACAAAAGGGTCAAAAAATGTATTATTGTTTTCAGAAAAACCTATTACCAACACAAAATTTGTTTTTTCTTATATTAACTAAAATTGGGCAAATTTGTCTATTAGAACTTTTTGACACGGGTAAGCCGCCTACTTTAAAATTTAATATTAATTCATTACCTAAAAGTGAAAAATTTTCAAAAAATAGTTAATTTAACAATTTTAAGGTCGTAATGCACATATTCCCCACTTTCTAACTTAAATTTAACTTTTGCTGCATCTCTAGGCGTTTGTCTTAAAGTTCGACTATCCACTGGTAGTTCTGGTAAAATTGTCCTTAATATACTTAGTAATTCGTTTACCGCTACAGTTTTTATATTATATTTTATATACCACTCTGAAATTTTGTCGTTAATTGTTTTGTTATCATTAATTTTGTCATTGTTATTATCATCATTGATAATACTATCTTCTATTATAATAGTATTTAGATTATTATGAACACAATGTTCATTCTTCGTTATATTTTTTTCCTTTAAGTGTGTGAAGATATCCATAAAAAGATATCCATAAATGTTATGACTTAACAGATGTGGAACGTATGTGAAACCTATGTTAATATTGAAAATATTTTGATTTTTTTGTAATTTTTAGCGTTTTTTTAGTTATTTATTATAGAAAACATTAAAATAATCAATAAAATATTAAAATTATCATTTACGATAGTCGTTTTATTTATTTAAACCCAATATTGGCGAATTAAGTTGAAAGCAAAGTCCTTTTGGAAACGGCCGTATCTTCAAAGATCCGTCTCCTCCAGACATGTGGGATACGTCATTGGAATCGTAAAGGTCCTACCTTTCATTGGTATATGGTCACTACCCCTGGAAAGGTTCAGGAGTCCTGCCAAGTGGTGCCAAAGATACCACTTATTATATGCTCAATATCCTTAAACATGTCCCTATGGAAACGGCAATAACTTCCAAGATCCGTCTCCTCCAGACATGTGGGATACGCCTATGGAATCCTTATGATCCCTTCTTTCATTCACAAATAGCGTCTACCCCTCGAACCTACAAAGTGGTTCCAAAGGTACAAATCACTATTTGTATGTTAAATTTAACGTTTGTGGAACGCATCATCTCCAAACTGAGTTAGAGTGAGACAACTATATAATTGTATAAGTCAGGTGTGTAGTTACCATTTTTCTCTAACTTGGAAAATTACACAATTTTGACTTTTTAATAAAAATAATTAAAAATACAAAAGGTTCATTAAAGTTTACGTGAATGCCATTCATTGATTTGAGCGAAAACTAATATTATTAAATAATAAGCATGATACAACCCGCCAAAATATATCAGAATTAATTGTAGAAAACTAAAGAAATTGTTGAAGAGAATAGTACTCGATTGAAAAGAAAATATTTGTTAATTAATAGATCGTAAATTATTTATGGCCATGAATTTGGCTTTAAATAATTTACTTCGTATCGGAGTTATATACGCCTCTATATCGTTTTTCAAATCCAAGTATTTCATCTTAAAGAACCTTTTTGTCGTTCCTGACTCAGAAATGGTTCGTCCATGACATCGCTAGCAACGAATGCAAAAAAAAAGTCATGGAGTGTTTTTACCACGGAACATAATATATATATTTGTTATATCATAAAAATCTCAACCTTGTGGTGAAACTGGCAAGAAGATTCATTAAAACGTTTAGACGCATCCAATTGAATCTTCCAGTTCATCGAGTGTTTAATACTCCATTTTGTGCCATGTTGCCATTCGTGTGAAAAATCTCACGAGTGCACCCAGAAAAAAGTCATGGTAAATTGATAGTATTTCAATAGAAAAACAATAATTTATACCATTAAAATTAGTCAATAGAATGCGTCCCATTAGTTCAGTAATATTGAAACTGTTAATACAATGTGTGGTTGTACCATAAATTTTATAATGTAATATTTTAATTACAATAAGAAAGACCTATACAAATTTAATGATACGTATTATTAATTTTATGGTATAGTCGAATTACATTTTCCTAATAATTTATTGAAACAAAAATATTTTTTAGTTAATTTATTGTATATATTATTTTATTTAAATGTGGAAATAGATATTCAATTTTACAACACACACATAAAAAGACACTTCTTGCTGCAAAAGGTTATAAAACATTTAATGTTTGCTTTGGTTTCCAATAATTGGTTGTAGTACTTGAGTCTGCGTTATTTTTGAGTCCGTTGCCGTAATAAAAGTTCGATGTATTATTTATTTTCTGTAATAAATAAAAATATAAATAAATATATAAATATAATTTATTTACATTAAATACATTGAGTCCTTACCAATGTCGCGTTTAATAATGTGGATTATTACAAAAAAATACATGCGACCATTTTGAGTAAACACGTTGAATGACGTACAAAACGAACATGTTTGTATTCGTTTCATGTTTTTTTTGCACCACGTTTTTTATTATAGGAGGAAACCATTAAAACAACAGTATTTATTCTATTTAAAATAATAATATTGAAATATTTAAATTTATGGTACTGAATTTTTCAAATACTATTGAATTAATTAGAAAACTTTTGATTTAAAAAGAAAAAATTATTAATACATGAACCATAAGATCAATGGTCGTACCATAAAGTACTTAATGGTAAATTTTCTTCTGAGTGTGGGATTTATTAATACATTTTTCCTAAAATAATCTTATATGTTCTTTTCTGTTTATAAAACAGGAAAAGTTAACAACAAATGTTATTGCAAAAGAACCAAGCGAATTATTAATATTTGTTTTTTAATTAATAAGATTTGTTATAATATACTTACACGTTTATATACAACGTATACAATAATAATTGAAAATATAAATATTTAAATCATTAATTAAATGATATGTTTTACTGTGCGCAGTCGACTTCAACCCCAATAGTAAATAGAAATTGTCGACCAATACTTAAATTTACTTTATTTAGTTATTCTTAATTAAAACACTCAATCTTTAAATGTAACCAATAAAAACAACATAAACAATATTAGTTGACCAGTGTTTCCATCAAAATATTTGCTATATGGAGTATTTTGTATAAATAAAAAAAATATATTTGCTCCATTACAATAACATAAATAAAGTTGCACAAAGCACACATACATTAGCCAGAATTAGTTTGCTGCCCACGCTTGGAAATATTTTCAACCCAAAAGTCGTGGGAGTACTTTAATTATTTAAAAATATGTTTCGGACATCCCCCGAGTATTTTAAGGAGTGTATGGGGTTAAAAGAGTTAAAGGAGTGTTCTACCCGAACGCACCTAATAATTTTTATTAAACTTGGGAAAACATAACAAAAAATGTCATATTTGTTGTAGATTCACTGCAACTACTAGAGAAATAGGTAGCATGGCTGCAAATATTCACATATTCCACAAATATTAATGCATTTGTAGCAAAACTATTAATATTGTCTAAATATCACAAAAAGTGTCAAATATTTGACTTGAATAACACTGTGCGGCACTAAAATGTGAACTCCATTTTTTTTTATTTACATTTCTATCTATGGTCAGTAGAACAAAAATGTAGTGTAAACTTATACCCCTACGCGTCCTAAAGGTTTCAAAGGATAACCAATATAGTTCGTCATTTTGTAGCGAAATGGTTCATACTTCGTTTTTAATGTCTAAGGAGTGATTATAGGGAACTTACGACTATTTTTAATGGTTTTCTTTTAACAATTTCGTTAAGGAGTTATTACCAGTAGAAGTCAGAAAACTATCATAATGTCTTTGGGGAAAATATTCGTCATTAAAATTGTAGCCGCGGTAGCTCAGTGGTTAGTGCGTTGGACTGCGAGCCGAAAGGTCCCCGGTTCAAGCCTGGACTGGGGCTAACAACATCTTTTCATAGAAACATTTTTCTATACCGCGCTACCTCTCGGCAGTAAATGGCAAACCTACGAGAGTAAAACATTGCCTATGAAAAGCTCTCACCCGCCGTTCCGATTCTGCAATAAACTGTAGGTCCCACCCCTTTGAATACAAATATAACACGCACAGCTCAAAATGGTGAGAGAGCTCGGCCGAAGTTCTATACAGGACTGTAGCGCCACACTATTATTATTATTATTAATTGAGCTAGAGTCTCTAAACAACTAAATTCTTCAACACGTACTATTTCTGAAATATAAGCATACTAATAACGAATAAAAGTTCTTACTTCAATTTTGAATAAAGTCGTAGAAATATTTTATTATAATTATTTTAGTGCAGTGAAAATTGCATCAATTCTTAGTTATAATTGTGACGCTGATTCCGAAAATGGCATCGGTTTTTTATTATTAGCTCTAGTTTTTGAGATATAGTCCTTTTTTATTTTTTCAAAGTTTTGCTCATATAACTTTTTTAATATCCTAACCAATGACAAAAATATAAATTTTTCCAGCATTAGATACACAGAACATTGTTCTATAATACAAAAATTCTATTTTACATGTGAAAAATTTTTTCAAATAACCCAAAAATTTCAAATATTTCAATTAAGCATTTAAAAATGTTTGATTTCTCCTAAGAAAACGCCACAATTTATTTGTTTTATTTAATATTTTAAAGAAGAGACACGGTGCTACAAAACAAGGCATAACAGTCATTTTTTGCATTCTTTTATCTAGTAATAATTTTTATTAAAAAAAATGTATTAATGGTATTCATCTAATCGAATAAGTTTGCCTTTTGTGTATGTTCATATTTTTATGAGGTTGTGTTGCGGGCTCCAGGGGTCCTTTTGTACTTGCCTTTATTAATGGAACCGTCAGTGACAATATTCCCTCGAAGTCCACAATTCTTTCCTAACATTTATTATTGAATAAAAACGCAAGGATATTTTAGACTTGCTTTATACTTTTATTAATTATTTTTAAGTATTTTTACAAGCTTGAGTTTAAACTGAAAACACGTCTGCACTCTAAGGCAGTTAAAATCATAATGCTTAAAATCTAAACTTAACCTCTACTCATCACCTCGGTATCGTGCGACTCACGAATCCCTTGCTTATTTCTTAAAACACAACTCATAAATGCAAGCAAGCATATTCTTAAATCTACGTACTACTAAAAACCTCATGAA
The DNA here is from genome assembly GCA_951804985.1 of Dryomyza anilis. NCBI lineage: Eukaryota > Metazoa > Arthropoda > Insecta > Diptera > Dryomyzidae > Dryomyza > Dryomyza anilis. Next base: position 48,116,006 of record OX638132.1, read on the forward strand.
CCCCACATCAGATATTTACTAATATTGTGAAATCATTAACTGAGAAAATTCCAATGTGCTAAATTGGTTCCCATGCTGGCGTTAGTCTTGACTTAAATTACAACCAATGCTTTTGTTGTTGCTTTTAAACAGACGGCACACTTGCTAGCGTGTGCCTTGGATCAAATTGCAACCAGTGCATTTTTCGTTGCTTTCAAGCGGACTTAATTTTATATCCTGAAAGTATGCACTCATAAACATTATGCACTTTCCAGTTACGTCGTAGACGTTATGTTACGTTAACATGCATCTGTTATTGTGCTTTTAGATTTGAACTTTATGTGCATACTGGTTATGTGCAGTCTTTCTTAAATACATAAAAAAAAACGTTTCTGATTCACAACATTCTTCCCCCCTTATTTTAAGAAAAAATTATTATTAAAAAGAATAATAGTTTTTTCTTTTACATCATTAATATTACAATATATCTTAATTAATTAACTTTCAATAATATATAAAATCAATAATTATTTTTCTTATTATTATAATTTATTTTACTTATTTTCATTTTAAGAATCTTATTAATGCTTATCTTCGTTACTCAATTACTTAATTAATAGTCGCAGTTTTAGTGATATTGTTGATAAAAAAAAAATAATATCTATATACTTTAGTAACGCTAAAAAGAAAAATGTATAACATTACAAGTCACTGAACGTTGCAATTGACAAAACAGTAGTTGATCAAGTTACCGCTTTGCAATCGCTGCGTTCCGTGTTGCTCTGTTGTTTTTCTTGTTTATTCATCTAAGTCATTAAATGCTTTAATTTGTTTTGTTTTTTTTTTTTTGAAAATAATTCATTTGATTTTTATTTTAGTTGTTGAATATGTCTTTAATTATTATTTATATTTATACTTTTCATATAATTAGTGTTTTTTTTTTTTTTTTTTTTTTTAAATGTCGTTAGACAGTAATTTATTGAATAATAATTGCTTGCTGCCTAAGTATCTACCTCCAGAAACAAACGCCTAATGTTGTCTGAGTCTGACTTCCTAATTATACTTCAATGGAATATAAAAAAAAAAAATTATACACAATAAAACCCTGGTCCTGATGTTCTTGGTACTGACTGCTGCGACTCTTCTTCGGTCAGGGGTTTCTGCGCTGGCATAGATTGTGGTGCCGTTGTTATTGCGTTTATTTGCTTTGTTGTCGTTCGTGGACTTGCAGTTGGCGTTGTTGGTTTCATTTCTCTTTTTAATGTATTGCGCGATGAATTGTTTCTTTGGAGCGGTGGCTGTTGGATTGGAAGTTTCTTCGACTTTATTTCAAACTCGTTCATTTTGGTTGCTTCCACATCGACGGATGCAATTTTCGATTTATTCTTACTAATTTTATCATTTTTGTTGTTAGATTTCTTTTTACATAGTTGATGGTACCGCAAATATACCACATACGCGGTCAATAACAATATTAGTGCCAAAATTACTATCCCGAATGATATACCGGTGTTTTTTATATCATTTTGGCGGTTGAATAACTCCTTTCGTTCTTTATTGTAATCTATTTCTGCTAACAGATCGTCTAAATTTCGCTGACCGTCCTTTAGTGCTGATCTCATTTCACTGTGGTCTGAAACTAAGATTGGTGGTGGTATAGCTGTTACATTTGGGGTAGGGAATGATGACCAGTTTCCTTTCAGGATTTTAAGAAATGTTGTGTGGTCTTCTTTTTTGTATGTTACTTCCTCGTTGGTAATTTGTGTATGTTCATATGGTAATATCAATTCCTGATTATGAAGATCACATGCCTCATTAACCGACATCCAACCTAGTCCAGATAATGTTAACGTTGCCATGTTAGTGCCGCATACTGCTTCGAATTTTGTTGGTGTTTCAAATTTATATAACCAAGTGTTTGGAGACCATAGCTTCACGACCAAACCGGAACTCTTCTTGATCGCAACGTGATTGCAATTGTCTGATGGAACTGTTTTGTGTTGTATTAGAGTCACTTCGCAAAGTTTGTTGCTGTTTGTTAGTACTGTGCCGGGTCGTTTGCATAGTGTGACCTCCTTATTCATGCTCTGGCTGATAGTTATGCATTTATCGTAATCAGCAGTTGTTAATCCTATGAATTTACTTCGGTCTTCAGCTTCCGCTAAGTAGTCGTATGTCGTCTTAACCAACGCGTCCCATTCTTTATTAATGTTGGTGGGTATTGGATAGACTCTGTATAATGTGAAAATCAAATCGTCAGGCAACGGTGTTTTGATGACGATCATAATACTGTCAGCATCCGGAAAAACGCGTACGGTGGAGGAATGATGCATTTCAAATGATTGTTGTATGAACCAATTGGCCTTTCCTCTTAGAGTTAATTTAGCAAGCATTTCATTCAGCTCCCTCTGATCAATAATCTACGGATGCAGGCGTCCCTTATATAGATCGTCTATTACATCCATCTCTATTAATTGTTGTCCTTGTATTTCAATCAGGTTTGCATTTATTGTTGTTTGTATTTCTAATAAATGCATTAAGAATAGTAGTTTGTCGATTGAATTGTTTATATTCGTATGAATAGCTGTCTGTTGTGCAATAGTTTTGGTAAGTTCTTTTTGTACAGCTTCTACTTCCTTCATTGAATCTAATAATGGTTTTGCCAACTTATTATAGTTGGTTGACATTACCGTTATTTGTTTTTGCATAATTTTGTAGGTTTTGCTTTGATTCTGGTCAATATTCTTGAAATGTTTATATATAGTCTGCTTGTCTTTGTTGTCCATCACCCCAAATGCCCAATTGAGGCCTTCGCCAATGAAATTTAGAGCTCGTCTCGGACGTCTGCTCCTAACTGTTCGCCTTATTATTTCTTCATTTTTTTTTAAAGTGGTAATAATAGATTTTGTTTCCTGGGTTACTGCTTTGCATGAACTTTTGATGTTCATATCAGGCATTTTTACACGCATCTGCTCACACATCTCCTGCGTTGTCTCCGCATAATTATTTGTTAGTTCTAAAAATTCGGTTAATTGCAGTGGTTTGAAATTTGCAATTATTGTCCATTCGTCACTATAAAATAACGCATCCGTTGTCTTCTCAAAGAAGATTCTTGTGTCGTTAATTTCTGTCTGTTTGATATTGACTGTTTCACCCGCCGCCAACATCAGGACCAGTACCAATATAAAACTCATTTTCCTATTATGTTTACTCCCTTTATTGCGCCACATGAGATAGTCAGACAAAATCAAGAAAAAGCTAAGGAAAGATCTAAACGAAGTTATGATAATACATTAAATACGGTAGTTTTTAAGGAAGGAGATAAAGTTTTATTAAAAAACCAGAATAGGAAAAACAAATTTTCACCAATCTGGGTAGGACCCTATGTTGTCCTTTCGATAATAAGTCCTGTGACAACAGTAATCTGTATCAAGGGAAAAGGAAAAAAATTCCATAATAACTTGTTAAAAGCATATAACTCTTAAGTAATACACAATTGAACGAACAAATATTATTCACTGTCACTATAATTGGGGTAGGTCAGTGCTTCACTTTCATGGTCAAGAGCATTGTTTATGGAAACAAAAAAAAAAAAAAAAATATGCAATTCAGCAAAACTAAGCCACGGCACTAGCTCAGTAAAGCAGGGACCAGCTAGGCAACAATAAACAAGGTAAACTACACTATCTCAAAAGACAATGAGAACGACAAGCCAACCACAACAAGCATGTACAACATGCGCTAATGCATACGCTAATGCATGCGCAAAAATGCAATTTAACATTTTTATGCGATTAGCATACTAAAAAAAAATATATATATAAGTATATAAAAAAAAAAAAACGTTTCTGATTCACAACAGTTGTTATATGAAGGTACATTTTTTAAAATTTAAATGTATACTGTGTATATAAAGCAACCAATTGATAAGTGCCAAAAATTTTAAATATTGAACAACAAAAACACCGAAATCAAACAATAAAAATTTCTAAACAAATTTAATGTGTCTGTGTGTCGTGCAAACAAATTTCCGAAAACATGCTGAAGAGTTATGGTCTAGTTGCAAAAATCGCCTGCATTTTATACTTCAAAATATAAATTATGACGTTTTCAAAAATTAATTATTTCGGTTACTCCAAAAATCTAATGCGCAAAGATATCGAGTTTGTGTAAAATATTTTTCATACAAATGTTGGCAGATCGTATATGAGATTGTATATTTATGCAGATTCGCGGTATACTGCTCATTTGCCACCTTAGATGAATACCATTATTATTTTTTGTAAATTTTGAGTTTTCTATTGCCTATATCTCGGAAACAAAGTTTTTTTTCACATAAAGTAAAATTTTGTATTTTAGCGCAAGGTTCTTTGTGACTAATGCAAGAAAGATATTTTTATTCTTGTCATTGGTTAGAATATTAAAAAAGTTACAAGAACAAAACTATGAGAAAATAAAAATGGGCTATATCTCAAAAACTAGAGCTAATAATAAAAAAATCGATGCCGTTTTCGGAATCAGCGTCACAATTTTAACTAAAAATTGATGCAATTATCTACTACTTTATTCAAAATTGAAGTAAGAACTATTATTCGTTATTAGTAGGCTTATATTTCAGTAACAGTACGTGTTGGAGAATTAAGTTGTTTAGAGACTCTAGCTCAATTTTAATGACGAATATTTTCCCAGACATTATGATAGTTTTCTGACTTCTTCTACTGGTTATAACTCCTTAACGAAATTGTTAAAAGAAAACCATTAAAAATAGTGGTAAATCGTTAAGATACAAATTTAAAGTGTTCAGTGGAAATCATCCTTAGAAAGTTCCCTATAATCACTCCTTAGACATGAAAAACGAAGTATGAACCATTTCACTACAAAATGAGGAACTATATTGGTTATCCTTTGAACCCTTTAGGACGCCATAGCGCCTAACCCAGACGTGTAGGTGTATAAGTTTATACTACACTTTATCGGTAGACCACATAGAAGCTCAATAAACAAATCAGAGTTCAATTAAAAAAAGTGTTATTTTGCCGCACAGTGTAATTTGCAACTGCAATGATGTTTAAGGCTCTAATACTTTTCAATTATCTTTCGTTTTCTTAGTGCGGGTATAGTTCAGAATTGTTTTTAATTAAATGAGTTTTATTTCTAATTTTAATTTAAAGATTTATTTTGCGACTGACTGTACGCAGCAAACTTAACTCAATATGCAGAAAAGCTCTTCTCGTGCAATTTTATGTTGCAATAAAATAATTGAGAGAGTTAGTTAGATTGAGCATAAACTAGATACATATAAAAGAGAGCGTTTAGCTAGTAAATGAAAATGAAATGTATTTAACAATGTTGATTCTTCGTATAAGAGAATTATAATGCAATAATTAAATATTTGTATAAAACAATAAAGTAACAAATGTTCCAACATTTCCCCAACAAAGAACGATTGTTCGTAAACGTCTTCAAAATATGTTTTCCTTCTCTGACCCGTTAGAGATGCTTTGGTTGGGCCGCCAAGTTGACCTTGCTGTGCTTCTACTCACAGCTTTAGGCAACTCCGATGCAGAATTAACACTTGGTGCTGCTTCGTGGTCAGGAAAACATGTTATTTTAGAGATAGGTCTCCTTAAGCTTTTGCCGTTGCAGAATAAAGTGACACTGTCCTGGCGCTCATCAATTTAAAGCATCAAATCTCCTATTTGAGCATTTCGGTGCATCTTCAACCACTTTCGTCTTGCTTGCAGTCGGCAGAGATATTCGTTTGTCCAGCGTTTCCGGAAATGCTGCTTTAACTTCTCGACTACCTTCCATCGGCTTAGTTGCTAAACATTATTGTCGAGCAGATCTTCCTCAGGAACGTAAAGAGTCGGCTCACCGATGGAAAAATGTGATGGTGTGAGCGCATTATAGTCCGATGAATCGATCGAGAGTAAGCAAAGTGACCTTGAGTTTAAACAGGTTTCAATTTGACCCAGAAGTGTGCTGACCTCTTCATATGTTAAAATTAGATTTTGCATTACAAACTAATGGTGATGTTTCGTTGATTTAACGCCCGCCTCACAGAGGACGCCGAAGTTGGGCGATGCTGGCGGAATGAACTGCCACTGAACTCCAGTATTTACGAGCATTTCTACAAATTCTTGTGAGAAGGAATTATTTCTGCTATTGTTAAACAGTTGCAAGTCCTTGCTCGCTCCAATGAAATTTGTACCGCAGTCAGAGTACAAATCAGTACAGATGCCACGGCGAGAGATAAAGCGTCTGTATGCCGCTATAAAAGACTCGGTAGAGAGCTTTGTCGATGCCTCGAGATGGAGCTCTTTTGTCACCATGCATATAAAAAGGCAGATGTGCAAACTTTTGTAGTAATTGAGTTGCGTGCGTGCACTCGACTGTTTAATCGTAATCGGTTCAGCATAATCCACTCCGCTATACTTACACGGCCGAGCTGGCTATTAACGAATGCTTGGCAGATTACCCATGGTCGCATTGTATATAAAGCAGACAACGCAACGCCTCTGTATGCTTTTTGCAAGATTGCGTGCGGAGAGAATCCAGTATTCCCGAGAGACATACGACTGCATTATCTGCAAGCTGCCATGCAGTGTCTTCATATGAGCATCTGCGAAAATAAATAATGATAATGAATTTTGTTATTTTAATAATATTGGATGTTTTTGTGAAAACGAAAAGTTAGAGCCCACCAACACTGATACGCGTACAATTTTGCTGAAAGTTTAAATTTTATAAATAGTTCTGCACACATAGTATTCTATGTGTGCAGAACTATTTAAAAAATTGTTGATTTTCGATAATAAATAAATATTATCAATTTATGAAAATCTTTAAACAATAATATTATTTTTTGACTTTGAAAATTAAATTATGAATTTTCATATTGAAGTAAAAAAATATATATGATGACATAGAAAATTCATATTTGTATTTTGATATTACATGTTTTTTAATTATATTAAGCGTCACGTCTCGAAAACAGTAAAATTAAAGAATTAAAACGCGTCGATTGAATCGCGTATGCTCTTTACCAAAAAAAAAGGTCAATAAATGGAAAAAGAATTGCGATGGAATAGGAGCATAAAGCCACATATACCACCGTCTTAAGGCCCAGATGGTACAGGCCTACCTTCATTCCCGATTGTACCAAGATCGTGAAGTATGGCTGACTTTCAGGCAGAGAAATATTGAATCTTTTTTGAATTTAAATCATTTTAAAATTGAATGGTACACTCTCAGAAATAAATTGTTAATTCTAACAATAAATTAACAATCATATTGGTCAAAATGGCATTGACAATAATCTATTGGTAATTCATTGTTGAAAACAACAATCGCAATTGTTATTTAATGCAACTTGACTCAAATTTGACGTCTAAAATTAAAATTAAAAAAGAAATTTAACAATTAATTGTTATTTTCGATTGTTGAATTGTTATTGCAAATGAAGACTAGATTAACAATCGAATTGTTAAAAATAACAATAAAGATTTATAACCCAGCCTACTTCATAAACATATATCTCTTGTATTTGTACAGTACTTTGTTTTAACAAAAGCCTACTGCCTAATAATGTTATACAGTTATATAGTGATTTTTTTCTTTATTTTTTATTACATTCTATAATTTAATAATATTTTATTTTCAACAAACATTGTTAAATTTAATATCTTATATTTTATACTTTATAATAAACAAAATGTTTGTAGCGCTAAGCGGTGACATCGCTGCAGAGTGGTTGCACATTAGGACGGATCGAATAGAAAAGTTTAAAAGCCCGGTCATAAATTGAAAGCTAACGTCAGAAACAAAAAAAAGTTTTGGAGCCGTCAAAAACCGCCAAAATCGTTATAGCTTCTTTAATCGATGTCCGATGATTATCAAGTTTGATATATCGTTGGAAAGGTCTCGGCGGTTAACATATCACTTTTTTGTTTATGAAGCAATCTAAACACTTTCAACGGTTATGTTTATGCGGGTTCCAAAAACATTTTTTTTTGTTTCTGAAACTTTTACGAGGCAAGATTTCTTTATAGGGATGGACTTTTAAATTTTTATTTTTTATATGGAGACCGACACGACCTAGTACACATGTGAGTCGTTCATTTTGGACTTGTTGATAGTCATAAGGTTCTACAGTTGGTCTTTCTTGATCCGAACAATGTTATTGAAAATCATTAAGTTGGGAATGTATGCAAAGGTGGTGAGCAGTTTACGCCACATCGTATCCTTGACATTTTGCAGCAGGTGCACTAAGAAAAAAACAATTCAATAAATTTTATATTAGTAAAAATAAAATGTACAACAATTGTTGTTGTCATGCATTGCTGGTGGTTTTGATTTAGCTCCTTGAACGCTTCTTCAACCGCTACCACTCACATGAATTATTTGCTGTCAACTTTACGGGCATCATGCTGCTGCTATTTCGTCGCCAGTTGCTTGTCCAGCCCATGCGACTGGCTTTTTTCGTCTTCAGATTCTTTACGCGCCATACTCGTCAACCACATCGTCGTCCACCAATGGTGGTGATGCACACGCCGTTATGATACCCAGCAGCTTACATAAATTTTAATTTTTTCCGAACGAAAAACGCGCACCGATTTTATTTTAATTGTCTTATTGTAATGAAATAAAAATGAAATTCAAAAATATATTTTGAAGTCTGTAAATTCGAACATACAATTTTTTAAAAATCGAATTGTTGAATTTAACAATTGAGTTGAAGTTAACAATTCAACAATGAATTTAACAATCTTTCCTAAAATGATTGTTAAATAGATAAAGGCTACAATCATCACTCCAATTAAAGGGAAAAAATTAACAATTTTAATTGTTAATTGAACAACAATCGTTATTGTTAAATTTTAACAATTATTTTCTGAGAGTGTATGATTCAATTCCTTGATTTCCATTCAATTACTGATTGGAAAAAACAAATCACAATTCTTTTTGAACAAATAGATTGCAATCTTCTTCTTCTAAATCTTATAATAAATTCAGTTTATTTTATTCACTTCGTTAAAATCTTTTTGAAACATTCTTATTAGAATCATTTTCAAATGAATCGTCAAGAGTTATTATTCATTTGATTCGAATCAAATAAATGTGCATTCGATTTTAATTAAGTGAATCAAATATTCTGTTACTTATAGTCTTAGGATTGAATCACTTTTTTTTGCAATCACTTTTTAAAGCAAAAGATTCAATCCCAAAAACACACAATCACTTGTCAAGTCATATGATTGCTTCATAAGCGACTCGGAAACAAATGATTTTGCTACATATACGGCTCGAAGCAAATGATTTTGAGTTCATTTTGTTGAAATATTTTTTCACACTCAAGATTTAAAATAAAACATACTCAAATCATTTGTTGTTTGAAAATTGTCAATTCACTTTTTTAGATATTTGTGCTTGAAACAAAAACAACTGGAAGTCTGCGCTCATATATCATCAAGAGGGGGAGTGTCTTGGGCATGCATGTGCGAGAGTCGAGTGACACAGGCTTGTTCGGTATATTGTGTGTGCAGCTTGCTGACGGCTAGCTTTCTTTGTGAAATAGACTGAATTTGATATAAGACTTTAAAAATAGAGATTGCAATCTATTTGTTCAAAATGATTTCTGATTGTTTTGTACCAATCAGTAAATGAATTGATGTCATTGATTGTGTTTCAAAATTACCAACTCCCTTGCATAATTTTTAGGGATTGAATCCAAAAAAGATTCAATCATTCACAGCTTTGCTTTCAGGGAGCCTCCATCTTCGGTAATAAGACGAGAATTCTCGCGCGGTGTGCGCTATAACATATATGATATGATCCTGCACGCTAGTACTTTCCATCGTGGCGGCAGCCATTTATTACAATCGTTCGCCGTTGATTGTGCCGCCGAAGCCTTAATTACAAGACCACTTCCTTCCAACGTTGTCAAAAAAGCGCGCTTTTCTGAGGGTCGATGAAGATGAACATTGGGTGCACTTTGCACAAAAAGAAGTGTATAATTTCGACACACAATTTAAAGTTACTTTCCGATTCCGATTCTAATAAAAAATGGAAAAAAATGTCTAAATTGTTTGTTTTATTTTTAATAATAACATTTCAAAATTGAAAATTTAATAAAATGTCATTCGAAGCATAAATAAAAATTAACAATTCAAATTTTCGAAAACAAAAGTTTTATGTTTAATACTTGTTTGATAATTTTAATGTTGAATCCGAAAATAAAATGAAAATTATATTTGTGGATACATTTTAACATGAAATATTATAATATCATTCTTATCAATTGTTGTTATGTGCACGGCTTGGGACTTACGTAGTTCATCGTTGATATTAAAATTAATTTTTAGCTGCTCTGGCCAATCATTTGATGGCTGACATAACCATGTTGGTCCCATCCACCATAAGTTTGAGCATCGTTGAATTTCTGCAATCTTTGGATAATGTATCCTGTCAATCCAGATCTAGCAGCCACAACTTTTGAAACATAACTTGCACTGTCAATGTAACCAGCCTAAAGGATCATACAGTTTTGCAGCATCAGATATTACGCTACTTTTCGTTATTTCTCGTTTATCATTAAACCGAGTTTTATATGAAAATGTGTCATTTATGGTATCCCATTCAATACCAAGTGCTTTGACTATGTTTTCATCATTTAACTAAATTCATTAGACATTTTGTGATATTCCTCTGGTATATTATTTAGTAAGTCGAATGAATTTGACGTTGTAGCGAACGCGTTGCGTCGCAATGAAAGATTATATTTAAAAAAAGAAAACTATTTATTTAATTTTATTTGAGACGTGTGTTCAAAGTTGTGATTCCTACAAGAATAAATTATTTTAAAATATTTTCACAATCAAAATATTTTAAACTGAACAAATAATAAAAAGTAATTTTTTAATACAAACAGATATTTTAGTTAAAAGTATATAATTTAAATAAACGTATTTATAACTGCCCGTTACATTCTCCCCTCTGCTACAAAAGTCGACCCGATGAAGTAGCAGAAACATGAATATGACTTTCTTCCCCTCTGCTGCATAGATCGTCCCCGATGATGTAGCAGTATAACGTTAAGTCTGACGTATGGAAAGTTCCCAATAAAATATCTGGCTTTTTCACAACAACGTAATAGGAAAAGCCTTTCTTTGCAACAACAACATATAGGTCCATCTCGACGATGGACCTATTGCTGTAACGCCCATCTAGCAAGGCGACAAATATGTGACTTTAAACCGAACCGCCAGTTAAGCGATTGTTGATTCATTGATACTGAAGTCTCTGAACCTTTGTTATATCCACAGAATTTTTGAACTACCCAAACTGCTAATGCTTCTTTTTCTGTTTTGGAGTGGTTCCTTTTAGCTGGTAATAATAATCGGCCCAGGTACTCTAATATATCTTCTGCCATTTTCACCCCCTGAAGGAGAACAGCTCCAATAGCATAGTTGCTCGAATCCGTTTTTAACACAATTTGTAAATTTTCATCTACTTGGTGTAGAATTAGAGGTGAAATGAGTAATATAAATGAGGTATCTTCTATTTTGGCCCATTTCCATAAAACTGCTTGGTGATACCAAAGATTTGTTTGGTAATTCCAAAGAAGTGCTGGGTAAATTAAAAACTTGCTTGGTGTTCCCAAAGATTTGCTTGGCGATTCCAAAGACTTGCTTGGTGATTCCAAATACTTTCTTGGCGATTCCAAAGATTTTCTTGGTGATTTCAAAGACTTTCTTGGTGTTTCCGAAGACTTGCTTGGTGTTTCCAAAGACTTGCATGGTGATTCCAAATACTTTCTTGGTGATACCGAAGACTTGCTTGGTGTTTCCAAATACTTGCTTGGTGATTCCAAATACTTTCTTGGTGATTCCAAAAACTTTCTTGGTGATTCCGAAGACTTGCTTGGTGTTTCCAAAAACTTGCTTGGTGATTCCATAGACTTGCTTGGTGATTCAGAAATGTTCAAATGAGTACCTTCATTGCGATTTAATTTAATCGTAATGGATTGAAAAGACATTGTATTATATTTCCTTACTTGAAAATTTAATAAAATGTCATTCGAAGCATAAATAAAAGTTAACAATTCAAATTTTCGAAAACAAAAGTTGTATGTTTAATACTTGTTTGATAATTTTATTGTTGAATCCGACAATAAAATGAAAATAATATTTGTGGATCCATTTTAACATGAAATATTATAATATCATTCTTATCAATTGTTGTTATGTGCACGGCTTGGGACTTACGTAGTTCATCGTTGATATTAAAATTAATTTTTAGCTGCTCTGGCCAATCATTTGATGGCTGACATAACCATGTTGGTCCCATCCACCATAAGTTTGAGCATCGTTGAATTTCTGCAATCTTTGGATAATGTATCCTGTCAATCCAGATCTAGCAGCCACAACTTTTGAAACATAACTTGCACTGTCAATGTAACCAGCCTAAAGGATCATACAGTTTTGCAGCATCAGATATTACGCTACTTTTCGTTATTTCTCGTTTATCATTAAACCGAGTTTTATATGAAAATGTGTCATTTATGGTATCCCATTCAATACCAAGTGCTTTGACTATGTTTTCATCATTTAACTAAATTCATTACACATTTTGTGATATTCCTCTGGTATATTATTTAGTAAGTCGAATGAATTTGACGTTGTAGCGAACGCGTTGCGTCGCAATGAAAGATTATATTTAAAAAAACAAAACTATTTATTTAATTTTATTTGAGACGTGTGCTCAAAGTTGTGATTCCTACAAGAATAAATTATTTTAAAATATTTTCACAATCAAAATATTTTAAACTGAACAAATAATAAAAAGTAATTTTTTAATACAAACAGATATTTTAGTTAAAAGTATATAATTTAAATAAACGTATTTATAACTGCTCGTTACATTCTCCCCTCTGCTACAAAAGTCGACCCGATGAAGTAGCAGAAACATGAATATGACTTTCTCCCCCTCTGCTGCATAGATCGTCCCCGATGATGTAGCAGTATAACGTTAAGTCTGACGTATGGAAAGTTCCCAATAAAATATCTGGTTTTCTCACAACAACGTAATAGGAAAAGCCTTTTTTTGCAACAACAACATATAGGTCCATCTCGACGAGGTACAAATTTTGATGTTAATCCTTTATATTTTGAACTTTGAAGCTGTAACGACCATCTAGCAAGGCGACAAATATGTGACTTTAAACCGAACCGCCAGTTAAGCGATTGTTGATTCATTGATACTGAAGTCTCTGAACCTTTGTTATATCCACAGAATTTTTGAACTACCCAAACTGCTAATGCTTCTTTTTCTGTTGTGGAGTGGTTCCTTTTAGCTGGTAATAATAATCGGCCCAGGTACTCTAATATATTTTCTGCCATTTTCTCCCCCTGAAGGAGAACAGCTCCAATAGCATAGTTGCTCGAATCCGTTTTTAACACAATTTGTAAATTTTCATCTACTTGGTGTAGAATTAGAGGTGAAATGAGTAATATAAATGAGGTATCTTCTATTATGGCCCATTTCCATAAAACTGCTTGGTGATACCAAAGATTTGTTTGGTAATTCCAAAGAAGTACTGGGTAAATTAAAAACTTGCTTGGTGTTCCCAAAGATTTGCTTGGCGATTCCAAAGACTTGCTTGGTGATTCCAAATACTTTCTTGGTGATTCCAAAGATTTTCTTGGTGATTTCAAAGACTTTCTTGGTGTTTCCGAAGACTTGCTTGGTGTTTCCAAAGACTTGCATGGTGATTCCAAATACTTTCTTGGTGATTCCGAAGACTTGCTTGGTGTTTCCAAAGACTTGCTTGGTGATTCCAAATACTTTCTTGGTGATTCCAAAAACTTTCTTGGTGATTCCGAAGACTTGCTTGGTGTTTCCAAAAACTTGCTTGGTGATTCCATAGACTTGCTTGGTGATTCAGAAATGTTCAAATGAGTACCTTCATTGCGATTTAATTTAATCGTAATGGATTGAAAAGACATTGTATTATATTTCCTTACTTTTACCATTGGTGGAAAAAAATCATTACATTCTTTGTAAAACTCCTCATTTACATCTTCGTCCTTGCGCTCGTTTTCAAACCAAGAGATGAACTTTTTGATGCCGATCTCATGGTTCGATTCTTGTAGACCTGCGTGTAATATCTCAGCATTCTGAGGTTTGGGAACTTGCATTTTAAATTAGAATTGCTTTTTTGGTTCGTCCTTAAAATGCCATGTTCGTTGTGCGAGATCCAGCACGATTCCGGCCTCTTCCATAAAGTCATTGCCCAAAAGTGTACGATTATTTTTGGCGTATGGTAAACAGATGAAACGGATGCGCTTTAATCGTTTCCCTATGATGACGCTGAGAATTGTCGTTTGCACCTTCTGTTTCCTTGGAATTCCATCTGCGAGGATTACTTCTGCAAATACGTCCTGAAATTCCAAGCCTCTTTCTTTCATTTTAGTGTATAGGATTTGTCCTGCAACGCTGGTTCTAGCTGCTGTATCTAGATAGGCTTCACCATGTTATGTATGTTTCTTCCAACCAACGTCGTCTGCACTGCGTTGAAATCTATTTGTTCTGAGCTGTTCTTTGAAGTGTTCCTTAAACAGTAAGGGCATTTTGAACGATAATACCCTTCAGCACCACACCCATAGCATCTGATACTGTACTCTTTAACATCTACTCTAACGTTTCGTTCCATGTCTTGCTTCTTGTAACATTTTTCAGATTCGTGATTCTTCTTACGACAGTATATACAAGGTTTGTTGATATTGCTGCTACTGACAATGTTGTTGCTATTGTCTCTTGCTGTTTCCACAAGTCGCATAGATTGTGTATTTTCCTCAAGCATTAATTCCGTCTCGCGTGCCTTTGTTAATAGTTCTTGGAAACATTGAACGTTTCCATGAGGTACGCGCTCTCGTATTTTAATGTGGAGTTGTGAATATACCATATCCAGCATTATTTTCTCCGACAATCTCTCCGAAAGCTGCGCGAACAAACGTCTTTTTCTACAAATAAATCCATCAGTCGGTTCAGACTGTCTTTGTTTGTCTTGTTGAATTTCATCAAAAATTCGCCAATCGGGTTTTGGTGATGCGAAAGCCGTCTGTAGAAGATATATTGCGTCTTCAAAAGTCTTCGTCTCTTCTTTTACGCCCTGCCACCAACCTGCAGCGTATCCTTCCAAGACAAGGGGGAGGCTTGTTAATGCATGAGAATCTGAGATATTTTCAGCATCTTTGTACACTCGAATAGTCGCGATGAAATCTTCAACTTTTGTGCAGTTTTTACCACCGTTGAAACGCGCGTTGCACGTGCTGAACGTCTTGCTGGGCATTTTGTTCATCTGAATGCCAGACAAAAGGGTATTAAACTGGCATTCTGACAATGTTATCATCCTGCTGGCTTTCGAGATGTTGCTGTTAGATGTACCAGCGTTCCTACTCATCTGACCATTGCCGTTCGATGGACCTATGTTGTTGTCACTAATTAGCACATCATTGTTTTTGCCGTTATCGTCTTCGCATACGATATTTCGCGGCTGTGCCGGGTTCTTCTTCCTCGGACTTCTCTGCATCGCCGGATAATGTTACCACAAGAGCCACAAATGTGTCTTCAAGGGAAAGTCTTCACGTTGTTTTGTTCTCCACAAGAGCCAATAATGTCTTCAAGGGATACAACGTCCGCGTCTATGTATGCAGTCCACTAGAGCCAACAATTTGATTTCTAGGGTTATGCAACACAATTAACGTCGTGTCGTGCAGTCAACAGTCCGATACTGCGCAGCGAATTTTCTGCTTTACTTTGCTCTGCTTTACTTTGACGGCACCGTTGTCACCGGTTTGCAGCGTGTCTTTTATTCAGCCTGGTTTACTGCTGGCACTGCTTTAAAAATATCGCCGGGAATTGCATTCGTTCGCATGGGACAGCTGGTATTCGCTTACGTTTTGTCGCTGGAAAAAGCTTGCCTTTGTCTTGCGTTTATGACGACTGGAACAGTCTGCGTACGCCTGGAGCAGTTTCCGTGCGCTCTTGATTTTTCGTTGGGCGCCAATGTAGCGAACGCGTTGCGTCGCAATGAAAGATTATATTTAAAAAAAAGAAAACTATTTATTTAATTTTATTTGAGACGTTTGCTCAAAGCTGTGATTTGTACATGAATAAATTATTTTAAAATATTTTCACAATCAAAATACTTTAAAGTGAACAATTAATAAAAAGTAATTTGATTTAACATTTTTAATATAAACAGGTATTTTAGTTAAAAGTATATAATTTAAATAAACGTATTTATAACTGCTCGTTACAACGTGCATTTAAGTAACTTGAATCCACCAGCTTTCAGTAATTTGCATAGTTCTTGGTGCAAACTTAGTGTCTGTGCATAAGTATCAGTGCCAGAAATAACGTCATCAACGTATGTATCTGAATGCAGCACATTACAAGCTTTGGTATAATTATTCTTCTCATCACATAATAATTGTTGTTACCGTGCACAATTTATAAATTGAAATTAAATTTTCTTTTTCACCGCGCCATAAAATATGTTGATATTTTTGATCTTGATCAACTACACGGATTTGACGGAACATTTTTTCCAAATCTGCGTGAAATCCAATTTCAAATCGTCGCCAACGTGTGATTATGGTCGGCAGATCATTTTGCAGAGCTGAACCCGCTGATAAATCTTCGTTTAGAAACGCTATGGCCTAGATTTTCATATTCTGCCATGAAGTTGCAATAAGCTTCACACAACGCTGGTTTAAACTTAAATGTGAATCAATGTGTTTCAGACGTCGTAATGCACTGTTGTCATTGTGACTAAATGTAGGCATTGGCAATTTATCTAATTTATAAATAAAAGGCAGTGTAACGCCCAGTCTAGTCACGACTGCTGGTACTTTTGAAATATTCTTCGCATGCAAGCTTCCCCTTTCTCACTTAACTCTTTTTGCTCCCAGAATGCACGAAGTTGATCATCGATTGAGCATAAGTTTACGTTTACTCCAACACAATACGAGATCTCGAACGTAGACACAACCCATCCGAAGTGTGTTAACTATAAAAATGTGACTCTCTTAAATTTCTTTTGCTGCGGGAGTATGATGTCACCGTTGAAATCGCGTTTTGCAGCAGATGGCAGTGAGGCGAATTTAAAACATTTATAGAGTAAATGACATTTATTGCAGCAAGGGCAGTTCAAGTCAGATGTAATAGTTGTTGCGACATGGACATTTTGTCGAAATGGATTGCGTGGATTTTTAGTGCTCGCAGTTTAAAATGAATATTTCTGATCATGAACGAAACGTAGGGTACGAAACGTAGTTTCAAGAAATAAAAAAAAATCTTTTCGTTTTGGTACTTCAGTGGTAGATTTTAGTGGCTGTTCCCACTCTTTACAAGACTGAGAATCTAGCTTATTAACTGTCATATAAATTAAGACAGCTATCTTGATTTATTTCTAAAGTCCGCAAAAGAGCAAGACAGTTGCGAGTTGTATCCAAAATCAGCAGGATGCTCACAGCGGAGCCATTCGAGCATTTAATCGAGAAAAGCTTATTCAAAACAGTATCGACAATTTTTCTTTTTTCATGGTACTGCAAATTCAGAGCATTCCAAGCAAGATCATAGCTTGCAGCAGAAGCCGGATATTCATTCACAATATCAAGTGGGGTATCTTTGCAAGAAACTTTCAGATAATAGTATTTTTGTATTTTAGATAGATCATGATTATTATATACAAGTGACAAAAACATCCCAAGTAACCATTTTCTGTATAACGTAGCTGGTTCAATAGTCGCTTAATGAACATGAAAAGTTGTAAAAGCTACTAGGTCCCCCTTGAAGACCCTTTATGAAGCTAATTTGGAGTAATTATACAGCAAATTGCTGCAATAGATCTAGTGCTATAACAGTCGCATTCAATACTTTAAATTTGTTTTACAAATCAGTTTATTATATTTATCATTTATTAAATTAGAATCATTTGAATATGTATAATTAATTTAAAATTTAAAAATTATTGTTACCTATTTCTGGATTTGATCCCAAGACCTCGCTCACTGAAACCTTGTAATGACTCCTTAGACAGACCGAACACAGGAAATATTAAACTTGTATTGTTTAAATGATAACAATACAGATGCTCAATATTTCACTGATAAGGTCGTTATTTTATAATAATTAAAGTATTAAATTAGAAATATTAATTTCCCAAGGATGTTGGGTATAAAACATGAATATATAATTAATGTATAAACTTGATATTGATCACAATAACAAGGACAGTTCAACATAGACAATGGAATTGAAACATTTATGTCCAAGAGTTACACTGAAGTTTTTTTCATATCGTTTCAACACAGCTGGAAGACGTGCTAACTTTAAACTGGATTGGCTCAATATATTTTTTCAATATCTTTCACAAATGCAGAAGTTCCGCGGATATCTTTTATAAATTAACCACGATGTTCAGGTCAGTTTAATTTAAATTTATATTCGCTGAAATTCTGCTTAATTTTGCACAATACGTGGAAACGGGTAAAACATTTCGTGCTTGCCTCTGGTACGTTGTTTGCTGTCTTGGAATCTTATTTTATTAAAGGAAATATAAAATACTAATAAAAAGAAACATGATAATTGACAAATGTTTGTTTTGACTTTTTAAATGACAGGAGATTTTTAATATACAAAAATAAAATGATGTATAGTTGGGTTTCAGTAGCTGCAAAACAGAATTGTGGCTGTTAGCCGTGTAAAAGTGCTTCTATGGTGGCATTCATTAGTTAGCAGTATATTGGCGGTGATTTCAGCTTGCTGATTAAAGGATTTTAAAACTTACTTAATTATTTGGGTTTCGGCCGTAGCAATTACCCCTCGCCAGTCGCTTCTGCAATGCGCGCGCTGGCGCCAGTTTCGCACTCCAAGTGTTGTCAGGTTGTCTCGCACTTGGTCGCTCCACCGGAGATTCGGATGCCCTCTCCTACGTTGACCACCACTGGGTACAGAATTGAACACCTTTTTGCTACAACGCTTTCATCCATATGCTCGACATGTCCAAGCCAGCGTAGGCGCTGGATCTTTATGCGCCTGACTATGTCAATGTCGGCGTAGAGCTCATACAGCTCGTCGTTCAGTTTAGTTTTCAGTTAGTTTTCATAGTGGTACATAACTATAGACGCATTTTAATGAATAGCACAAAATGACACATTATTGTAAGTTAGACTTACTTTATATTACTTTAATATTGTGTATTGCCTTCTTGATTATGACTATGCTCAAAAATTCTTTTTGTCATGCTATTAACTAATCTTATTCGCACTTTTTCACCAATTGACTCCCCAGATTCAATCACATCCATTTTTATTTCGCATTGCTTGTTTTCAACAAATATTTTTCGGAACATCATTCCTGAGATATTTTCTATTGGATTAAGGTCAGTGGAGTAGGCTGGCCAATGCAAAACCTTCACGATATGCGATTCTAGCCATGAGCTGAGACTAGCTCATGGTTACCCTTATCTAAAATAGCATTATTTGCTGCAATGTCATATTTTCTGTATTAATTCTCTCTAAATACGGAAAGAGGTTAGTTCTCAACATCGATGTGTATTCTCCAGAGTTTTATACCCAACATCCAAATTAATATTTCTAATTTAATACTTTAATTATTATAAAATAACGACCTTATCAGTGAAATATTGAGCATCTGTATTGTTATCATTTAAACAATACACGTTTAATATTTCCTGTGTTCGGTCTGTCTAAGGAGTCATTACAAGGTTTCAGTGAGCGAGGTCTTGGGATCATATCCAGAAAAAGGTAACAATAATTTTTAAATTTTAAATTAATTATACATATACAAATGATTCTAATTTAATAAATGATAAATATAATAAACTGATTTGCAAAACAAATTTATATTTTTGTAACGAAATTAAAAAAAAAAATAAAAACAAATTTGGTTCCGGCTGGGATTCGAACCCGAGTACATTTGGTTTTAGTACGACACCTTACTCATCATGCTCTTTAAAATAATTTTGTTTCGTTGTAAATGTTTCAAATATAAAAAGCTGCACAGTCGCTCTTAAAGTATTGAATGCGACTGTTATAGCACTAGATCTATTGCAGCAATTTGCTGTATAATTACTCCAAATTAGCTTCATAAAAGGTCTTCAAGGGGGACCTAGTAGCTTTTACAACTTTTCATGTTCATTAAGCGACTATTGAACCAGCTACGTTATACAGAAAATGGTTACTTGGGATGTTTTTTTCTTCCAAAGATACCCCACTTGATATTGTGAATGAGTATCCGGCTTCTGATGCAAGCTATGATCTTGCTTGGAATGCTCTGAATCTGCAGTACCATGAAAAAAGAAAAATTGTCGATACTGTTTTGAATAAGCTTTTCTCGATTAAATGCTCGAATGGCTCCGCTGTGAGCATCCTGCTGATTTTGGATACAACTCGCAACTGTCTTGCTCTTTTGCGCACTTTAGAAATAAATCAAGATAGCTGTCTTAATTTATATGACAGTTAATAAGCTAGATTCTCAGTCTTGTAAAGAGTGGGAACAGCCACTAAAATCTACCACTGAAGTACCAAAACGAAAAGATTTATTTTTACTTCTTGAAACTACGTTTCGTACCCTTGAAACAGTTCATGATCAGAAATATTCATTTTAAACTGCGAGCACTAAAAATCCAAGCAATCCATTTCGTCAAAATGTCCATGTCGCAACAACTATTACATCTGTCTTGAACTGCCCTTGCTGCAATAAACGTCATTTACTCTATAAATGTTTTAAATTCGCCTCACTGCCATCTGCTGCAAAACGCGATTTCAACGGTGACATCATACTCCCGCAGCAAAAGAAATTTAAGACAGTCACATTTTTATAGTTAACACACTTCGGATGGGTTGTGTCTACGTTCGAGATCTCGTATTGTGTTGGAGTAAACGTAAACTTATGCTCAATCGATGATCAACTTCGTGCATTCTGGGAGCAGAAAGAGTTAAATGAGAAAGGGGAAGCAACTAAGAGCTTGCATGCGAAGAATATTTCAAAAGTACCAGCAGTCGTGACTAGACTGGGCGTTACACTGCCTTTTATTTATAAATTAGATAAATTGCCAATGCCTACATTTAGTCACAATGACAACAGTGCATTACGGCGTCTGAAACACATTGAATCACATTTAAGTTTAAACCAGCGTTGTGTGAAGCTTATTGCAACTTCATGGCAGAATATGAAAATCTAGGCCATAGCGTTTCTAAACGAAGATTTATCAGTGGGTTCAGCTCTGCAAAATGATCTGCCGACCATAATCACACGTTGGCGACGATTTGAAATTGGATTTCGCGCAGATTTGGAAAAAATGTTCCGTCAAATTCGTGTAGTTGATCTAGATCAAAAATATCAACATATTTTATGGCGCGGTGAAAAGGAAAATCTATTATTATGTGATGAGAAGAATAATTATACCAAAGCTTGTAATGTGCTGCATTCAGATACATACGTTGATGACGTTATTTCTGGCACTGATACTTATGCAGAGACACTAAGTTTGCACCAAGAACTATGCAAAATACTGAAAGCTGGTGGATTCAAGTTACTTAAATGCACGTCAAATTCATTCGACTTACTAAATAATAAAACAACTTACTAAAACATAGTCAAAGCACTTGGTCTTGAATGGGATACCATAAATGACACATTTTCATTTAAAACTCGTTTTTATGATAAATGAGAAATAACGAAAAGTAGCGTAATATCTGATGCTGCAAAACTGTATGATCTTTTAGGCTGGTTACAGTGACAGTGCAAGTAAAGATTATGTTTCAAAAGTTGTGGCTCCGTCTAAACGGCTCATCCGATTTTCATGATAGGCTATATATGGGCGGGATTGGACAATGGGGCGTGGTACCTCCCATACAACCTAAACTTTCAACACGATATAACTTGGCACTTATACCAGCTACGAACATGAAACAAAAAACTCAAATACAAAAGAAAAAAAATTAAAAACAAACAAGCAAATAAGCACAAAACAAAAGCAAAAATACAAAAACAAAATGAATTACATAAAACTACAATCCAAACAAATGGAAAAACAAAAAAGGAAAAACTCACCAAACTAAAACTTACCACACTAAAACTCATCACACTAAAATTCACCACACTAAAACTCACCACACTAAAATTCACCACACTAAAAACTCACCACACTAAAATTCACCACACTAAAACTCACCACACTTAAACTCACGACACCAAAACTCACCACACTAAAAACTCACCACACTAAAACTCACCACACTAAAACTCACCACTCTAAAACTCACCACACTAAAACTCACCACTCTAAAACTCACCACACTAAAATTCACCACACTAAAAACTCACCACACTAAAATTCACCACACTAAAACTCACGACACCAAAACTCTCCACACTTAAACTCACCACACCAATACTCACCACTCTAAAACTCACCACTAAACTCACCACACTAAAATTCACTACACTGAAACTCACCACTTAAAAATTCAACACACTAAAATTAACCACATTTAAACTCACCACACTAAAATTTCACCACACTAAAACTCACCACACTAAAACTCACTACCTAAAATTTCACCACATTAAAACTCACCACACTAAAACAAACCGCACTAAAATACACCACACTAAAACCCACCACACTATAATTCACCACACTAAAACTCACCACACTAAAATTCACTACACTAAAACGCACCACACTAAAATTGACCACTAAAACCCACCACACTATAATTCACCACACTAAAACTCACCACACTAAAATTCACTACAGTAAAACTCACCACACTAAAATTCACCACACTATAATTCACCACACTAAAACTCACCACACTAAAATTCACTACACTAAAACTCACCACACTAAAACTCACCACAATAAAATTCACCACACTACTCGTAACATTAAAATTCACCACACTAAAATTAACCACACCTAAACTCACCACACTAAAACTCACCACACTAAAACTCACTACACTTAAACTCACCACACCAAAACTCACCACACTAAAACTCACCACACTAAAACTCACCACACTAAAACTCACCACACAAAAATTCAACACACTAAAACTAACCACACCTAAACTCACCACACTAAAATTTCACCACACTAAAATTTCACCACATTAAAACTCACCACACTAAAACTTACTACACTAAAATTTCACCACATTAAAACTCACCACACTAAAATTCACCACACTAAAACCCACCACACTATAATTCACCACTATAAAACTCACCACACTTAAATTCACTACACTGAAACTCACGACACCAAAACTCTCCACACTTAAACTCACCACACCAATACTCACCACTCTAAAACTCACCACACTAAAACTCACCACACTAAAACTCACCACTCTAAAACTCACCACACTAAAACTCACCACTCTAAAACTCACCACACTAAAATTCACCACACTAAAACTCACCACTCTAAAACTCACCACACTAAAACTCACCACTCTAAAACTCACCACACTAAAACTCACCACACTAAAACTCACCACTCTAAAACTCACCACACTAAAACTCACCACTCTAAAACTCACCACACTAAAACTCACCACACTAAAACTCACCACACTAAAACTCACCACTCTAAAACTCACCACACTAAAACTCACCACTCTAAAACTCACCACACTAAAATTCACCACACTAAAAACCCACCACACTATAATTCACCACACTAAAATTAACCACACCTAAACTCACCACACTAAAACTCACCACACTAAAACTCACTACACTTAAACTCACCACACCAAAACTCACCACACTAAAACTCACCACACTAAAACTCACCACACTAAAACTCACCACACAAAAATTCAACACACTAAAACTAACCACACCTAAACTCACCACACTAAAATTTCACCACACTAAAATTTCACCACATTAAAACTCACCACACTAAAACTTACTACACTAAAATTTCACCACATTAAAACTCACCACACTAAAATTCACCACACTAAAACCCACCACACTATAATTCACCACTATAAAACTCACCACACTTAAATTCACTACACTGAAACTCAGTCCTACATATGGGGGCTCAACCAAAATAAAAAGACTAAGATGTTTAAAACGTAAAAACAATTATGAACAAATAGTGAAATATTAAAATGAAAGATATGTTTTAAAGTTGTACAAGAAGGGAGCTGTCTCTCGGCAGAAAAACGTCCGAAAGTAAAAATTGCCTGAGAAGCTCTTATGAGACATTCAACTGTAGGAACCAAACTATTCCTAAGTAACACAAAGTACAGATTTCATAACGAATTCTACTTATTTGCGTTAGTTTAGCGTAGATACATAACGATCATTCCCTTTCATATGACACAGTTTTTATATTCCGATTTTAATTTTTACGATTCTTATTTTTATATAGATTTCCATTCTCCGTCAGGAAAAATATTCTACATATTTGCTCCATATTAATCTATAGATCCAGACTTAACTATTTAACTGTTAAATAAGAAATGTTTATAGTTAATTTTATGTGCATCGGATCGTAACATATAAAGAACAAAAGAAGATGTAAATGTGTTAATATTTTTTAGTTTTTTTTGTTATTAAAAATAACCGGTGTTACATAAGTTAAATTTACTAAAACTCATAACAAACATAAATTATTTTAAGTAAATAAATTACACTGTTCTACAAATTGAGGTTTGTTGGCCTAATCTGGAATGAAACCAATCAATTCTGGTTGATTTCGGTCTCCTGATTCTTGCTGCGTACTCAGAATTTTCCCTATACGTCGTCAGTTGCAAAAACGGCCGTTTTTGGTACTTTATATCGCAAGGTATCGAACGATTTCGACATGTTTCAGTAGCAAACTTTATCACAAAATAAAATATGAACCTTTCCCTACGGATAATTGGCAAAAAAAAATCTGTGTCCAGATATTATTTTTTGCAAAAATTCAAAAATAAATTTGTGTTACCAAAAAGTGTGTCGAAAGAGTAATTTATCACAATTCTCTAAGTTCTTTTAAAAAACATTTTAATATTAGTTCGCAATGTGTTTGCTGTCAGTGTTTCGAAAAAATGTTTTAAACTTTATCTTACTGTAATTTTTTGGAATATTTTTTAAATGATTCTGAATGATTATCAAGGTAATAATTAATGGCTATGAAAATTGACATAAAATTCCATTTACGTTGATGAGCTTTATTATTATGATTAAGGCATATATTTAAAAATTTTAACAATTCATCTTCGTTACTAAAAATAGTTCCAATCTGCCATAAATTAAAATAAACTGTTCAATACATATTACAACTACAGCCGCGTCCATGATACAATTATAAGGTACTAGAATAAAAAGAGAAATTTATTCTTGTTCTACTTCTGTGCCTACCGAAATGTCAGAAGTCCCAAAGTACTGTCAAACTTTTTTGAATTTTTTTTTATCAAGACTTTTGTATTTTTTATTTCCTTTTCGAACTTCAATATTTTTTGTTTCATAATGTTTAACGTTTTTGAGGGCTGGTGCTACAGTTTATGTTTTTCAAACACGGTTGCTAGTTTGCGCTTTTATATTTCGTGACCCGCATGCATATATGTAGGTGCCAGGAAAACTGCAAGGCCAAGCTCGTAACGAAGGGCTTTTTTAAAAAAGTGATGCAAATGTGCAGCTCTGCATTTCCCCTGCGTTCGGAAATTTTCGTGGCATTGTATGAAGTGTGCGGGAGAGCATATCCGATCGGGTTAATATCGTCCGGAACCGCAAAACTAAACAGCTCTGGTTTCTGTTGCAGACCAATCAATTTTTTTTTAGCAAATATCACAATTATTTGAAAGTTTTAAATTTAATGTCATTTTCATTTGTTTTTATTTTCTATTTGTTTACATTTTTAGTTGAGAGGGAGCAACTTTTGTTACTACTACTTGGTAGTTGTATTATGGCCGCGTCCATACAATATTATAAATTTAATTTTGATAAAGAGTAGCTGTAGGATGTCGCATTTTTTATTTTTGTTCAAGTCAAATTTTTAAGTTCAGTCAGTCAGAAGCATTCGTTGATGACGGATGTATATTTGTTTTTTTTTTGTAACCCATTAAAGCCTGCCCAATCCAAGAGATTACGTAGTGCAATTTTCTCCATCATGTTTTCCCATAATGCAAACATCAGATGCTAAGAATTTTGTTTGATTTTTGCATCTAGCGCCACTACATTATATATGTTTGAAATTGTATATCTCTGCGTGCAATTCCCTTCATTTTAACCAAATATTTTATAAACAAATTTTAAAAAATATTCCGAAAAATTAAAGTATAATAAAGTTTACATTTTTTTCGAAATTTTGACAGCAAACACATTGCGAACTAATATTAAAATGTTTTTTAAGAGAATTTAGAGAATTGTGATAAATTACTCTCTCGACACACTTTTTTGGTAACACAAATTTCTTTTTAAATTTTTGCAAAAACTAATATCTGGACACTAGGGTGATGCAAAAAAAATAAATTCATCGGGATCGCTCACCATAGGATCATAAAAGTTGAAAAAGATACACGCGTGCCTTTTTTTTCCAAAATCGATTGATGTTTAGAGGATTTTCTGTTTTTGGCGATCTGAAAAACGTAAGTTGGCTTCATGGATAAAGTTGAATATCTCCCAAAGTTTAAGGAGTAAATTCATAAATTTTTGGGAAAAGTGATCCAGTTCCAGTTGCAGTTCCCAAAACTGTTCTTAAAATTTTTTAACATCGACTTATTAATAAAGGAACTAATTATAAATTCATTAATTAAATTCAGTTAATAAAAAAAATCCGCTAATCAGTTTGTATCCGCTACACCCAATAATTGTTTCTTAGATATCCAATGTATCTAATAAATATGATTTAATCGCGGGCCTAGGTAAAATGTAGCGGTACAGATCATTTATATTCAGAAATTCGTATAAAACGCACGTTTTCAGAGATTGATTTATTTATAACTTTAGTATTGCGAGTATGGTTTCTAAAATTTTAAATATAGTCGAAAGAAAAAGTCGTAATCTTTTCACAAAAAAATATAAAACCATAATCGGCAAAGGAATACCGTAATTATAGGTGATTATGTAGTTGAAAAATAATTTTTTTCATACATTTTTAATATAAAAATATGTACTCAACAGATCAAATATATAATTGTACGATCGTGAAATGTTTCATTTATTACTGATTTAATAAAATATATTTTATTGCATTTGGTTAGGACACCCAAATTAGAGACGATTATTCAATTCAATAACACTTTACTCAAGAAACGAGTAAAGTGTATGGAGATATCCCAAACTTCAATGTACTATAAATCGTGTATGCTGATTTTGACTGCATACTCAGTTCTTTCCTATTACGTAACATATTTATGAAAATTTCTAATTTTAAGCCGCTTTGACCACGAAAAGAATATCATGTAAATTTAAACAGAAATTGAACAGATTTCATGTTATTTTTTTTCAAACATATTCATATAGCGATACCAATAATCAATAAATAATCCGACCAATTATGCTTTAACAAATAGGCGGCTTTTTGACAAATCTTCCATATAAATTTATGTCAAAATCGACTACTATCTTAAGTTGGACATTATTATACCCTACACTAAGAGTGAAAGGGTATATTCAGTTTGGTACGCCGTTTGTAACACCCAGAAGGAAGCATCTCCGGTATGGAAAAGTATATATATTCTTGATCAGCATGACCCCCTGAGTCGATTTAGCGATGTCCGTCTGTCCGTCTGTCTGTCCGTCTGTCTGTCTGTCTGTCTGTTGAAATCCCTACTACTTTTAAAATTGAAGAGCTAGATAAATGAAACTTATAACTTAGATTACTAATATACCTACGCTGTATGTGCGAAAATTGGCGAGATCGGTCCATTGTGACCTATGATCCGACCAATTATGTTCAAATACCTCATATAAAATGTACATGTAAAGATAAATTTTTATGTATACGTGCTTAGGTAAACTTTTTTGGTCAAATATATATATTGATATCAAGCTCAAATACATGATAATAATGTTTTCCGGCGAAAAGACTTGTGGTTCACAAAAAAAAATCGAAATTCGGTACACCTACCCATTTGTAAATATGGGTATCAAATGAATGGAAATTCTTCAACGATTGAATGTTTGTAGTTATTTTCAGGATTCGTATACCCTGGTGACCTATATATCACTTTGAATGGTAACCACACATATGTGTAGGGTATTTATAGTCGGCTTAGACCGACTATAATTTTGATAATCCTAACTATCATAATTACACCTACTTTAAAATTTCCCATGTGATCTAACCTTCCCAACTGGGTTTTATTGGTAACGTGGAATATTGGTAACGCTGATATTATTAGTTTTTATATGGTACATTAATTTAATTATTATTATTCATAATGTTAATTATAAATAGTAAAAATTGTTAACTGAACATGGATTATCTGTTTGTTTCAACATGTTGTATCGTTAATGTAACAATTGTATAATGTTAGATGTACATTGGATGACTTGTTAGAATATCTCGATGTCTTGTTAAATTAAAATTGCAATAAAATGTATGTACAAAAAAAACGATTTTTTTTATTTTATACGAAATATCGGATCTAATGATAAATAAGAAAGCGATATATGATTATCAAGAGCATTGCCCAAACTAAAATTAGAAACTTTTTTCCATATTTACTACGTTTTAAAATATGCGTTGTTGATAGTTTCAGTTTTGTTTTATTTCTCGTTTTGTTTAGTAGTGGATAATCGACTCGGTTGTTTCCCTACCATAACATTTTTTTGTTAAATACTTAAAAAATAAAGCATTTCACTATTATAAAATTTTATTTTTGTTCTCTTGAGTAATTATTTTTAAAATAAAAATGTATAAAAATAATGTATTTTTTGACAATATAATCATCTATAACTTCGGTACAACTTTACCAATTATGGGTTTTATAATTTTTTGTGAAAATTTTCAGACGTATTCTTTGCACGATGTATAAAATTTAAGACATCCTACTCCAAATACTAAAGGTATAATTAAATCAATCTTTGAAAACTTGCGTTATATACGAATTTCTGAATGTAGACGATATTTACCGCTATATTCTGCCTAGGCCCGCGGTTAAATTATATTTATTAAATACATTGGATATCTAAGAAACAATTAATGGGTATAGCGGATACCAACTGATTAGCGGAATTTTTTTATTAACTGATATTAATTCATGAATTTATAATTAGTTTGTGTATTAGTAAGTCGATGTTAAGAAATGTTAGCAACAGTTTTAGAAACTACATTATATTAGAGCACTTTTCCCAATATTTTGTGAATTGAAAAAAATCCAAGTGCGCGACCTCTAAACATCAATCGATTTAGGAAAAAAGGGTCGTGTGTGTCTATTTCAACTTTTCTGATCGTTTGGTGAGCGATTTCGTGGGAAAATAAAAATTCGATCTAATTTAGAATCACCCTACTGGACACAGATTTTTTTTTGCCAATTATCCGTAGGGCAAGGTTCATATTTTATTTTGTAATAAAGTTTGAATCTGCAACATGGCGAAATCGTGCGTTAACTTGCGATATAAAGTATCAAAAACGGCATTTTTTGCAACTTTGACTCGATTTTGTGCAAAATCTCGACGTATAGGTAAAATTCTGAGTACGCAGCAGGAGACCGAAATCAACCAGAATTGATAAGTTTCATTCCAGATTAAAATCCTTGTAGAACAGTGTTATTAATTAATTATAAATAATTACATATATTTTAAATGAACACGAACAATGCAGAAAACTAGAAAAATGAGTAAGGTAGAAATAAGATGCATTGAAAATTGAGAAGCATTAGAGAGATTCATTGGGCTGTATCATTTATATTGTACCATTTGCAAAAAATATAAAACTAGTATAAAATAAAAGTGAGATATTTAAATTGGTCGAGTGAGTTTTTCAAAAAAAAACTTACAAATTCATTTTTTCCATTATATGCACTTTCCATTATATACACTTTTAAATTTGTAATATTTTTTCTAGTATATTTATTTCTTTAGGTTGCTCCAAAAAATGT
The DNA here is from genome assembly GCA_951804985.1 of Dryomyza anilis. NCBI lineage: Eukaryota > Metazoa > Arthropoda > Insecta > Diptera > Dryomyzidae > Dryomyza > Dryomyza anilis. The sequence continues at coordinate 48,146,137 of OX638132.1, forward strand.
TATGTAAAAAAAAGTTAGGTCACATGGGACGAACTTTTATAGTCGGTCGGGCCCGACTATGGAATACCCTACACCTTTGGTGGGGATATTAATGTGAGATATTTAATTGTATACCTTAATTTTAAAGTTCTTAATTATGCTGAAGGTGGGGGGGGGGGGCACCTTCAGAATATTATTCACATCGTCTTCACGTCTTAGTATAAAAAAACTAATAAATAAAAATATGAAAATAACAGTGGGTGGTCCGCCCTATTTCCGCTAATATTTCAAAGATTTGATTTTAATAATTTCCGGCTAAAATTTTCACTATTAAAACCCGGGAAATAATGAAAAAAAAATTGTGGGCGGAACACGCCCATTTTTGGACCACACATTTTTATGTGAATATGTTTTAATTTTTATAACTAAATCTTGAACACTTTTCGAGTTATTAGTTAATAAAAAGGTATATAAAAGTTACTTGTATGGGAAGTGGGCGTGTCCGTTGGCCGATTTGGCTCATTTACAAAGTCAGTTTACTACTTTTGGCTAAAACATATAAAAACGAAATTTCATCGCATTCTGATCATTTTTTCTCAAGTTACTTCGTTTTCGGACAGACAGACGGACATGGGTAAACGCACTCGGGTAGTGATGCTGATCAAGAATATATATATACTTTTCCATACCGGAGACGCCTACTAAGGGGTGTTACAATATATGCGCAAAGTTAATATACTCTGTACCTCATAGGTGTAGGGTATAAATACTAACCCACATTCTCTGAAGTTTATATCTCTAATACTTCCAATTTTTACCAATCTCCAATTAAATCTACATGATAGATCTTTGAAACCTAATATATCTGATTGTTTTTTTTCCAAAACCAAATATTTATTTTCAATTTATGCTTCCCTCATCAACGTAAACCATTATGTCTAAGTAAATACCATTTTATGTTTTCAGTGTTGCTCAATGCGAGCATGCATAGAATCACCGTCATTCTGAGTATAGCCAACTTCAAGGAATCTGAAAAACAAATGAAATGTGTTTTACCTGTACATGTAGTTAAACTAAGATTATTACCGGTGTGTTATTTTGATATTAAAATCAATTGCAGATTTAAATAGCATACTGAAAACTATCTGATTGCGGTTTTGGCCACTGCAGTTGTCGCTGTAAAGTAAAAACTCTTTAACTCCTGATTTTGATTTCCCTTCAATAAACTGCAAAAGAATTGAGGCAATTTCTTTAGATCCTCTAAAACCAACATTTTCGTTCCACACATTGCACCATCCTTTTCGTGTAGCCATTTCATAAATTGTAAAATTCCACACGCATAATTTTGATAGGTAATACATTGGACTTATTTCTGCACGAGGAGTAGTTAACACTTTTTGTAGATCAAAGTTTATAGTGCAAAGAGGTCCATCCAATGCTGAACGTTGTTTGTCATTTTTCATTAGTTTTCTTGCTGTCTTTTTGTTAACTATATGTTTATCCTGCTTTTCTTTTACTTGAGACTTTTCACATTCAGACATATTATGAAATGATTCGAACTGTTCACATCTTAAATTAAGATAAATTTTTTTAAATATTAATAATATGCGAGAATGCAGAGTCTGATATTAACAACAATTTAACTCACCTGTCCTTTTTTGGAACAAAAAAAAACCGCAATTGAATTCCGTATTGAAAATTTGATTATATATTTGATGGGAAACAATCTTCGAATCATTTCTATCATCCATTTCATTTTTAAATAATTTATAAATTTTGAAATACTTAGTCCTTCTTCTAAGTATTTTCTAGACGTGTTTTCCCTGCAGTAATGGGATTCCATTACAGGGAACGATAAGATGTGATCCCTAGCTTTTTGTTTCATTGCCTCCGGAACTCTAAATGGACGTTTTAAATGTTTTTCGTGTCCATCCGTAGCAATTACTTGAGTGCCTTTTAGAAATCTCTTTTTTTTTGTCAGCTGTTTTTATCCATTGGTAGGATATGTCTATTTGTAGAATAAAAGCTTTGCTGATTACATTTGAGTATTAATTTGATTAATTTTTACAATTATTAATTTATGTGATAATTGTGTACTTAAATGTTATTATCGTAAAAATTATTCATTTTTAATTGACAAATTAGAAATAAGTATCATAATAAATAAATATTGACTTACACAATGTATCCAAAAACGTTTTTTTGCACACTTTTATCGATCCTTTGATATTTGGCAACGTAAATATGTGTTTATAAACTTTTTGCTTAAATGCTAATTCCAAATCAGAATATGAATCGTCACTATCATAATTTTTAAGAGCAGAAGAATTAGTCCCATTTGTTAGGCACTCCTCCCATTGTCTTGTGTGATCCTGTAGTGACCAAAATTGATCAAACGCTGCCTTTCGTTCTTCAACTATAACTTTTTGAGCACACAGGAGACGACTTTTGTTTGTGCATCCTTCCCGCATTGCTCTGGGTAGTATAGGCGCTTTCCTTCCCGTTCCTGCACAGAAAAAAAAGTTCATACTATTTATGAATTTGTTAATCAATTTTATGAATTTTTCATTGTTACTCAACCAATGACCAAATTCACCGAATTTATGAATCGTTCATAAAACCGTAATGAAAAAAATTCATAATATTGATGAATGAAATTATCGAACATACGACGCTTCTGTGGTCAAGCGGCAAGAAATATGGCGTCGTTTGCTGTCCCTGTCGCTCTACTTTTGTAGCGTCCCTGTTGAAAAACCCTTTACGTGCGGCGCATGTTTCTTTGGAGTTGTAAACAACAAATGAAATGATTCGGTCTATTTGTACGAAATGACATAGGAATAATAAAAACTAAGAATTGTATATGCTATCATCGACTATCGACGCGTAACGACGAGTAGTGCAAATAATCACTGCCCATCATGCGGATGGCGCGTCAGCAAAATAAAAATATCTATTTATAGAATTCTCAACTTGGCTGCAGTTGCACACATACACAAATACTCAAATGCCTACCTACCTACCTACTTTGTGTTGTATTTTCAATGCTCCGTTTTGTGGACTTGTCTTTTATTTTTCAGTATCGCCTTTAAACTCGGCTGAATTGCACGTGACGTGGAGGCAGCGCTGTTTTGCGTCAAAAAATGAATATGAATACCTGAATGAACGCAATTCAGTACAATTATGAACGCGTTTATTATATCAATTTCGTTCAAATTCGTACATACGAATAACAATAAATTTTAACGAGTTCCTATATAAGGTATGATTTTTTTTTCTTAAATCGACATCACTAATCTAATTCGTTTACTTTGTTTTAATTATGACTTGATATGAGATATTGAATTAATAATAAGTAACAAAAGGAATACTTATATATTGTATATGGCCAATAAGCAATAAATCTAAAATTTTTAATGAAACAAAAACATCTGTTTTTGGTACATCAAACTGAAAACTACCATACTACACAAATATGAAATAAGTGTGTTCACGAAATATGATACAATACTGCTAATGTACATCGGCAACTGCTCCGTTTCGTGAATACCTTTACTATAGTAAAAAATTAAATAAAAAAATATATTTATAATGACAGAATAATAATCCTAAAAAATGGGTGAAACGCAGCTTACGTCTAATTTTTGTGCAAATCGCAAAAATTGTGTCATTTTCACATAGTGGGAGGAAAAAAACCTTTCACCATGGCTTTAATGTCATCATCATGATGATGAAATTTAGGAATAATTTTTGATTTCGACATTTTAGTGATATAAATTATTGTTTTTCTGGGTGTAGGTATGTCAATCCCGGGATCAGTCCCGAAATAATCCCGGTATTTAAAATGAATGTCCCATTAAGTACTTAATAGTGCGATCATTGATCTTAAGTTTTTTTGTATTAGTACTTTTTTCTTTTTAAAGTTGTCTTATTAATTTGACAGAATTCGAAAAATTCAGCACCATGCTGAATATTTCAATATTATTATTTTTAATAGAATAAATACTATTATTTTAATGGTTTCGTCCTATAATAATAAAAGTGGCATAAAATACAAAAACACGAATAAAAACATGTTGGTTTTGTGCGTCATTCTTCGTGTTTGCTCAAAATGGACAAGTGCTTTTTTTGTGATAATCTAATCCACATTATTAAACGCGTCATTGGTAAGGACTCAATGTATTTAATATAAATTCATTATATTTAAACTTATTTTACGGCAGCGGACTTAAAAATATATGCAGACTCAAGTATTACAATCAATTTTTGTAAACTGAAGCGAGCATTAAATGTGTAAAACCTTTTGCAACGAAAAGTGTCTTTTTATGTGTGTGATTTATAAAAGTGAATTTCAATTTCGACATATAAATAAAATAAAATATACAATAAATTAACTAAAATCCATTTTTGTTTTAATAAATTATTAGGAAAAGCTAATTCGACTATACTATATCATAACATTAATAATTAATATCATTTGATATTTATAGGTCTTGCTTATTGTAATTACATACATCTTTTTGTTCCTTTTGTTTTGGCTTCCTATTGACCAATTTTAATAGTATAAATAATTGTTTTTCTATTGAAATACTATTAATTTACCATGGTTTTTTTTTTGGGTGTAGGCACGTAATCAAAATTATTGATTACGATTCTTTGGTAATCGCAATAAGCATTCCCAGCAAAAATTCGCTAACCGATAGTCATCGATATTTCGAACTGGTTCGCACACTATCAAAGAAATGTGCATGTTCACAAACACATCGGAAGCAGACTTTCTTCCAACGTTATTAGTGAGAAAGGGATAGCAATAGGTTTGATTTTTGTTTATGTTTTCCATCAAAACAAAATGTCTTGTTGAATAGTAGGTAAAAGCCAAAGAAAAATAAAGGGAAAAGAATTAAAGTGATTTTAACAATTGTTAAATAATGAAAAATAGTCAAAATTTAAATTCGTGACACACATCGAGCGCATTGGCGCACATTCGTGCAGTCTTCCAAGGCATTGTAGGGCAAAAAATGCGGTGTGCGCCGCTGGAGTTGTTATGCAGATACGGAGTAGCCATTCTCTAGCATGTCTGAATGCAAATTTCTTTACTAGACATAAGCAAGAATCACGCGCTGGATGCAGGACAACACATTGGCCAGGTACGTGGTCTGCAAAAATATTACTACTTCATTGATCATAAACTTCTGTCATAGGACACTGAAAATTCAGGAATGACAACTAATTAAAATCTGGGAAACAAAATAATTAAGTGCTTCAAGAAGGAGAAAATCAAATTATCAAGCTTCACGTGTGCACGTGTTTATGATGCCACCGACCATTGGCGCTCATACACGTTTCGAACAATTGTTTAATTTAGTATACTAAATAAAAATATATCTGAAAAAAGTAATTATGGCAATACTGTTTTATTTTTCTGTAAAATATTTTTTTGGTCTGGCAATGTGACATAAAAATTGCAAGATGTGCAAAAGAGACAACAAGATTATTTTTAAATGAGCGCATTGCTTTAGTTAGAAAGGGATGTCTTGTCACATGTTCTTCACACAGATAGGAATATGCCGGTTACCTTTCTCCCGATGGTAGAACAAAGGTAACCGGCAGAATAACCTGCAATTACCAGTTAGCTAACCGGTTAGTTACCAGTTATCTTTTTTTGCTGGGTTGAGTTTAAGGTTCGATAAATTTGGAGAATTTTCTTTTACAAACAGTGCCTTATGGGCAGAAGCTTAGTCTAGCTCGCCGAAAATTGGAAATTAAAGTTTGTTGCAGAAAGTTTTAAAATGTGTCATTTTATTAATAATTTTTAAGAACCTAGAGAACAAAAAAAAATGATACACCCTAGTAAAAAAATCCTTCTGTAGGCTTGCTTAAAGTGAAAAAATTAAACAAGTGCATTTCAAGAAATAAAAATGGGTTACATTAAAACTGTCATAACTCTTTTAATATAAACTCCACATTCAGAGTGTTAGTTTTATATAATTAGAAATTAAGAGGACTACCATCATGTGTATCAAAAATTTCAAATGGATATTCGTGTTTTTCCTGATTATTTGTCAAAAACATAAAACAAAAATTACATATTTTTATGCAAAAGTAGACATGGACAAAAAAGCTTCCAAATGCTCTCATAAATCTTTTTACATGCATAATGTCTGAAATGTCTTCTATCTGACGGTGTTAAACATGCCTGCATTAGTTTGCCACACGTCATTTAAAATTAGTTTAAGTGATGAGAAATATACGAAAATCGTAAAATAATTTAACTAAATTTTGTTATTTTAATATGTCATTTTTGCCTTTTGTGTCATTATAGTTGACAAAACTGGCCCATATTTGGTAAGGTAGTTAAGAATTGTGATATGTACCATAGTACCTAATATTATCAGTATATCTCTTACGATGGTCAAGTTATATAGTTTAAGAAGAATGGTATACGTGGCAGTTGGCCAATCACGTCCATATTAAGAATGGTCATGTGCAATTACAGTATGTATCTAAATACCAATTATAAACAAAATATATCATTCCTAACAAAAGTTATAGTAATTTTACCATTTCAATTATATGACAGGTGGGTGTGGCAATGGACCAATCTTGTTCGTTTTTAAATTAAATTATATTCATAGTACATATATGCTTAGTGTAAAGTTTCGTTAAGATTGGCGCAAAACTGTATTTACGGCGAGTTAGAATTCACTTCTGTCCCACAGTGCAGTGTGGATTTAATGTCATGATCAAGCTGAATAAATTAATGTGATTCCAACGTTGATTTTAGAAGTTAAAAAACTTGAGACGATATTCACTACACAAAATTGCCAGTGGCAACCCAGTGACGTGATAAATTAAATGACAACAAGAAAATTTTCATTTTTTCTCCATTGTGTTTTGCAAAAATTTGGTAAGTATTGAAATAAAATTGAATTTTCTTATAAATATATTAAAATTCTTTTTGTTTACAGATGCCGAAGTGTGTTTCACACACTCATATTCATGTTTCGCGAAATAAAAAGTGTTTGCAGCCGTATATCTAGTGACAGCAAGCAAAAGGCCACTGGGCCAGAGAATGAATATCTGGCACACTACAATTGCAGGCCCAGTGCTACTGCTACTATATGCGCCACTGCATTCGCACAATAAGTGAGATCATTGTTTTACGCTTGAATAAGCAAACAAAAAAATATCAATTAATATATTTCTGCAAGTCCAAACACGAAAGTCATCCCGAGAATTCTACTGCACGGAAAACCATCGAAGGCGGCATTAGTTTTGTACTGGAACGTTGTGACGAACCATACTAAGAATTGCACGATTAGCTGATATACAATGTATGTGGCCAAGGTTTACGAATACGTTTATGAAATATTAATATATTTTCATAAATACGCAGACACCATTGATATTTTGCCCGAACCTGGCGATGTTATACATCAAAGTGACGCAATTGGTTTGATCTTCGCAGTGGTTTTTACAAGAAGTGCCTGTACACTGCCACCGGTGCTGTTGCAGCTGTCTCTTATCTCACAGAAGCGAGAATATATTGTAGGACGTACTTTAATTCCTTTTAATAAATAGTATTATAACTCTATATGCGTTTTATTATATATTTAATTCTTTAATTAGAGAAATATATGTGCTTTAGTTCAAGTTTAAATTGAAGGTCGATTTCAAGTTTCTAAATTAAGTTAAACATCAAGTGAAGAACCACATTTTATGTATAGCTTACAATTAAGTTCAAACACGAAGGTGGAATGTCGATTTCAAGTTTAGGTAAAAGCTTGATTCAGTTGGATAAATAGCTACCAGTTTTGCTAGAGAACGCTATGGTTTTCAAGCTTACAATTACAAAAATATGAACGCTTTTCTCCAATGAAATCTTCGATAACCATGTTCAATATACATTCGATAACACTGTTCTACTGAATGAGGGTTGTTGGCCTAATCTGTAATGAAACCTATCAATTCTGGTTGAATTCGGTCTCCTGATTCTTGCTGCGTACTCAGAATTTTCCATATACGTCGACAAAGTTTTTTGCAAAAATCAAAAAGAAATTTGTGTTACAAAAAAAAGTGTGTCGGGAGAGTAATTTATCACAATTCTCTAAGCTCTCTTTTAAAACATTTTAATATTAGTTCGCAATATGTTTGCTGTCAAAATTTCGAAATGTTTTAAACTTTATCTTCCTGTAATCTTTCGGAATATTAAAATGAAGGGAATTGCAAGCAGAGATATACAATTTCAAACTGATATAATGTAGTGGAGATAGATGCAAAATCGTACGAAATTCTTAGCATCTGATGTACGCATTATGGGAAAACATGATGGGGAAAATTGCACTGCGTAATCTCCTGGTGTGTATCTGATTCGGCAGGCTTTAATGGGTTAAACAAATCAAATAAAGATCCGTTGTCAACGAATGCTTCGGAACGACTGAACTAAAATTTTTGAAAATTTGACATGAACAAAAATAAAAAATGCGACACCCTACAGCTACTCTTTATCAAATTTAAATTTATAATAATTTATTGACGCGGCTGTAGTTGGAATATATATTGAACATTGGATTTTAATAACTGACTGGAACTATTTTTCGTAACAAAGATGAAGTTTATCATAAACTAGTTTAAACTAAATACATTTTTTGTATATAACATTAGAGTGGTTCAAAAAAACGAATTTTTCGAAATTCCCATGGGACCCACCTCAAAAAGTTTGAGCACGTTTTTGGCCAAATCGAAAAACGTTTAGAGGTCGCGCATCGCGATTTTCTGTTTTTAGCCCATTTAAAATCGTTAGTAGGTAGGTCTGAGGCGTGATTCTGTAACTTATTAACGACATATATCGATATCGTTAACTAACAACAATTGTGGCATGCAAAAGTGGTCGTCATAAAAAAATGTAAATTTTAACGATATTTGTCGTTAAAAATTGTTAACGATATCGATTTTTGTCGTTAATAAGTTACAGAATCGCCCTACTGATTAAAGTTGAATAACTTTTTCATTTTGATGAAATTTTGAGAACTTGAACATAATTTACGTGTCATAATAATAATAATATAATAGTTTGGCGCTACAGTCCTGTGTTGGACTTCGGCCGAGCTCTCTCACCTTTTTGAGCTGTGCGTGTTATATTTGTACTCAAAGTGGTGGGACCTACAGTTTATTGCCGAATCCGAACGGCGGGTGAGAGCTTTTTCATAGGCAATGGTTTTACTCTCGTAGGTTTGCCATTTACTGACGAGAGGTAGCGCGGTATAGAAAAATGTTTCTATGAAAAGATGTTGTTAGCCCCAGTCCAGGCTTGAACCGGGGACCTTTCGGCTCGCAGTCCAACGCACTAACCACTGAGCTACCGCGGCGTCATACTTTATTGTAATTCCATTTTTAAGCCGTGAAAGGTACGTTATTGTGTAGTTATTTGGGTAGTTACTTGCGTACTATAAAAATATAATTTGGTATTATATGATACATTAAGGCGAATACATGTAAAAATAATTAAAATATAAATTTAATTTTTTTTTATTAACGTTTTTACTGCTAAGTATGTCTATAAGCCTGGAAAGATTATAAGTAATATATAGTTTTATATATACAGGGTGGTGCGCTTCAGGATGCAAATATTTTGTGCACTGATTCCTTGGTTCATTTCATGAAAAATAAATGTTACAAAGATGGGGTGTATCTGGAACACCCAATAATATGTAGGGTGTTTTTAATATTTATTTTATAAAAGCATATAGAAATTAGTTTTTAATTGTATCTTCCACAATTTGTATCTTAATCGAATAATATTATAATCATTTTACATAAACTTGATCAGAATTATTAAAAAAATAATTACATTGACATTTTGTTTTAGACCCTTAGGTTTTTTACATCAAATTAAAAAAAAAAGTTTTTTTTAAAAAAGTTTTTTTCATAATGCAGTTTTTGTTTAAATTTTTAGTTTATGGGCCATTCCACACCAAATCGACCAAAAAAAAAATCAAATTTGAGATTTTACCTATTCGATTTAAATGAACTGATAAAGGGTATCGAGACATGCACTAACCATTTTTTTTCAGACCACTACTTCCAGAGATACAGTGGCTCAAAGTTGGAAATATGGGCCGAAAATCACTTTTGTATGGTTCATATTTAAATATCTCTTGAACTAGAAATGCTAGAAATTTCATTGATGGCTCGTGGTCATTATCGTTGCACTTCAAAATTGATGTCCTTAAAAAGGACCCCTTTTAAAATTCTGAAAAAATCCTAAGTTTTTGTCAATTTATTATAATTGTTCATGCAAAATTTCAAGAGGTATTTTGATGGCATCATATTTTAAAAAATAATTTTCTAAATTGTTTCAATATTTTTTGTATTGAAATATTTTTTGTATTGTTCTATTAGCTTTAAAACGAGTTATTAACGGAGTTTCTAGCATTTTTAGTTCAAGAGATATTTAAATATGAACAACCATACAAAAGTGATTTTTGGCTCTTTTTATCCAAATTTGAGCCACTGTATCTCTGGAAGTAGTGGACGGAAAAAATAAAAATTGGTTAGTGCATGGTTTGATACCCTTTATCAGTTGTAAAATCTCAAATTTGACTTTTTTTGGTCGATTTGGTGTGGAATGGCCCATATAAAAAATTATAAATAAAACAAGTGATTAAGTAGTCTTTAAAAACCCTTTTTAGAAAAAAATGTGCCTTTATTTTCATTTCACATTGCTACGCAATATATATACCTATATTTTTTTTGTTTTGATTAAAAATTTAATGTTCACAATTGCTGTAGTTTATCAACCAGACTATTTTTGAAAACAGTACCTATTTCAAAACAGCCGCTACAATTTTAGCCTCAGCTTTTTTACTTTATCAATCAGACAGTTTTTGCTTTTCATTTCAGACATGAACCATACATTTCTATAATTTTCAAACAGTTTTTTTTGTCAAAAAATTGAAATTTGTTCGGTGAAAAACAATAACAAATTATAAATTTTGAAATAATTTTTAATTTTGACAGCAAGTTGGATATTTTTTCAGGCTAAAAATTTTAGACGACAACCAAGCAGTTTGAAATTTTTAGCTCGGGCTAAAATTCAATCTTTAGACTGGTTGATAACGTAGAAAAATAAAAACTATCCAGATATTTTGGAAAACAGCCGCTGTTTTCAAAATAGACTGGTTGATAAACTACAACAAATATAAGAAAATATACAATAAATGATATTCTCATTTAGATTACAAACGTTTCGTGAACCATTTTATTATTACTCTATTATTATGATGATGAGCTTTATTATTATGATTAAGGCATATGTTTAAAAATTTTCACAATTCATCTTCGTTACGAAAAATAGTTTCAAATATGACATTAATTGAAAAAAATGTTCAATACCATGGTTGAAATATATATAGGTTAAGTCATCTTTTAAAATTCAGTCGCCATTTATTTTTTTTTGAAAACTATTTGAAAGATTCAACATTTGTTTACGAATATTTTAAAACAAAACATCAATGCCTTGTTCATAACTTCATAAAAACAAATGATATTCAAAATTTTAAATTAAATAAATTTCAACATGTTGCCAATTTTCAAAATTGTTTTGGATCCAAAAGAAACCACAGTGATGGGCAAAGTGATTGGCAAAAAAATAAAAGTGAATGTGTGCAGTGAAATTTTAGTAAAATCTCCAATTTGCAATGCAAAAAAAACTATAACCTGAAATTAATGTTTAAAATGACAATTAATTCTTGTATTTTGAAATTTTCTTCTGGACATTCTCAGCACACTGTCAATGGTCTTACCTGTATATACTTAAACCATGTTCAATACATATTACAACTACAGCTGCGTCCATAAAATATAATATATAATATAATGCATTATATCAGTATGAAATTGTATATCTCTGCGTGCAATTCCCTTCATTTTAATCAAATATTTCATAAACAAATTTTAAAAAATATTCCGAAAAATTACAGTAAGATAAAGTTTAAAACATTGACAGCAAACACATTGCGAATATTAATATGTTTTATAAGAGAGCTTAGAGAATTGTGATAAATTACTCTCCCGACACAGAGTTTTTTTGCCAATTATCCGTAGGTCAAGGATCATATTTTATTTTGTGATAAAGTTTGCATCTGCATCGTGGCGAAATCGTGCGATAACTTGCGATATAAAGTACCAAAAACGGCCTTTTTTGCAACTTTGACTCGATTTTGACGTATAGGGAAAATTCTGAGTACGCAACAAGAATCAGGAGACCGAAATCAACCAGAATTGATAGGTTTCATACCAGATTAAAATCCTTGTAGAATAGTGTAATCACTTAATTTCCAGGTTTTTATTTATTGGGCGTAATCAAAAGTAATCGTATTACAACCTTTACAGATCTGGTCGGTACCAATGGTACCGGCCACGTGATATGTAGTTTTGGAGCAATTGACACATTTTCCCGCAGTGTTAATTGTAAACAAATTTATAACTTTTAAAAGTCAAGTAACAAATCACATCACAATCATTCAAGAACCATGGTTGTATAACAAACGCATCTGTGGTCTTAGTGAACTACGTGGTGAAACACTTTGCTGTCACCAAGTTAACCCAATTCTGTGGGCAAGACCTGGTGGCAGCCAAAGTGAGCTATGAAAGCGATAGTGGATGGAAACATTTGATTGTAACCTCAGGCTACTTCCCCTATGACTCACTACTGCCTCCTCTGCCAAAGGCAATTGTTGAGCTCATATAGTACTGTGATCTTAAGGAGACTGGACTTATTTTTTGCTGTGACGCTAATGCAACGCACGCAACGCACGAGGTACCAGACTCTTTGACTTCATCATGATCTCCAATCTGAACATTCACAACACTGGTAATAAACCCACGTTTGTGACTGCTAGAAGACAGGAAGATTGACCTAATTTTGTCTAACTGTAGACTTAGAGAGTCAATCTTAAACTGGAAGTTTCTTAAAGAAGATTCTTTATGGGACCACATGTATATCGAGTTTCATACTGACCGAGAGGTGCTGCCCTCTATGACGGTAAGAAACCCTAGAAAGACGAACTGGACACGCTTCAGACATGAACTTGAGAATTCCCTCAATATTCCTGTCAGAATTCGTACCAAAGAAAGTATTGAGACGTCCGTTCAAGTTATGAATGATGTCATAAATTCTAGCTTTGTACCAACATGTCGCAAATCGAAAAGTGTTTCTTATAAAGACTTCTTCAGTAGCATCGAATCCTGCAGTGAGATGTTGTGAATTACTTCACACATTTTTCTTTTTCTTATTAATATTCACTATTCACACAATTTTGGATGTTGCTGTATATATGTTGAGCAACATCCAAATACAAAAAAAAAATACAAAAGCAAAAACACAAAAACAAAAGCAAAAATCAAAAACAAAATCACGAGTAAAAGTAAAAGCACAAAACTTAAGCTATAACTCAAAAACAACAAAAAATAAAAAGGATAGAAAATAAAATCAACCACACTAAAATTCACCACACCAAAATTCACCACACTAAAACTCACCTCACTAAAATTCACCACACTAAAACTCACCACACTAAAATTTACCACACAAAATTTCACCTCACTAAAACTCACCACACTAAAACTCACCACACTAAAATTCACCACACTAAAACTCACCACACTAAATTTCACCACACTAAAATTCACCACATTCAAATTGACCCATTTAAACTGACCACACTAAAATTCACCACACTTAAATTCAACACACTAAAACACACAACAATAAAATTCACTACACTTAAATTCACCACACTAAAATTCACCACACTAAAACTCACCACACTAAAACTAACCACACTAAAACTAACCACACTAAAACTTCTACTGGGAAAAACTCTACCGGGAAGAATTCTACGGGTAAGAATTCTACTGGGAAGAATTCTACGAGGAAGCACAGTCTGAAAAAGAATTGTCTATGAGAAAGTTGTTTTATCGGATAATTAGTATGATTTTGGTTACTACATTTATAAAACCAATAAAAAAAACGTCCACAGCGAAGCACGGGTACCTGATATAAATAATAAAAATGTTATTTATAATAATAAAATTGCTCAATAACCTTGCATTCACATAATGCAAGTCGTGCTTGCAAGAGTCGTGTACGGGTCCAGCTAGTCATACATAAAGAAGTAGTGAAGCAGATGCCCAGCGGTTTTCTAATAACAACAATTCAGAAATCTATAAGCTACATAAAGTGACATGAGCACCAAGATGTTTTCAAAATGTTTGACAAGATCGCAGAAAAGAACTCTCATCTCGAACGAATCGTCAACCAAGTCAATGGGACCAAAGTTCTCTTGAACGACTAAGAGTCCAGCGTATCAACATGACGACGTCTACTGAAGATAACTCCATTAGCAAATTCCACAAGAACCATCGAAGCCCAACAGATCCAACACACTACATGCAACGAAATATTGAAGATGAACAAGGCAAATCCGACCCAACACACAGAAGAGTAAGAGGAGAAATTTGGTCCAACAGTAGGGCATACAAAAGTCACTCATGTAATTATTTACACCTCTCTAACCCAAATATAAAATCAATATATTCATTTTAAAATACCAACAAACACACAAAGACTCAATAAACAAACAAAGCACATATAAATAAAATAATTTGCAGAAGATTATCAATATACATATATTACACGAGTAGAAACAAAAGAAATTAAATATATACACATATATATATATATATATATATATATATATATATATATATATATATATATATATATATATATATATATATATATATATATATATATATATATATATATATATATATATATATATATATATATATATATATATATATATATATATATATATATTTATATAAAAAGAAGAAAATCTTAAAAATAATTTTATTTCTATTATTAAAACAAAGTCAAATATAAAAAAAATATTTTTATAACTTGAGAAAAGAAAAAAACATATTATCATTATTAAAACAACATTATATCATTATAATTATTAATATTAATTCTAAGAACACATCATTATTATATATTCAATAATATTTTTAAGACATATAGTAAAAAATTATCATTAATCCAAATATTAATAATAATTTTTTTTCCATAAGGGGGGAGGAATGTTGTGAATTACTTCACACATTTTCTTTTCCTTATTAATATTCACACAATTTTGGATGTTGCTGTATATATGTTGAGCAACATGTTCATAGCATTGCTCCAACGCTTCACGCTGGCAACAATGATAATACTTTGGCAATGCGCTAATGCTTTGTTTCGGCCACACCTCTTTCAAGTTAGCTTACACAGTTAACAGAGGCTTGCAATATGTTAAAATAAACAAAGCAGCGTTCTCCAACAATTATACTATTTAGCAATTGGTGTCAGCCAAAAAGTGCAAGTCGGAATTTCTTCAAAAGTCACGTACACCAAAATTGAGTGAAAGTGAAAATTCACTAGAACACAATGAAAATAGAATTTAAGAAAAGCTTGCAACGAATGTATTGTTAATACCTTTCGTTTCAATTTAAAAGATAATAGTTTAGTTAGCCTCAAGTGGAGGTAGTAAATTTAATAAAAGTGTTAAAACAATAAAAAGTGTTCTTTAATAAAATAAATGTAAAATAAATTCAACTCTAAAAATTTACAACAGAGACTAAATCCACATAGGGCCACTTTGTAATCCCAGCACTGGGGACTGCAATAACAACTCTAATGTGACAAAACATGACTGGCAGGTTGCCAGATTGGTTGTGTACGATGAAGTTATCAAATATGCAGTGGCCTCTTTTGATGGCTTCAAGTCACCTGGGCCGGATGGCATCTACCCAGTCATGCTACAGGAAGGTATAACCCAATTGCAACCATGCCTAAAGAAGATCTTTAGAGAAAGTCTCGCATGTGCATTCATTCCGACATCCTGGCGTTTAGTTAAAGTAGCCTTCATTCCTAAAGTTGGAAGAGAAGACTATTCCATAGTCAAGAGCTTCAGACCCATTAGTATGATATCCGTCATACTAAAGTGTCTAGAAAGACTAGTTGAGTTGCACATCAGAAAAACATCGTTGTCAAGGTACCCACTATCATCAAGACAACATGCCTATTAACGTGGAAAATCCTGTGAAACAGCATTGCAACATCTGGTCGGCCGAATCGAGCATGCTTTTCAGAGGAAGATGTACGTCATGGGCTTATTTGTTTACATCGAGGGTGCTTTTGATAATGCGACTTTTGATGGAATGTGTGACGCAGCTAGAAGGCATGGAATAGATGAAACATTGGTCAAATGGCTAAGGTCAATGCTAATGTTTAGGACCATCACCTCTGAGGCGGAGTGCAGTCAGTATATTATGGCAGGGGTGAATAGAGGTTGTCCTCATGGAGGCGTTCTCTCCCCCCTGCTCTGGTGTATGCTGGTTGACTCTCTGCTCAACGATCTTGATGGACCAGGTGTCTATTCCCAGAACTATGCAGACGATGTTGCCATTCTTGCCACAGGATTTTCCCTCAATGAGGTCTGTGTTAAAACACAAAACTCATTGAACCGAATTGACAGCTGGTGTACTGCAAACGGACTTACCGTCAACCCTCACAAAACATCTCTACCAGTACTTAAGGGTGTCACTATTCCTCTGTCTAACGAAGTAAAATATCTAGGCTTAACTCTAGATAGTAAACTACTTTGGACAATAGTTGAAAATAAAATTTCGCAAGCATTAAATGCCTTTTGGCAATGCAGGGGAATTTTTGGGCTATCGCCGAGCAAAACCTTATGGATTTACACGGCAATGATAAGATCGATGATATCATATGCATCGGTAGTCTGGTGGAACAAGCTGTCGCGGAAATGCGTGACAACTAGTCTTGCCTAAATTCAGAGAACCGTGTGTCTGGGTGTTACGGGTGCCTTTCCCACTACACCTGGTCCAGCACTGAATGCAATCTTAAACCTACCACCACTTGACATCTTCATCAGAGGCGAAGCCATGAAAGGCTGCTGGAGACTAAAACGAGGTGGTTTCTGGTTTAATGTTCCCTGGAATATCTCTGACGTTGCACTTGAAACTGCATTAGACACCTGTCTACTGGAGATGCCCTCTGATGCAATGATAACAGAAATATTACCAAGACGAAATTTTGAGGTCTGCCAACCTGACATTCAAGACTGGCTAACGCCTGACTGTGATCCAGGTAGAGGGTCACACCGCATTTTCACAGACGGCTCCTGAACCGATCAGGGATCTGGTGCTGGAGTGTTTGTGGACCGGATGACCGCAGACTTCACTTCGCCTTAGGCGACAATGCCTCGGTATTTCAAGCCGAAGTCTATGCTATACTTATGGCTATGGACTACATTGCGGATAATAGATGGCAGAACAGGGCTATATCAGTTTGCAGCGATAGTCCGGCTGCTCTTATGGCTTTGAACAACCAGGTCATCACATCCAAAATTGTACGTCAATGCAGATCACGTCTCAATTGTGTTGGTAAATACAATACACTAAAACTGATTTGGGTGCCGGGCCATAAAGGAGTTTCGGGCAATGAAACATTTGACGAACTAGCACGTGCTGGATCTGAGAATAATCCATTTGGACCATAACCTGTGCTTGGACTACCTGCATCTACGGGAAAATTCATCATCAGCTCTTGGGTCGCCTCTGCACACAAGAGCAGATGGCTGAATGAGACGAAATGCAGATTCTCCAAGCTCATGACACCGACGATAACCAAAAGATCGGTCTCGTTTCAACTTTCATTAAGTAGAAAGGAGTGCAGAAAACTGACGGGACTTCTAACGGTACACAACGCATGTTAAAAACACATGAACGCAATCGGCCTGGCCGAAAGCGCCTTATGTTCTGCCTGCTACGAAGAAACTGGCACCACAGCGCACTATCTCTGTGACTGTCCAGCATTTTCTAGAATTAAAAGGCAGATCTTTGGCACAGACGTGATGAGAGAGGATCAGCTTCACTCTTTATTCAATAGATTCAATAATGAATCTAAGAAGTATCATTAAAAACCAGCGAACTGGGTTCCAGCACAATGGATATAACCCTGTCTGAGTGCTCATCATATCTCACAAAAAAAAAAAAAAAATACGTAAATGAAACACAGAAGTGAATTAAAAAAAAGATCGCAAAACAACGAAAATATTGTTCTTAATTAACGTTAGTTATTTTTTTTTATTAATAAAAATTGTAACTTATTTTAAAAAGTTAAAGTTTATTTATTTTGAAGTTTATTTTAAAATTTCGAAAATTAGAAATCAGAGTAAAAAAAAAAAGTTAGGCAATTTTTAGAATAACTTTTGGAAACGATTTACCGCGTTTAATGAAATATTGGTAATATAAAAATAAAATATAACAAAAGAGCAAAATTATGAAAAAAATAAAAATTTTCTGTATCAAAAACTAGAACCTATTTGATAAAACTCTGCCACACATGTATCCAAAAATACATGCAACTTATCAAAATTTAAATTTTTTTGGCAGCGATATTTGAACATAGCGAATAATCCCTACTCAATCAGATCCAGTTAACAATATAAAATTTGAAACTAGGATCGAATAAGGAATAACACTTTTTTTACACAGCTGTATTCAACTTTGTATTAGTAGTTTTATATTTAAAGACGTTTGTACACCTTAAAGATAATGTTTTAAATGCTTTAAAAAATGTTGCTTTAATTTGTGGAAATGGGACTAATCCCGGGTTTGTAATTTGTAAACACCGAAATCCCGGAATTTCAAAAACGTTCCGGGATCGACATCCCTAGTTACTACTGAACCGAAATAAATTGTATATATAACAATTTTTAGTTAAAATTTGCGAATTTTTGTTACATGGTTAGCTTGGCAAGAATTCTACAGTAAACATAATATATTATCTACTTTAGTCACATAATACTACGACTTATTTAAAAAAAAAATATTTTTATTTTTTCTCAGGCTGGACTATCTGCTTTGAAAACGCCCCAATGTTATTCACCGAATTGTAAAACTCTTAATTGCCCAGTTTGCCAGAATGATTTTAATAATATTGCTAAACAATTGCCGTATTCTCATTGTGTACAAAGCCGTCTTATATGCAGGTAAAGTGAATATTTTATATCAGTGACAAGATAAGTGATTATATTATCACTGTCGAAGCGATAATATCGAACTGGCAGTATGTTTTTTTTTCGTTCGAAAGGCTATTTAATTATTTCAAACATGTTAGTTGAAACAATTAATTTGACTTTTTTATTCAGCCCAATCGAAAAACACGTCGGGAGACATTTTCGATGAAATTAATAAAAATCAATCAAAAATCAATCGAGTTTCCCGTCGAGTGAAAATTTACTGTTAAATTTGCTCACATTTTATTTTTATGTGAAAACATGAAATTTATATTTTTAGTAATTGATTGCAGAATAAAAATAGAAAAGAGAAAAAAAAATGTTGCGTTGTTTCCCGTTCATCGGAAAACTTGATTACTTTTATTTTTCGTCAGAAGCCGACGACCTTCCGTTCATCGGGAAATTCGATTGGGCTGATTAAAGTCTGCATCTTATATTCATGTTACAAATACAAGAAATGCGGTAGGACAATACATTTATTATATATATATTAATGAAATATTAACAAATAAAAATGATAATAAAATATGTAATTAAAAAAGGCCATTGACGGTCGTAATAGCATATTTAAATGAGATAGTAAATTTAGAAAATATATATTCGCAATTTTTTTCAAGTCAAATCAAGTACGCTGACAATTTGTTTAATGATTGAAAAACTTCTTTTTTCGAATATAGTATATTTTTATATTTAATTTGATGGTCAATAAAACCATCAACGTATCTCGTATCACATCTACAATCGGTATCTAGTACCTACCGTCGGCGACTCGATTGGTTCGACGGTTGAACTAGACCCAAAAGGTCGCCTGAACTGAAACATCAGAAATATGTAAATTATTTTTCTATATGAAGGCGGACAATGAATATCTCCATTCAGAAAAAAACATTTGTTAATGCAAAATAAACTATTTTACTCGTTGTTGTGTAAACTGAGTTTAACAATTTCCAATTGGTTGTTACAACTATATTCCTTGATAGGCGCTATAACAACCAAGATATTTTGTTTACCTTACCAATGTTTTTTGTGGGTATATACAGTTCCTGCACATTTCTGCGGAAACTCTGTACATTACGTGTGCTAAACAAATTACGTTTATTTAACTTTAGATAAAATAGCTGCTATCGAATTTGCCACATAAGGCGCTTCGAAGGACATGTATTTATGGCAAAATATGCATTAACGTTTGAATGCCACTTTAAAGGAAATTGCTTGATTCGTAAAGTTATTGAATCCATTCTTTTGTGAGATAACAGACAACATTGGGTCTTGCTTGCATTAAAATCATCTCCGGCATTGCAGAAGAAACAAAATCGCAGTGGCTGATTACTTTCTGGGATCGTTGCAAATAATTCTTCCAAGAGATTAGCTTTATCAACTGGGTCAGTGAAGTTCTGGCGGTTCATAATAAGAGTTGGAGTAGACGGTGACGTCTGTTTCTTCACCCTTTTTACAAATGACCAGAAATTTTTACTACCTCTATGGTAGAGTAGGACCTATTTGCGCGCGTTTTGTTCGTGAAGAAACTTTACGCGCGAGATCACGGTATTACAGCGATTCCTGTGCGAAGTGTTTCTGTGTCAGCATTCTTGTTAGACTGCCAATTCTGAAAGGCTTGCTCTTTCGACCTGACTGCAATCCTGCAAACCAAGAGTGGTTTAATGCTAATTTTTTTTAAAAGATATGAAGAACCGCATACCTAATAAAATTATATTTTGTACCATTAAAGCCGCGGCATTTATGTCTCTTGTCAGCGAAACACAATTTCCAATTATAGTTGCGAAAAAAATCATTTAACGCAAACCAATTTGCTTTTTCGTAAAGCCATGTAGTCCTCTTCGGGGCTTTAATCGAAGAGGCGCGTAAACTAGAATACGAAAACAGTACAGTGATCGGAGTTACCAAGAGGTGCAAGGACTTTTACATCATATTTTTCATGATGTGAAGTCAGACGCGTGGATTATACGTAGGTTCCTTCACCATTTCAGTGAGTTGATTGCACTCTGCAAAAAGCTCAACATAACATCCATCCAGTGTTGATGGACCCGAGTGGCTCAACCAAATGGCGCCGGCAACAACAATTTCAATGCCTGGAACTTGTTCCAATATATTTGAGATCGAATCAGATAAGGCATCCAGCTTATTACAGGTGGAAACCCTATCTAGGTTCGGACTTCTATAAAGAAAGCACAAGTGCATGATGTGTGTTTGGATTTTTAATTTAACCCTAATAGTATTAAATTCGCTATCCGACACACTATGTTGTTGATGCAGTTGATACGCAACGTCACTCCGAATAATAGAGCAAGGCTCCTATGGGCAGAGAACAATGGCAATTAGTGATAACCAGGTATATGAAAATCCAGTGGATCTGCACCCTCATTAACCGGGTCTCACCTAGTTCCATTATTTGTGGACTATGATTTTTTTTCATTTAAAATTACATTTTGAAAAATATAATTTGAAATATGTAATAGGAATTAAAAGTAATTGAGGAATAAAAAGTAATAATTACATTTTTTTAATTTAATTACATAAAGAGTAGTCCAAGATATTATAGAGTTTAGAGTTTAGCTACTACAGCTAGCTATTTCGCACTTTCACAAACATAAGGTTTAACACTAAGCCAGGAACGTACTCGGTACAGATGTTTTTTTTTTTTTAAATGTATTGTTATAATATAAAATATTTTATTTTCTCACAGCTAATACCAAGAGAGTTTTTATGCTAGTGAAAACATTATCTGGAAATATTTACCAATTATTTGGCTCGGACAATTCACAACATGTATTTTATATACATCACAAATTAATAAAATTTTTATTATACAATATAGAATATTAGTAAATGCGTCGCAGATTACTTTTAAGAGTTAATTTGGACGTAGAGAGATTGAAAAAAGAATAGTTGTTTGCATAGGTACACATGCGATTAAAAGGAGCACCTGTACCATAGTTTGTTCTATTAAAAGGTACATAAAAAATATTAGTATTAGTACGAATACTTCTACGATTGTCATTGATTTTAAAATAGTTTAAGAGCTCAGGAGAATCTATTATTCCTGTAGATAGCTGATGTATATATACAATATCTGCATTTTTTCTCCTTACTTCTAAGGGTTGCAATCCTATTAAGATCAAACGATCTGAATAAGGTGGTAGATTATTATGATCTACCCAATTAAAATGGTATAATCCAAATCTAACGAACCTTTTTTGAATTCTTTCAATTCGGCTAATATGAGATTTATACATTGGAGACCAGACTTGAGAAGCATATTCAAGGTGTGGTCGCACCAATGTTGTATATAATGTTTGTGTCACTAATGTGTTGTTGAATTCTTTGGCCCAACGTTTTACAAATCCCAGCATTGCAGATGCTTTACTGCAAATTGTATCAATATGAACATTAAAAGTCAGCTTATCATCAAAGACTATGCCAAGATCCTTAATAAAGTCAGCTCGGTGTAGAGTTTGATTAGAAATTCTGTAATTGAAACATAGTTTTGATCTTTTTCGAGTAAATGACACTGTTTGACATTTGCTTGCATTTAATATTAAGCTGTTTTTTTGACACCAAACTTCAAAGGACTTCAGATCATCCTGAAGTAATTCACAATCGTCCTCTTTTTTTATTTCTTTATACAGTTTCACATCGTCAGCATATATGAGCAAACGAGAACTGGTGATGCTATGTGATACATCATTTATGGCCAATATGAATAATAGAGGTCCTAAGTGACTACCTTGGGGCACACCAGATGTTGCGATAAAGGCAGATGATAAGCAGCCACGAAAACGTATTTGATAAGAGCGTGTATTCAGATAAGATTCCACCCAGTCTATAAAATACTGAGGAAACCCTAGCAGTTTCAATTTAAATATAATTAGTTTATGTGAAAGTTTATCAAAAGCCTTACTGAAATCAGTGTAAATGCAATCAACTTGGTTTCGTGATTCAATTGAACGTAGACTAAAGCTAGTAAAGTCCAGGAGATTAGAGACAGTTGATCTACTATTTACAAAGCCATGTTGACGGGTGTCAATAATGTCAAGGCAATGTTTTTTAATGGAATGATAAACCATACGTTCGAAAAGTTTAGGAATACATGATAATTTTGCGATTGGTCGATAGTTATTGACGTCTGTTTTGCAGCCCTTTTTAAATACTGGAGATATAAAAGATGATTTCCATAAGTGAGGAAAACAACTTTCAGAAAGAGATTTATGAAATAAGAAGGCCAATGGTTTGCACAAGGAAGAACTGCATTTTTTTAGTAATATTGGTGGAATACCATCAGGACCAGCGTTAGTATCTTCTTCTAATTGGCACATTTCTTCGAAAATAAGCTCAGGCGGAAGTATAATTGTTCCAAGGGACGTTTTAGGTAAAGATCCACCGTAATTAAAATAATTTAAATCTGGACTAAAATAGTCAGTACTAAATGATTTTCGAAAAAGATTGGCAAACAGTCCACATATTATATTAGGATCGTTTGTTAGTCCGTTATCCGATTTAAAAGAAGCGGGAAAACCATCACTATTTTTTTTCAAATTGATGAAAGACCAGAATTTATTTGGATCTCCTAACAGTTTTAAATTCATTTGTATCAAATAATCGCTGTAAAGACTGGCACAGAGGTTATTGAAATTCTCTGCAAGTCTACTATAGTTGTGTAGATCATCGGTATTTTGGGATCGAATATACTTATTCCAGGCTCTATTACGAGTATTTCTTAAATGTTTTAGATCTTTGGTGTACCAAGGATAGAATGAAGATGAGATGCGCTTTTGTTCAATAGGAACAGAAAGTGAAATGCATTCAAACATAATTTTATAAAAGTTTTCGGTAATTATATCCAAACTTTCAGAAAATATACAGGCGTTATGGTCATTAAATTTTAGATCAATTAATCTGTTCAAAAGATCATAATCAGCTTTTCTAAAATTAAAATAGAGCTGATCTTCCGTCACTAGGTCAGGAATTACTTCATCCGCTTGGTAAGCTATACCAAGAGGAGGATGGTAGTTATCAATATTAGATAAAGAGTAATTGGCATTTGAAACTATTATTTTTGATGAATCTGTCGTGAAAACTAAATCCAATTGTTTGTGTTGGTGATTTTTTATACAACTAACTTGTTGTAAATCGGAACAGATTGCGTCAACAAAAAGTTGATCAAGTCGAGAGGAGATATTAGAAGCATTAAAAAAAGTTTCATCGTCAGATAGCGACCAAGATATATTAGGCAGATTAAAGTCACCCACCAAAATAATATCATCGCTGGGATTCAGATTACTTATAACAAATTCAATGGATTCATGAAGTGAGTCATAAATCTCTATTGGACTGTTCGGAGGAATATAAGCATTGAGTATGTATAAAAATGCTTTATTATAACAAACTTTAACACAAATTAGTTCAAGATTGTTGTTATTATACTTGGGAATCTCGAAAATATTACTAGAATTAGTTTTATTTATTGCGAGAAGGACTCCTCCTCCGACAACACTATCAATAGTACTGAATCTATCCTTACGAAATATTTCAAAGTTATTATCAAGCAGCTCAGCATTTGTATAACTTGGGTTTAGCCAGGTTTCAGTGAGTGCTATTATATCAAAATTAATACTCTGTGAACGTAAAAATAGTTCACGTGTCTTAGAGCGCAATCCCCTTACATTTTGGTAGTAAAGGGACAAACTTCTTAGTTTTTTGTAGAGGTTGAAGATTGTGTACTATGACTGCGGTAGGGTTTGTGTATAAATTCTTTTACTAGAACGTTTTGAGGCCATATTATCAATTCGATTCACATCCAGGTGCCTCATTGGAACTTATTTTGGGTGCATCTGTTCCATTGGGCATAGATTCACATCCAGGTGCGTCATTAGAACTATTTTGGACGAAACTGTTCTAATGGGCATAGATTCACATCCACGTGTGTCATTGGAACTTTTTTTGGACGAAACTGTTCTAATGGGCATAGATTCACATCCAGGTGTGTCATTGCAAATTTTATGGACGAAACTATTCCAATGGGCATAAATTCACATCCAGGTGTGTCATTGGAACTTTTTTGTACGAAACTGTTCTAATGGGCATAGATTCACATCCAGGTGCGTCTTTGGAACTTTTTTAGACGAAACTGTTCTAATGAGCATAGATTCATATCCAGGTGCGTCATTGGAACTTTTTTGGATGCACCTGTTCCAATGGGCATAGATTCACATCCAGGTACGTCATTGGAACTTGGATTACAGAAGCATCCAAGTGCGTTATTGGGTTCACAACAAGAAGAAAATCTAGAAAAGGAGCTGCAGCACTTCTTGTACGACACAGATTCATCTCTCGAAAGCCTTGAAAAATATTCTACAATATCAAAAGCATTCGAAAGATCAAATACTCCACTGACATCATCAGCTCCAGTTGAACGACTCTTTTCATTCGCGGGTATTGTGTTGAAACCTCGACGCGGAAACCTTGAAGATACAAACATTGAAAAGTCAGTTGACAGTTTCGACCAAAACAGTACCAAGGACACACCTGGATGTGAATCTATGTCCATTGGAACAGGTGCATCCAAAAAAGTTCCATTGACGCATCTGGTTGTGAATCTATGCCCATTGGAACAGTTGCATCCAAAAAATGTTCCAATGACGCACCTGGATGTGAATCTATGCCCTTTGAAACAGGTGCATCCAAAAAAGTTCCAATGACGCACCTGGATGTGAATCTATGCCCATTGGAACAGGCGCATCCAAAAAAGTTTCAATGACGCACCTGGATGTGAATCTATGCCCATTGGAACAGGTGCATCCAAAAAAGTTTTAATTACGTACCCAATTTGAATCTATGCCCATTGAAACAGTTTCGTTCAAAAAAGTTCTAATGACGCACCTGGATGTGAATCTATGTCGTGATCTTTCATTCATAAAATTGACGGTCGCATGGACCATTACCTATATATGTCCATTAGACTGACAATAACTTTGTATGAAAAAAAAATCATAGAGTTTGATTTTGAAGGTCACCCCCAAAAAATGCTCTATTAAATGAGAAAATCGATGTGAAGAATTTTCAGCGAAATCCGAATATGGGAAATGGACCCGTCGGGACCTCAAAGTAGGCATTTTCGTACCTTAATCGACAATTTCAAAACTGTATTGAAATTATGTCTTTCAAACGCATTAAACTAAAAAAGTGGGTAAGTCATCAGTTGGAAAATTTTATTAGCTTTTCAACAAGCTATAAATAAAATAAATCTGATAGAAAATACAGAAGCAGTGATTATTTAAACAGGCATCCTTCGTTTTTTATTTTCATCAGTTACGCCTAGCCCGAAACAAATTAATCTCAAAAGTCGATGCCCATCTCAAATTTATTTAGAATATGTTTTTAACATATCTTGCGATTATTTTAATATGAAATTAAATTATTAAAATTAATTATTATTAACTAAAAATTAGTAAAAACTGCATCAAAAAATGCATTAATATTGTTATATTTTAAAAACTCTACAATTTTTTATTTCATCCTAAAATAATCGCAAGGGATGACGATCCTAAACTTATGAAATGAGGTATAAAAAAGTGTATTTAGGTGAAAAGGGTTGACTTATTGGACTGAATTTCATGTAATCGAGACCTACACTAAGAAAACAAGATGTTTATGAAAGTCTTGCTTCAACTATCCTTTTACATTTACGCCTTGTAGCAAATATTTAAACATCCCATAAGTTTTAATCAAGTTGCAGCAAAACTATTAATATTTTTTAAATATGACATATATGCAGATAGTTAAGAGATGTTTGCCACAACAGCAATGATAATAGAGATATTTACAGTTGACTGATAGCAAACATCCTGATTTCTTGGACATTTGCAACAAAAATCTTGAGTTATTTTGACATTTGTCTACTATAAAAAAGGAAAATGGCGTACTTTTTCCTTACGTTCGATTTGTCCACAACAATTAAGTAAATTCAATGGTGTAAAAAAGTGCCCACTCAAATAATATATTTTAAAGGTAAAAGTGAAAATAGAAACCTCGACGCGGAAACCTTGAAGATACAAACATTGAAAAGTCTTATTAAAGGCTAACAATATATTCTGTTAAATAACTTTATATAATATTCATTAAATCAAAAAAGGATAAAATATGTATGATCAATAAACAGTACCAAGGACACACCTGGATGTGAATCTATGTCCATTGGAACAGGTGCATCCAAAAAAGTTCCATTGACGCACCTGGTTGTGAATCTATGCCCATTGGAACAGTTGCATCCAAAAAATGTTCCAATGACGCACCTGGATGTGAATCTATGCCCATTGGAACAGGTGCATCCAAAAAAGTTCCAATGACGCACCTGGATGTGAATCTATGCCCATTGGAACAGGCTCATCCAAAAAAGTTTCAATGACGCACCTGGATGTGAATCTATGCCCATTGGAACAGGTGCATCCAAAAAAGTTTTAATGACGTACCCAATTTGAATCTATGCCCATTGAAACAGTTTCGTTCAAAAAAGTTCTAATGACGCACCTGGATGTGAATCTATGTCGTGATCTTTCATTCATAAAATTGACGGTCGCATGGACCATTACCTATATATGTCCATTAGACTGACAATGACTTTGTATGAAAAAAAAATCATAGAGTTTGATTTTGAAGGTCACCCCCTAAAAATGCTCTATTAAATGAGAAAATCGATGTGAAGAATTTTCAGCGAAATCCGAATATGGGAAATGGACCCGTCGGGACCTCAAAGTAGGCATTTTCGTACCTTAATCGACAATTTCAAAACTGTATTGAAATTATGTCTTTCAAACGCATTAAACTAAAAAAGTGGGTAAGCCATCAGTTGGAAAATTTTATTAGCTTTTCAACAAACTATAAATAAAATAAATCTGATAGAAAATACAGAAGCAGTGATTATTTAAACAGGCATCCTTCGTTTTTTATTTTCATCAGTTACGCCTAGCCCGAAACAAATTAATCTCAAAAGTCGATACCCATCTCAAATTTATTTAGAATATGTTTTTAACATATCTTGCGATTATTTTAATATGAAATTAAATTATTAAAATTAATTATTATTAACTAAAAATTAGTAAAAACTGCATCAAAAAATGCATTAATATTGTTATATTTTAAAAACTCTACAATTTTTTATTTCATCCTAAAATAATCGCAAGGGATGACGATCCTAAACTTATGAAATGAGGTATATAAAAGTGTATTTAGGTGAAAAGGGTTGACTTATTGGACTGAATTTCATGTAATCGAGACCTACACTAAGAAAACAAGATGTTTATGAAAATCTTGCTTCAACTATCCTTTTACATTTACGCCTTGTAGCAAATATTTAAACATCCCACAAGTTTTAATCAAGTTGCAGCAAAACTATTAATATTTTTTAAATATGACATATATGCAGATAGTTAAGAGATGTTTGCCACAACAGCAATGATAATAGAGATATTTACAGTTGACTGATAGCAAACATCCTGATTTCTTGGACATTTGCAACAAAAATCTTGAGTTATTTTGACATTTGTCTACTATAAAAAAGGAAAATGGCGTACTTTTTCCTTACGTTCGATTTGTCCACAACAATTAAGTAAATTCAATGGTGTAAAAAAGTGCCCACTCAAATAATATATTTTAAAGGTAAAAGTGAAAATAGAATATCCTGTGATTTAAATTATCAACACGTGATGGAAAATATTTCTTTATTTTCCATCACGTGAGTTTCAGAATTTACTTTGATGATATCGTCGCCGGTCGGACTTGGTTCTTCTGCAAAGAAATCTGAAGTTATTGTACAATTTTGCCTTCGAAGGATTTAAAAAGACGATGGCGATGTATACCAGGATGTACCGTGTACCTGGATACTGTTTTAATTCTAGAATAAATAAAAATACATTTAATTCATTTTCTTTCAATTCAATAAAAATTACTCCGCGAATTCTAATGGAGTACCTTTTCCAAATATTCATCAACTATCTTCCTATTTGTAAGATGTTTAATTGATGGTTGCTATACATAATCGTAAATATGAAAGATGGTTGGTAGCAATATTTATCGTATTTGACGGATGTTTGAGAGATGGTTGTCTCAAATACGATTTAAATAATTTGTAAATAACTTGATATTTAGGACTGTGATATTTCTGGTAACCATCTTTGTTTTCTTAGTGTAAAGTCTATATTAGATTTGTGGGAGTATTTACAAAAAAAGATTCGCCAGAATAAAGTGGGAATTGACAAAATGGCAAATTAGAATCGGGAGCGATTTGTAGGTGTTCTGAATTGTCTAATTATCATTGGACATATTTTTTTAATTTATATTTTAAAATATACAAGAAAAATAAAATCGGTACTATATCAAAAAATATTCTTCTATCCAGGGAATAAAACCCTTTGGATTATTGGTTCCGGATCTGGTTAAAAGATTTTTAAAATAGCGGTTCCGGTTTCAACCAAACAAATTAAATGGGTTCCGATTCCGGTTCCTCATATTTTTTTAATAACGGTTCCGGTTCCAAAAATCCGATTTATTATCTTTGAAATCCCTGCTTCTATCAAATTTTTACAAAATCCTAAATAAAAATTTGGTTTTTTTTCTCAAGTTTTCAATTAACTATATTTTTCAAAATTTTATGATCCGACCTTTATGTTTGAACCTTGATTTCATAGAACCAAACTACGTCATTGGACTTTTGTTGTAGTTGGGTATTCGAAAAGTCTCCAAAGGATCCAATTTGAGAAAAAAAAATATGCAATGACGTAGACTCTACACAGAAAAAATAATCTACGTAAATGCAGCAATAAAAATGAATTGTACACCATTCATTGGTCTAGCAATGAAATTTTTGCCATTTTCATGTATTGAGCAAACATCTTCGTTAAAAATGTTATTTGCGTCCAAAAATATACCAATAAATGATTTTGCTTAAGTAGCAAATTATTTAATTTGTATGGTCGACGTTTTCAAAATATTTTTGCATTTTCACAGTATTCTTATAATTCTTCTTTAGTTTATTAAAAAAGAATATTATAAATTCTTGTGAAAGTATATAACAAATATACTTTTCTGATGATGAAGCATAATTAAGTATGCAACTATTGCCAACATCATCATTTTCAACGACACCAATAGAGTATGATCAAACTCTATAAGCGTTTCTTTTGACATGAACCAAATGTGAACTGATTGCGCGCCAACTAAAAATTCTAATTCTAAAAATTCCAATTTCACGAATTCCACTAAATTCATTAGCTGTAAGAGAGTACACGTACACACACCACGCACTGCAATAGCAACCATGCACTGCAATAGCAACCACGCACTGCTAGAGCTACCACGCACTGCTATGTGTAAGCTAATACACATAGCTGTTGCCAGTAAATGCGATTGCTGAGTTTTAATGTGATCAATATGCTCAATAATTTTCTTTTCCCTCTATAAAAGTTTAAAAAATATAAATAAATTAATACTTTATAAATTTTAAATAGATGAAAATATGCCACTCTATTCCATAACATGCTAATTCGATTAAGACTATTTTTTATGTTAGTCCATTTTTCGATTCTTTATATTCTGTCAAAATTTGGTGCTGATCGCTCGATCCTATCCCAAAAAAAAAAAGACCTAAGCATAAATGAACAATTTTGAGAACTTACAATCCATATCCACTGGAAGTTTTTGAATTTTATAATTTCCTAAGTAGATTTACCAATTTTTGGTAAGTCTTCATATATTTGAAGAAAAACGTTTTCTTTTCATTTTAGTTTTTCGTGAAAATATTGAGGCATTATTTTCGGCCGGGTATATTCCAAAATAAATTTAAGATTTGAAAATGCATAATCCGAATTAATAAATATGAAAATAAATTAATTTATTGCATTTTCTTTTAATATATCTTTTAAAAATTAAAATATTTTTTACGGCTGAATCTCGTATTACAGAACAGGATTCCCAACCATTTCGTAAGGCAACGCGGGATTCTCTCTCGCCACAACGTCCAGCATCTCAGCCTCTTCGCACTCACACAGGTCAGCGTGTTTATATACCGGAACGCTTCCGCTGAAATGCTCGAGCAGTGTTCACACTTTTCGCCAATGCAAAAGGAGTAGATTTGAATATTTTGGGGAGTAGAAATGAGTAAAAGGGAGTAGAATTTTAAAATAGTGCAAAATGGAGTTGATTTGATGTAAAAGGAGTGTACAATTAAAAAGAATAGGAGTAAATATGATGCAAATGGAGTAGAAATATGCATTATCTATTAGATTTCAAATAAATTAATGGATATGTTAATTTTTAACATTTTTATTCATTCCTGATTTTAAGGATTTTCTATAATGCTGATGTGTACAGGGTGGTCTGTTCTAGAGTTCGGGTGTTTCTGGAACACTCAATGAAATACATCGTATTTTCAAACTTGAATAAAAGTTGATACAAACGTATATTTAGTTATAGCTTCTAAAATTTAAAGACCATGAAAAAATATTACATTTATTTTGCAGATAATTGATTACACAGTGCAAAAAAAAAATACCATCTTCTGATTTGATAATGATTTTAGGGTAACGTGGGGTCGCTGATCTCGTATCTGAAGTCCGTTTTTCTCCATCAGCTCTGGGTTCCTCATAATTTGGGGTAACTTATGAACAATTAGGGTGTTTAACGAGAGTACAAAAAATAATTTAATTTTAAAAGATACGGGTTTGGATTCTTCAGCAATGATGTTTATCATGAACAGGTGCATTTTTTTTACTTTGGCACAATCGTCCCAAAGGTTTTCCATAACCCTTGTTTTTTTCGAATTTTGATCCTACTAATGCAAATTATCCTAGCACTTCAAAATTGATGTCTTTAAAAAGGAGCCTTTTTAAAAATCTGAAAAAAATCACATATTTTGGTTGATTTAATACAAAGGTTCAAATTAATACAAAATTGGTCAATGCATATCTCAAAAAGCTTTATCAGCTGCCCAAATTTCATTGAAATCGAAAAGATAAAATCTCAAAAATTTCCTTTTTATTCTTATAATAATATAATTCAAAATAAGCACAGCTGAATTATTATTATAATGAAGTTTTAAAACTGATATAATTTGCTAAGCTAAAACATAAAGACAAGATTTGTGTTCACCTGGATGACAAGAAATAAATACCCAAAAAAGATTTTTTTATCCCAAAATTTGCTACTTTATTAAATATATCTCGAAACCCATCATAGGTATTTTTAAAATCAATATCAATACTAAATGTGTGAGCATATGTAAATTTTAGATACAAGAAATATGAGTGTGACTTTCCACCTAACGTCTACCATGCAATATCATGCCTAAAAACAGAAATTTTCGTTTTTGTCAAATATCCTTGAAACAGGATGTCTGGAAGAAAAGTAAATACGCCATTGTTTGTAGAATGTCGAAATTCACAAGAATATATAATTTTTATTTCAGATTTCGAAAAACTTTGTGAAATGTGCCTGCAACGTTATAAACAAAGTACAAAAAATTTGTTTTTTTTTTATATTTTTTATTATTCTGTTTAATAGGTGGATCTGAGGCAATTTCGTTATTTGAAGACCTCATCTCATTTATTATGGGGAACATATTTGCCGAAGAGCGTATAATAGTTTTCTGAAGCGTTCACGCGGTATCTCAAAATTTGTAATTAGTAGGATTAAAATTCGAAAAAACGGGGGTTGGCGTTGGAAAGTAAATAAATGCGGCTGTTCATGATAAACTACATTTCAGAAAGCACCAAACCTATATCTTTTGAAATGAAAATATTTTGAGTACTGTCTTTAAACACCCTAATTGTTAATAGTTGACCATAAAAGTGAGGAACCCAGAGCTTATAGAGTAAAACGGACTTCAGGTTCGAGATCAGCGACCCCATGTTACCCTAAAATCGTTATCAAATCGAAAGATCGAAGAAAAAGTTGGACTTTTGTTGCACTGTGTTATACACTAAGAAAACAAAGATGATTACTAGAAATATTACAGCCCTAAATATCAAGTTATTTACAAATTATTCGGATTGTCTTTGAGACAACCATCTCTCAAACATCCGACAAATATGATAAATATTGCTAGTAACCATCTTTCAAATTTACGATTACGTATAGAAACCATCAATTAAACATCTTACAAATTGGAAGATAGTTGAGGAATATTTGGAGAAAGTACTCCTATAGAATTCGCGGAGTAATTTTTATTTAATTGAAACAAAATGTATCAAATGGTTTTTATTTATTCTAGAATTAAAACAGTATTCTGGTTATACGTCGCCATGTAAAATTGTACAACGATTTGAGACTTCTTCGCGGAAGAACAAAGTCCGTCCGGCGATGCTTTCATCAAAGTAAACTCTGAAAAGAAATAATTGCCCATGACGTATTGATAATTTCAATCACAATAAATTTTATTTACACTTTTACCATTAAAATGTAATATTTGCATTGACACATTTTTACACCATTGGATTTTTGTGAATTTTTGTGAATAAATCAAGCTTATGGAAAAAGTACGCCATTTTCTATTTTCTAGTAGTCAAATGTCAAAATATGTCAAGAGTTTTGTTACAAATGTCCAAGAACTCAGGATGCTTGCTGTCAGTCAACTGTAAATATCAGCAATGAAAATTATTGCTGTTATGGCAAACATCTCGTAACTATCTGCATTTATGTCATATTTAAAAAATATTATATGTTTGCTGCAACTTTATTGAAACTTATGGGATGTTTGAATATTTGCTGCAATGCGTAAATTTAAGCAGATAGTTGCAGCAAACTTTCATAAACATTTTGTTTTCTTAGTGTAGTTATTAGGAAAATTATAATATTTACAATTTATTTGGGGTGGAAGAAATTGTTCTAATCAAATTAAAAAAAATGTAAGCAATTTTTGCAAAGGAAGTAGATTTCAGTAAAAGGGAGTAGAAAATTATGAGAAAGGATTCAAAAATGCTACTACCGGAGTAGAGGATTAGATTTTAAAAATACAAATGAAATGGAGTAGATTTACTCTGATTGGTGTAGAATGAAAACACTGTGCTCGAAACTTCTGGGAGCCCATGTGGCGAAGAAAACGTAGTCGCATGAAACCCTAACCGCAAATAGAAATATTTTAGTTTTAGCAACCCTGGGTATAACGCGGAACATTCGGGATCTAAAAATAAAAAGCAGCAGGCGATCATTTTAAGCAATATAATTTTCTCATTAATTTGATTTAATCAGGGCAATCATGAGGCCCGTCGTAGCGGATATTTTCATTCGGATTCGAATTTATCTATCATAGGATCCGAATCGAATCCGAAGTTCGGATTTATGGTATCACAAGTTCAGTCGGAACGGATTTTTTGACAGATTTTTGACACTTTTTCTACGAATGCATTGTTGTGTCGGAATGTAATTCTTTGTGTGAAAAAATCTTTTGTTTTGCATTAATTAATGAATTTTTTCGGTAATTTGTGCTCAAGCAGATAGTATAAATTTTTAATAGAGATTCCTTCCGAGTTTGCTGGCGTCGCTGCCTAAAACATTGGTTATGTGGAAGTGGAATTTTACAGATTGAAGTTAACAGAGGAAAACAGTGCACAAAACTGGATCTGTCCGCGGATAATTTGCAACCAAACTTACCAAGATATATTGCAATCCAACTCCTTATAAATTTCAATTATTTTTCTGGCCAAAAATGTGGCAGAAAACATCAGAATATTGATTTGAAAATGTGTCTGTTGACAACATTTTCGTTTCAATTTCCACATAACCAATGTTTGAATTTATTTGACAAAAGTGGCAGCGAAACCACCTGTACGGAAACTCTATATCAAATATATACTCTCTGGCTCAAGTGATATAAATACAAATGCCGCAGAATCATTTGCTGTGTTTGCAAGTGGGAGCTGGCGAAAGATCTGAACTTCACAAATTAACAAGAAACTACTGTACACATTGCAAATAAAAAAAGTATTTTTATGTTAAAGCATAAAATTAATTCATTTCACTTGTGTTTGGTTTAGCCAACCAACACTGCTGCTCAGCACACTTTTTATGAGATTTCACTCTGGCCATATTTTACTCCATGGCCGGCAATTCGAAGAATCTGCAGCAGTGTCCGGTAAATCAATATCTTCAAAATATTATATTTTTAACAATTTGTTGCAAATTTAGCACAAATTATTTAAATTTTTGTTAGTAAATTTTGACTGATTTGACATAAACAGCTGATTTCGAATTTTCGAAGTTAAATTTTTGTATTGGCAACGCGGAAATCCATTCCGCACGGAACTCATGATAGTTAAAAATTCGTATTCGTAGCGGAGATTCTGATTCGGATTTTTGCTACGACGGGCTTCATGATTGCCCTGAATAATTTTTCATTAATTAAATAAAGAGGTAACGAAGTTACCAAATATATCTAAACTATTTAAATTTTTTTTTGTAAGTCCGCCCATAAGATAATAGATTATCTCGTAAAAGTGTCAGAAAGATTTTTTTATTTTGTTTGGACCCGCCAAAAACTCGTTTATTAGTCCCGTTTATTAGTCATAGCTGTGTTATTTGATGTCCGATCTTCAAGTTTTATATATCGTTGAAAATGTTTTAGCGGTTAATATTTACATTTGTCCCATAGGTTGACTTTACCTCCGAGGTCACCTTCGATGAGTGACGTCATTTTTTTCTGACTTCTTAATGAACATGTTTTCTAATATAATAAAGATCTCCAAAAATTATTAAACATTACTGTTGAATGCATTTAGTTAGCTTTATACACAAAAAGTTACAATTAATTCGTGTTTAAGTGCAGACTTTATTGAATATTGAATATTTTTAAAGTTCTTTGCTAAAATTAAAGCGAGAAAGTGTCAAATCCAATTGAATACTCTAAAACCGTCAAAATCATTTTCACTTAAACTCTATGGCCCGTAACTATTAGATAAATTAGCCTGGAGCTTAAATTTAAGTACGGCTTTTTTGACGGTATTCCTATGAAAATAAATGTCAAAAGCTATACATTAAAATAAACTCTAGTTTAAAAAAAAATGACTATAGTTACGCGCCCATATTTGTAACTTTTTTTGATTATAAAGCAATCTAAACACTTTCAACAGTAAAGTTTTATAATTTTTCAAAACCATTAATAATATGAAAAAAAATGCATTTAGGGGGATAGAAGTTAGAAAAAACAAACATCACTTGTTGAAGGTGACCTCGAAAGTCAATGACAAATATATTAACTGCCAAGACCTATAGTTAAAACTTGATGATCGGACATAGAATAAAGAAGCTATGATGAAAAAACGATTTTGGCGGGGTCCATACTTTTTTTTTTTGTTTTTACCATTTCTCGATATACCATTTCGATATTACCATTTCTCGATATGCAAGTCTTCAAATATTTTTTTTTAATATTTTATTTTTCAATAATGTTTTCACATAAAAACGATAGAAAGGAGAAAACTGATTTGTTGCGGCAGCAAACTAAATTGCCCTACCGAATTATTCGGTTGCGGAAACTTGATGTTTAGGAGCTAGTCAGCAAGAATAAGATTGTGCCAACCTCCTATTCAGCAAGCATGAGGTTGTTTAAACCTCCAAGTCAGCAAGCTTGCCGAAACCTCCAATTTAAATTTTATTTTAAGAATATTTTTTATATAGCAAAATTATTTATGTAAAGTTTCCTATATGTATTTTAAATAAATATGTCACGCACATAATTTAAAAAAATATATATGTTAATTCTTGTTCACATGTTTTTATTATTTGTATTGAATTCATTCATTATTTTATTAATATTCATTTATTTATTTCGCATTTTTACTTAATTAATGAATTTCCTATTATTAGCCACTTGTGAAAATTTTTGACGTATATTTATTTCTGCATGTATCTATAATTTTTGGCAAGAAACTGGCAACCGAACTGCTGATAGACATGGAGTTGCCGTTTGTCATTTATTTTGTTAATACAATAACGTACTCAGTTGCCGTAACAAATGCACAAACGTAAAATTTTGGCAGAATGAAAAATGCAATCATGAGGTTACGACAACCGAACGTGCAGTTGCGCGGACTAACATGTCGGACATTTAGTACTTGATATTACAAACATTTGATTATTAAATTGAAATTCACCAAAATGAATTATTTTTAAATTAAAAGATATATTTTTAATGAATATGTACATATATGTGAATAAAAAAGAAATTATGGCATAATTAATGTCCACTGTTTAACCAATCAATATTAACGAGTTCATATATAAGGTATGAGTTTTTTTTCTTAAATCGACATCACTAATCTAATTTGTTTACTTTGTTTTAATTATAATTAATTGATATTAGATATTAAATTAAATATTTATAATCATTGAGAAAAAATAAATAAATAATACAAATTAAATATAACATAAAAATTAGAAATAAAGAAAAATACAAAAATTTGAATCCTTTCATAGTTTTAAATATATATTTGTTGTTGACTATTGTTTAATTATAATATAATCAGTTAGTTTAAATTAAAATTAGTTTGAAGTGTGTGTGTAAGGAATAGTTTTAAATTAAATTAGTACTAAGCAAAGCCGCGGTAGCTCAGTGGTTAATGCGTTGGACTGCGAGCCGAAAGGTCCCCGGTTCAAGTCTGGACTGGGGCTAACAACATCTTTTCATAGAAACATTTTTCTATACCGCGCTACCTCTCGTCAGTAAATGGCAAACCTACGAGAGTAAAACCATTGCCTATGAAACAGCTCTCACCCGCCGTTCGGATTCGGCAATAAACTGTAGGTCCCACCACTTTGAGTACAAATATAACACGCACAACTCAAAATGGTGAGAGAGCTCGGCCGAAGTTCTATACTGGACTGTAGCGCCAAACTATTATTATTATTAAGCAAATAATTAATGTTATGGTGAGGTACTATTATAAAATTTTTATTTCGTTTTTATTTTTAGAATAACGGGACTACCGCTAAATGAACATAACTTACCCATGATGTTACCAAATGGACAAATTTTTGGACAACTGGTTCGTTGTACATAATAACATATTAAATTAATTAATTTATAATTATGTTTTCAGGCTATTCCACAAATAACTAATGATAATGGAACTGTCATATGTCCGATAACAAAAACTAAATTCTTAAATCCCAAGATAGAGAAAGTATTTGTTATGTAAAGTTTACTTTTTTACGGTTATATTATTTAATAAAATTATATATTAATATCTTATTTGAACACTCTTAGAGCCGTATATGTTAGTTTTCCTTAAACAACCTCTGAGAGGTTGTTTTACGCATTGTTTAAGGATTTACGCGATCTCGGATAAATTGTTATTTATAAAAAAAAGTTATGAGTATCTGAACTAGACAAGGTTTGTGTTCACAAAATGTAACAAATTTCAATATTCTATTACGTTGTTTTGAAAGATTGTTATAAAAATTAAACAATTGTTTTGAACAAAGATGAATTTTGTTTCATTATAACATGAACAAAGTGCATCGACATGAAGTCCACAACAATATTTCTTGCTTTATACCATCGCACAGTGTGCCCAAACGCTCTTAAATTGGGTGAAATTCAGTATTTTCGGAACCACTTAACCGATTTTAAAAATTTAAAAAGTGTTGTACAGAGAGAACTTGAGAGAACTTAAGTTTTGAAAGTGGAGTTTGTATCTTTAATAGTTATGGAGATAAAAATCAGTAAAGTTGAAATTTTTTTCATGAAAAATCTTTCAAAAATTGTAAAAAATCCAAAAGATATCCGATTTTTAAAATTCTTTTGTTTGCGGAAAGCTTACATTGAGATCTAAAAAAATGTGCTTAAATGAGAAAATATCTTGTTTAGTTTTAAAGATATAGACTTGAACATGATTTTTTTTTTAATTTTTAAGACTTTACTTTACATATTTTTACATAGATTGTACATTTTATCATGAAATCAAAATATGTGTAAGGGACTTTTATAAACAATTAACACATAAATCATAAACTAATCTGGCAACACTGGTCAAAGTTCAAGTTTTTAAATTTTTTTTTTATTTTGACCCGCAGAAAAGTTTTCAAAGTCGAAAGTCCAATTTTGAGTAAGCAGTTTTAAGGATGAGTTATTTCTACTTATTTTTGACCCTTACTTATTTTTTGCCCGGCGAAGTATATGTATATTGGACTTTCGACTTTGAAAACTTTACTGCAGGGGGTCAAAGTAAAAAAAAAATTTTAAAAACTTGAACTTTGACCAGTGTTGCCAGATTAGTTAAATATATTTTGGATACGTTTTATCATTTAAAAGATTCTCAGTAATTTTATCTATCAAAAAATATAACAAAAGAACATGTTACTGAAGAAAAAAATACTTACAGAGTTTTCCGTAAAAGTCAAATTTTCCAAAAAAAAAATTAAAAAATCGGAAATAAAAAAAAATTTCGACTTTACAATTTTATATTTACTAAACCACTTGAGATATTCGAGTTTTCAATTTATGATTTATGTGTTAATTGTTTATAAAAGTCCCTTACACATATTTTGATTTCATGATAAAATGCACAATCTATGTAAAAATATGTAAAGTAAAGTCTTCAAAAATTAAAAAAAAAATCATGTTCAAGTCTTTATCTTTAAAACTAAACAAGATATTTTCTCATGTAAGCACATTTTTTTTGATCTCAATGTAAGCTTTCCATAAACAAAAGAATTTTAAAAATCGGATAACTTTTAGATTTTTTACAATTTTTGAAAGATTTTTAATGAACAAATTTTCAACTTTACTGATTTTTATCTCCATAACTATTAAAGATACAAACTCCAATTTCAAAACTTAAGTTCTCTCTGTACAATACTTTTTAAATTTTTAAAATCGGTTAAGTGGTTCCGACAATACTGAATTTCACCCGATTTTAGAGCGTTTGGGCACACTGTGCATCGCCGGAGTAATATCTGCACAACAAACAAATATAGGGCCCTATTATGATTAGCGAAGCGAACGTCTTGGCGAAGCGAATGCAATATGGTATAATATATTTGGCGAATGTACTGTTTGTTTGGTTTTAAAAGTGAGCAACACTTACATTATTGAATGTCAAATTAATAGTTTCAGTGTTGAAAAAAAGTATAATGTTGGGTACTTTTAGTACTGCCGCTTTTTTTTAGAACTGATAAGTTTTTCTGTTAATATCTTATCTTTTTATATAAATCCATTAGTTATGGTTTAAAGCAACAGTAACTCTTTTCAAAACATTTATATTTTCCAGTTTTTTTGTTTGTTATTTGTCTATGAAAGTTCAGAAATTATTAAAGTAGACTTTTAAACCATTCGCATTTTTTAAAATGTATTTTTAATTATGTTTTTAAATTTTAATAGTGGTTTTATTTGTACATCAAAATAAATACTTTTCATTAAAAAATTACTTTTTTTCTTTTGAGCAATAATTTTTTTTATTTTCATTTAAAGAAACCCTAGAGTTTCAAAACGGCTGTAATAAATTGTCTTATTTTCAAAATATGCTATAAAAGTGACAATGTTCCGACAAAAATGATTTTACAATCTGGCAACATGGCTGACTAGACGTCAAAATTAGTTGTCCGCAAAGTATAAAATAAATTTCTTAATAATTTTTGATAAATTTCTATTTAAATGCAAATTTAATATTCAAGTTTAAAAAATAAAAATTAAATGAATATAAAATCATTGAGTTAACCAGTTGTACGCGCTTTTTACTGAGTTTTTGATTTTCACGTACGTGCCGTGTACCAGTCTGCTAGTTCAACCAAAGTTCAACCACGACTGACACCGGGAAATATTGAGTTGGAGTTAACTCGTATTGATCACTTAACGCAACACAGAACTCATCAGGAAGCTGCAGACGAGAAGTTACGTCGTTTTGAATCACCAGCTAAGTCTCAATTTTCTCCAATTGCGCTGACTTAACCTCATTTTGCTGTCGGCTTTTTGTGCTGCGCTGTCGACGTTGCTGCATTGTTGTTCTTGTAGCGCTACATTGTGCATTAGCCATTTGCATTGCGTTGGTGTCATTGCTGCTGCCAATTTTTTTTCCGTCGTTGCTGCCTGCTGATCTTTGTTGCCGATTTTTGTTTCTGTCGTTGCTGCATGAAGTGCGAATTGGTTCTGCTTAATCTCAATATAAATTGAGTACGCTATTATTATAGACTGAGCCGTATGTTGAGGAGGTCGAACAAAATGTCGTACCCTATTCCCTGTCATTCTTACAAGACAAATTGTACAAAAT
Source organism: Dryomyza anilis (assembly GCA_951804985.1). Lineage (NCBI taxonomy): Eukaryota > Metazoa > Arthropoda > Insecta > Diptera > Dryomyzidae > Dryomyza > Dryomyza anilis. The sequence goes on from OX638132.1 coordinate 48,187,532, forward strand.
CTTCAGGCGTCCTTTCATGCGGAATATGTTTAAATTATTTTCATCCAACGTGTGCATTAAAAATTACGCCCAATGTGACAGCACAAATACTAGAGGCTATCTCAAAAAATAGTGGCGGGTTGATTTATCGGTGCAATGTTTGTATAACATCGTCGCCGTCTAGAAGCATTCCTGAGTTGGCTGACGTAACTGCAAAACTGCTAGTGCTTAAGGGCAGTCTCAAGAAGTTATCTGAACAAATTTCGTCTGATGTAATTTCTCAGCTTAGTGACATTCGGAAAGAATTGTGTGACAGTAAATAATGTCGAAAAAGTCACCCATGCTAAAATTCACACCCTTGAAGCCGAAAATAACACCTGCGCCGACAATTGAACCGCTCTGACATTATTTTCAGCGGTCTGCCAAGTGATACAACTGATCTCTATAACGTTGTCGCAAAAATTTTTGAAGTATACGATATTAATCTTGAGTTGTATGAAATTAACTTTAGTACGTGGATCCGTAAGAAGTCGGCTGTTATGGTGAAGTTCAACAGTGTTCAAAAAAGGGATATGTTGATGAAAATATACCTTGTGAAGCGTTATCTTAAACTGAGTCAGATAAATGACACCGATATTTGAACGATCACTTAACGCCTGCTGCTGCTAAATTGCACTACATCTGTCGCAAGCTGTTAAAGAATAAAAAGATTCTACGATTTAAGTTCCTGTATGGGGATGCACCTAAAGTCAAAGTAACCCTCCCGGATGGTAAAGAGAAGATATTGGAATCAATACAAGTTGCGAATTTGATGGATGCTGTTGAGAATCGAGTTGCTGATGCTGTTAATTTGAGTGCTGATGTTGTTGATTTGAGTGCTGTTGACATTGATCGTGTTGAAGTAAATCTTGCTGCTGACGATGGTTAATTCATTACTGTTGAATATGTTGGTATGTCGGCTGCAATTAACGAGACGTCTATCTTGCTTTTGATTTATTTTTATATATTTTTTTTTAATTTTTGTTATTTAATTAATTTTAAAAGACTTTCTGGCTCTGATAATTGCTTTCATTGTATGGGGGTGTTTTTTTTTTGTTGGGTAGTATCAGTTTTGCTTACTACTTGATTGTCGGTCCTGGCGGTCGGAGTAATTTTTTTAAGTCGCAGTTTCTCTGATAAAGATCTCATTTATCATTTACATATATTATTTTTTGTTCACTTTATTATAGTTTATATGCTCTAAGGTAAATTTTTATTTTTGCGGATAATTTTTGTAAGGTTGAATTGTCTAATGCAAAAGATTATAAGTTTGGGAATTAAAATGGATTTTTTAAATGAATATAATGAATTGTTTTATAGTATTATAAATATGGTACAAATTATTGCACGAATATGGGGGACTTTTCACTGTCATGTCTTTGTATAACAACAAGAATAATATGATTAGGCATTGCGCATGTACACCCAAAAAGTATGGAATGTCAAGTAAAGGAAATTTAAATTTAGACATTTCATAAAATACAAATATTTATTTCATTGAAATTTTTTTTATTTACATTTTTGCCCAAAACAATTGGTGGGAAGCAGGCTTCCGGCAGTTTCCTTAATGGGGGTATCAACTCTCGTGCTGATCAAGACATTGTTGTACATGGGCTTGGGTGGATAGCAGTTAATTTAAATTTCAAATCTAAAATATATATTTGTTATCCTGACCGTAGCTACACAAATGCTGTTGAATTATTTTGTTTTTAGAGGATTTTGATGGTGGTTTCTTATCTTTCAGTTTTGATAGCCGATTCAGTGCAGTTTTGCACACATATCTATTAATCACACGCAATTTTTTCAAAAATAATTGAATTAAAACATTCTGACACAATGAAAAAATTACAGTTGTCAAAAAACTTCTACGTACATGCGCAGAAGATTCAAGTTTTGAACAACGTTCTGCGCAATTTTTGTTTCTATTATTCTTGGTATAACAATATAGGTTCGTTTGTCAGCAGGAATAAACTTAACTCTAATTTAGTTAATGAGTTTTTTAATGTTGCACATTTTAATGCGCAGAGTATTGTGCCTAGGCACAATGCCACAAAAATTGATAAAATCAGATTTCAGATATCAGTAACTGAAACATGGCTAAAAAGTTATGTCTCAAATAATGCAGTTAGTATTGAAGGATACCATCTACATAGAAACGATCGTGTTGGAAGTCGTGGTGGTGGTGTGTGCGTGTTTGTTTCCAAAAAATTCAAATCTAGGGTGATACATGAACACCGGGATGAAGGGTCGGTTGAAGCATTGTTCGTTGAGGTTGTTGTTAGCGAGACTATGAAAGTTTTGATTGGTGTTGTATACTTGCCACATGGGCATTTTAAGCAATGTGAGAGCATTTTAGGTGATTTCTCGGTTATGTATGATCACGTTGTATACATGGGAGATTTCAATCACAATTTATTCGTCTACGGTGATCCAGTGAGAAACTTTTGTGATCGCTGTGATATGTCAGTTATTCACAATTCTTTGCCTACTCATTTTGACAGTCATCACGCTCTACTTCTTTGATTGATTATTTTTTTGTTTCTCACATTGACTTGGTAGAAAGGAAGGGTCAATTTCAAGTTCCTGCACTAAATTCGAACCATGCTTTGATATTTATTTCCTATAACTTGTCACTTAATCGTAATTGTACAGATTTTTATTTTAGAGATTACAACAGCATTAATATTGAACACTGTGTATTGGATTTATATAAAATTGATTTTACGCCTTTAAACCGCAGGTCAAATTCGGATGACCTAGTTAGATTTTTCGGAGATCAAATAGTTAATGCGTATAATAATCATGTTCAGCTTAAACGGTTTAAGAAAAAAACATTCAATCACTGGATGCATTCCTCTGAGGTTATGGCCGCCAAGGAAAAAAGGGATTTTGCTTGTATATTGTTCTACTAGCTGGACCCGTGCACGACTCGTGCCAAGATTTTCTGAATTCAAAGATATGGAGCGATTTTATTAATATAAAAAACATTTCATTATTTATATGAGGGGCCCGTGCTTAGCTGTTGAAGTTTTATTATTGGTTTTATAAATGTGGTAACCAAATAATTCTCCGCCAAAACAACTTTTCTCAAAGACAATTCTTTCTCAGACTGCGCTTCTCCGCAGAATTATTCACAGTAGAAATCTTCCCCGTAAAATCCACATAGAACGCTTTCCCGTAGAATTCTCCACGTAGAGTTTTTCCCAGTAGAAGTTTTATTGTGGTGGGTTTTGATGTAGTAAGTTTCGGTGTGGTAAGTTTCGGTGTGGTGAGTTTAGATGTGGTGAATTTTGGAGTGGTGAGTTTAATTGTGGTTAGTTTTGGTGTGGTGAGTTTTTGTGTGGTGAGTTTTAGTATGGTGAGTTTTAGCGTGGTGAGTTTAAGTGTGGTGATTTTTAGTGTGGTGAGTTTTAGTGTGGTGAATTATAGTGTGGTGGGTTTTAGTGTGGTGAATTTTAATGTGGCGTGTTTTAGTGTGGCGTGTTTTAGTGTGGTGAGTTTTAGTGTGGTGAATTATAGTGTGGTGGGTTTTAGTGTGGTGAATTTTAATGTGGCGTGTTTTAGTGTGGCGTGTTTTAGTGTAGCGAGTTTTAGTGTGGTGAATTTTATTCTGGTGAGTTTTAGTGTGATGAATTTTATGTGATGAACTTTATTGTGGTGAGTTTTAGTGTAGTGAATATTAGTGTGGTGTGTTTTAGTGTGGTTAATTATAGTGTGGTGGGTTTTAGTGTGGTGAATTTTAGTGCGGTGAGTTTTAGTGTGGTGAGTTTTAGTGTGGTGAGTTTTAATGTGGTGAAATTTTAGTGTTGTGAGTTTTAGTGTGCTGAATTTTAGTGTGATAAAATTTTAGTGTGGTGGATTTTAGTGTGGTGAATTTTAGTGTGTTGAATTTTTGTGTGGTGAGTTTAAGTGTGGTGAGTTTTAGTGTGGTGAGTTTTAGTGTGGTGAGTTTTTGTGTGGTGAGTTTTAGTGTGGTGAGTTTTAGTGTGGTGAGTTTTAGTGTGGTGAGTTTTGGTGTGGTGAGTGTAAGTGTGGTGAGTTTTAGTTTGGTGAGTTTTAGTGTGGTGAATTATAGTGTGGTGGGTTTTAGTGTGGTGAATTTAAAGGTGAATTTTAGTGTGGTGAGTTTTAGTTTGGTTAGTTTTAGTGTGGTGAGTTTGTTTTTCTTTTTCTTTCCTTGTTTAGTTTTTCATTTAGTTTGGATATTGGTTACATGTGATTGGTTTTGTTTTTGTATTTTTGCTTTTGTTTTGTGTTGTGCTTTTGCTTTTTTGTTTTTAATTTTTTTTTGTATTTAAGTTTTTTGTTTCATGTTCGTTGCTGGTGAAAGTGCCGAGTTATATCGTAGTGAAGGTTTAGGTTGTATGGGAGGTGCCACGCCTCTTTGTCCAATCCTGCCCATATATAGCCTATCATTCCTTCCAGACCATACCGCATCTGTGGTAAAAATTTCAAGAAAATCGGATCAGCCGTTTAGAGGGAGAAGCGGAAAAACGTGATTGCTTTTGTTTTTGTATTTTTGCTTTTGTTTTGTGCTTTTGCTTTTTTGTTTTTAAATTTTGTTTTGTGTATTTGAGTTTTTTGTTTCATGTTCGTTGCTGGTGAAAGTGCCGAGTTATATCGTATGGAAAGTTTAGGTTGTATGGGAGGTGCCACGCCTCTTTGTCCAATCCCGCACATATATAGCCTATAATTCCTTCCAGACCATACCGCATCTGTGGTAAAAATTTCAAGAAAATCGAATCGGCCGTTTAGAGGGAGAAGCGGAAAAACGTGATTGCTTTTGTTTTTGTATTTTTGCTTGTGTTTTGTTTTGTGCTTTTGCTTTTTTGTTTTTAATTTTTTTTTTTGTATTTGAGTTTTTTGTTTCATTTTCGTAGCTGGTGAAAGTGCCGAGTTATATCGTATTGAAAGTTTAGGTTGTATGGGAGGTGCCACGCCTCTTTGTCCAATCCCGCCCATATATAGCCTATCATTCCTTCCAGACCATACCGCATCTGTGGTAAAAATTTCAAGAAAATCGAATCAGCCGTGTAGACGGAGAAGCGGAACAAACGTGATTGCTTTTGTTTTTTGCTTTTGTTTTGTTTTAAGCTTTTGCTTTTAAAACAATCTTATAAAGTGACAATTAAAAAAAACAATATTTTAATTTATTTGATTTTTGATTTTATTACTTTTATTTGTTTTTATATATTTATTACTTTTTCACGATAATATAAATTATCAATTCATGAAATCTCAGATAAAATATAGCGATTAAATCGATGATCTTCTTATTAGTGATATCGAAGTTTAGTTGCTTTGCATAAATTAGACGGTGAAATGAATGTTCATCCTCTTGGATCTCGATTACATTGAAAATGATTTTGACGATGTCAATCTACTCTGACTTCTATTAAGAAGACATGTGATGAACGCCATGAATTTTTTTAATCGACGCTGAATTTTATGACGAAGACAGGTGATGAATATGATGATCTCGTTGATGATATCGATATATAAATTTTGAAATTATTATAATTATGATCTGTGATGTTGGCGAATTCAATCTACTCTGTCTTCTATTAAGAAGACAGGTGATGAACGCAATGATTTCATTCAATCGACGCTGAATTCTATGACGAAGACAGGTGATGAATATGATGATCTCATTGATGATATCGACGTTTTAATATCGAAATTATTATAATTATGATGATCTGATGTTGGCGATTTCAATCTAATCTGCAATGAATTGTTTCAATCTACGCTGAATTATATTACAAAGGCTGGAGATGAATTTTGTTGGCGTTGATGTCGATAGTCATATCTCGACATTATTATAACGATTTGTGTTGTTTATGATTTCAATATACAATTCCTTCTTTTATGAAGGCAGGTGATCTACTCAATGAAATCCAAAACATTAAACTTATTGTTTTAGAAATCAGCATTTAAATTTTGAGATTTCAATGTACTCTAACATAAATAACGATGGCTGTATGATTGTTGCATTTATATGACAAAAATATGCGTTTACTTATTATATCGTAATCTTGTTGATATCGTTTGTTCATAATTATTACAATCAAAGTTCATTATGTCGTTTTTATGTTGAATTTTTAATAACTATAGACAGAGTTCTGAATTATAATTTCAAGATGATAACCACAAATTGTTAATGGTGATTTATTTTAAGTCTGTGTTTTTCTGACGTAGAAAATTAATTCTAAATTGAATTCAATCCTGAAGAGATGTGTCCCGCTCTCTGAGTTGTATGATGTATGTATACATCAACTTTTGATTGCTAAGTTAATTAGAATAAATGATATCATTTGATATTGATGAACTTGTTTATTATATTTTTGTCGAAATCAATGAGTGTTTAACGAAATTATACCGATGGATTTATTTAACGATCAAGTAGATGTCAACGTTGATATCATCAAGGTTTATGATAAGCTCTAAATTAAAATATATATATTATAGCTGGACCCGTGCACGACTCGTGCCAAGATTTTGTGTATTCAAAGATATGGAGTGATATTATTAATATAAAAAACATTTTTATTATTTATATGAGTGGCGCGTGCTTAGTTGTTGAAGTTTTTATTGGTTTTATAAATGTAGTAACCAAATAATAATTCACCGCCTCAACAACTTTTCTCAAAGACAATTCTTTCTCAGACTGCGCTTCCCCTTAGAATTGTTCCCCGTAGAACATTTCGCCGTTGAATTCTTCCCAGTAGAAATATTCTCCGTAAAATTCTTCCCCATAGAACGCTTTCTCGTAGAACTCCTCCCAGTAGAATTCTTCCCGTAGAATTCATCCCGGTAGAATTATTTCCTGTAGAATTATTTCCCGTAGAATTTTTCCCCGTAGAGTTTTTCACAGTAGATGTTTTAGTGTGGTGAGTTTTAGTGTGGTGAATTTTATTGTGGTGAGTTTTAATGTGATGAGTTTTAGTGTGAAGAATTTTAGTGTGGTGAATTTTAGTGTGGTGAGTTTTAGTGTGGTGAGTTTTTGTATGTTGAGTTTTAGCGTGGTGAGTTTTAATGTGGGGAATTTTGGTGTGGGGAATTTAAAGAATTTTGGGTGGTTGTTAACCTGGTGTGAAATATCTTGATATCACTATAATAACTGTTGACATACACGTAATGTATCTTCTATGGGGAGTGCCACGCCTAATGGTCCAATCACTCCCACATTCGTTGAAACCGTTTAGAATGGTTAAAAATAACGCTGACCAAAATTTAATTCAATTTGCAATCCCAATTGCTGATATGCGTTATATGGGAGGTGCCACGCCCAGTCCACCAATCTTACCGAGATATAGCATATACTCTGCCCACGCCCAACATACATATTGTGACAAAATTTTATTCAATTCGGTTCAGCAGTTTTGACATCTATTCGAAATTTAAAAATATATATATTCGACAAAAACAACAATGTTCGAAAAATTTAGAAAAAAAAATTAGTTAAAAAAAAATGTTGGACGACAATAAGAACGCAATGGTCGAAATCGACATTTTACAACAAAAAAAATATTAAAAAAATTGTTAGTCGACAAAAACAATGCAATGGCCAAAATCACCATTTTCAAAAAAAAAAAAAAAAACGCCGAAAACAATGTCGAAAAAAAAATGTTTTTGCTTTTGTTTTTGATTTTTTTTTTGTTATTCTTTCATTTTTTTGTTTTCCTTTAGTTTGGATTTTTGTTTTATGTTATTGCTTTTGTTTTTGTATTTTTGCTTTTGTTTTGTGCTTTTGTGTTTTTGCTTTTATTTTTTTTTTGTATTTGAGTTTTTAGCTGGTGAAAGTGCCGAGTTATATCGTATGGAAATTTTAGGTTGTATGGGAGGTGCAACGCCTCTTTGTCCAATCCCTCCCATATATAGCATATCATTCCTTCCAGACCATACCGCATCTGTGTTAAAAATTTCAAGAAAATCGGATCAGCCATTTAGACGGAGAAGCGGTACAAACGTGATTGCTTTTTTTTTGTATTTGAGTTTTTTGTTTCATGTTCGTAGCTGGTGAAAGTGCCGAGTTATATCGTATGGAAAGTTTAGGTTGTATGGGAGGTGCCACGCCTCTTTGTCCAATCCCGCCCATATATAGCCTATCATTCCTTCCAGACCACACCGCATCTGTGTTAAAAATTTCAAGAAAATCGGATCAGCCGTGTAGACGGAGAAGCGGAACAAACGTGATTGCTTTTGTTTTTGTATTTTTGCTTTTGTTTTGTTTTGTGCTTTTGCTTTTAAAATTTTTTTTGTATTTGAGTTTTTTGTTTCATGTTCGTAGCTGGTGAAAGTGCCGAGTTATATCGTATTAAAAGTTTAGGTTGTATGGGAGGTGCCACGCCCCTTTGTCCAATCCCGCCCATATATAGCCTATCATTCCTTCCAGACCATACCGCATCTGTGGTAAAAATTTCAAGAAAATCGGATCAGCCGTTTAGACGGAGAAGTGGAACAAACAAACAAAAGGACAAACCAACAAAGAGATTTATTATATTAATAGGATATTGGCGCGTATATTGTGTTTATAGGAATAAATTAAAATCAACTATACGCAAGTTGAGAGCGCAGGCTTGCTCGCAATATTTTTCATACTGCTCAAATAAACAAATTTGGACGAAGTTAAGAAGTATGGGTGTGATTCGCGAGAATCAAAATTCTTATACTTTAAATGTGAACGATTTTAATGATTTTTCAATATTACCTGCACTATCTAATTTACCGTCTGGTATCAGTATCAGGGATGGTGATTTAGCTTTTAGGGCTGTGAACGAGGATGATGTCTGGAATGCGGTTATGCATGTAAAATCAAATGCAATGGGCGTCGATGGCATCTCATTAAAATGTCTTTAAATTTTTCTACCATCAACATCTCGGCATCTGTTGCACATTTTTAATACCATTCTGACAACATCTTCATTCCCAAAAGCTTGGAAAATCGCAAAAGTCATCCCTATCCTTAAAATCAATAATCCCAAGAGTGTTGCTGATTTTCGCCCAATAAACGTGTTGCCAGTTTTCTCAAAAATTTTAAAGGTAATAATGAAAAATCAAATAATGGAGCATTTAAGTATTAATAGTTTAATTTTGCGTTACCAATCAGGATTTAGAAAAAGGCATAATACTACGACTTTAATGCTGGATTTAATTGATAACATGGATAAGAATCTTATTTCAATTTTAATTTTTCTAGACTTTAGAAAAGCATTCGACGCTATTGATCATGTGAAGCTTGCACTCAAGTTACATAATTGTTTTAAGTTTTCTACCTCTGCTTGTCATTTCATTTTTTCATTTCTCCACGATCGTCAGCAGTTTGTCATCCTTGATGATTTATCGTCAACTATTATGCATGTTAATAGAGGCGTGCCACAAGGGTCAATTCCATGGCCTTTACTATTTATGATTTATATCAACGATATTCTTGATTGTCTTTCCTGTTGCGCAGGTCATATTTATGCTGATGACGTTCAATTAATGGGTACTTTTACGCCGGCAAATCTAAGTAATTTTGTTACATTAATTAATCAAGAGCTGGATAGTATAGCTAGGTGGTCAGTTTTGAATTGTATTGACATTAATCCTTCAAAAACTAAATCAATGATTTTTTCTACAAGTCCTTTGGGTCCTATTAATATTTATTTGAATAATGAAAAAATTGATTTTGTATCACATTATAAATCATTGGGCTTTTATATGGATAGCGAACTTGCATTTAATTTTCAAATTAATTCCATCATATCGAACGTATCGTTTTGTTTGCGTAAGGTATATAGTGTAGGGTATTTTCTTCCTCTCGCAATTAGAAAAAGGTTTGGCTATGCTGTTTTCATGCCATTGTTTTTGTACGGCTTAGAATTATACACGGATACTTCACAACATAATTTTGATAAGCTAAAACTTTGCTTTAATCGTGTTATCAGATTTATTTATAATCTTCGGACACATGATCAGGTATCACCTAGTATAATTAATTTTCTATGGAAGAACCTACGAGATTTTACTAATATACGATTGCTTTTACTTTTTTATAAAATTATTAAGTTTAATTCCCCAGCTTATCTTGTTGATTCATTTACATTTACTCAGTCCAGCAGAACACATTCGCTTATATGTCCTGTGTTCACTTCGCTTGTGATGCAACGTTCGTTCATTGTACGTGTTGTTCGATTGTGGAATTCGGTACTGTCCTATGGTGAACGTAGGTTTTCATATACGGTTGAGCAATTCAGAAATTTGATTAAACAAAGAATCTGATAAATCTTAGCTCTTGCTGACGGTTGTGCCATGTTGGCGTATATAGTTCATGATGGTAGTTTCTCATATTCGTGCTGGGCGGGTACATTTAAATATACTTTAAGATATGAATTTTATATTAAGAATTATATTTCTGTTGCCTTTATATGATAAAATCTGTAATCATTTGGCCTTAGTGGCTTTGGATTGAAATTAATAAAAATAAATAAATAAAAACGCCTGAAGCATGGCCCTATCTGCAATTGTTGGCCTGAGCCGGTCGTGATGTCATCAAACGGCAGACTTGACGCACATACCATAGCGGCAGAACTGCGAGTATAACAATACTGCATCACCGGCTCCATTGTCGATTATGCATTCCGCATTTTGAAGGCGCCGCTTGCGCTGGTCATGGAATTGCGATCCTCCGAGTATGGCTTTCATCCGACGGCCGAGATGATTGCATCTACTGGGAATGTGGCGGCGATGTAGCCTATTAAGCGCAGAGTGCGTCCGCGCGAACTTGTGAAACACGGAGAGACGAACTGCAGTACGAACCAAGCTGTATCATCAGCAGCAGTTTGAAATTAAAATAAAATGTGTGGGAAACAAATTTTTTTTAGTTAGCGTAAAAAAAAACTTAAAATTATAGACAAAGGTCAAAAAACTAAATCAGGAGAATCCCAATAACCAAAACACAGAAGCAAAACAAATAAAAAATCAAAAAAAAATCCCTAAAAATGATATATTAGGATACGTTCGCCGATTCGTCACATGAAATGTTGATTCGCCTGATTTTGACACTTAAAGCGAATGAAATTCGGTTGAGTGTTGTATGTTACCCGTTTTTGGGCGAATGTAAGCTGTGATCGCTTTTTAACTTTCGATTCGCCAAAACCATTCGCTTCGCTAATCGTATAGGGCCCATAGCTTCGGAACTTGGCGAATCATAGATCTGAAGTTCTGTGTTAATGTTCGCTGATGTTTTATCGTGTTATCCAAATGTAAACTTTTTGTCCCGTTCTTTTTGCCTATCTCATATATAGAGGATATGTTTTTGAGCAAGTACCCCGATAGATTTTCTATTGAAATCAACGCGTTCATATCGTATGCAGCACTTTACGAACATATTTCAAAAATATATACTAACACATAAAGATTTTTTTTATAAGAGTGTTACAAACGTTTTTTTAAATAAAACAAAAACGGTTTTGGATATCAATGAAATTCTTTATTCCTGTAAAAGTACGTTCGATGCCATTATGTATGGAACTCGATTTCTTTTGAATGGCCACTACGGGCACGCTTGCAGAAGTCCAGACGCTCAACCCAATTTTCGACAGTTTTCAAGCATAAATTGGCCGATACTGCTGCAATTTCACGTTCGATATTCGTACGAAGTTCATCAATCGTCGCTGGCTTGTTGGCATAGACTATAGACTTGACGTAGCCTCACAGGAAATAGTCTAACAGCGTCAAATCGCACGGCCGAGGCGGCCAATCGACTGGACCATTTCGTGAGATAACACGTTCTCCAAACTTGGTTTCCAATAAATTAATTGTGGCATTCGCTGTGTGGCTTGTGGCGCCGTCCTGTTGGAACCACATGTCCTCCAAGTCCATATCATCCAATTGGGGCCAAAAATATTCGGTTATCATTGAACGGTAGCGATTCCTATTCACAGTAACGTGCCGGTCTTGATCATCACGGATGACGCCGCCGGCCCATATACCGCACCAAACCGTAATTTCTTCGGGATGCAATGATGACTCATGGAGAACGTGTGGATTGCTGTCTGACCAATAACGCATATTTTGTTTATTGACGAAGCCATTCAGCCAGAAATGAGCCTCATCGTTGAAGATGATTTTTCGATGAAAATCCGAATCATTTTCAAGTTGTTGCTCAGCCGAATTCACGAACTTGTTGGCTCGTAGATCTTTCCATCATGAAATGGCAAACCTTACTGAAGAGAAATGTCAAAAGAGCGGCAAGAAATATGGCGTCGTTCGCTGTCCCTTTCGCTCTACTTTTGTTAGCGTCCCTGTTGAAAACCCTTTATCTCGCAAAAATGTGCAACAGCCAAGAACGTTCCAAAGATTATTAAAATTTGATAATACGGGCAGCAGAGTTCAGATTTTTAAACACGAATTTGATTTCGATTCACCGCAGATTTGGACGTGCAACAGCCAAGAACGTTCCAAAGATTATTAAAATTTGATAATACGGGCAGAAGAGTTCAGATTTTTAAACACGAATTTGATTTCGATTCACCGCAGATTTGGACGCCCTCTTGTCCACCTTCAAGTTTCGATTCAAGCACGTTCTTGACTGGAGTGGTTTCATCCATTCGTTCGACATGACCTATCCAGCGAAGTCGCTGGATCTTGATGCGCTTTACTATGTATATGTCGACGGCTTATGGTTCATCCTGATTCGATACTCGTTAGCAAAGCAGATAGGACCAAAGATTCGCTCGAACGCTCCCAGTATTCTCTCATCGGTGGAGGCCAGCGTCCATGTTTCTGCATCATAGAGTAGGACGGGTATGATAAATGATTTCTAGAGCGTTATTTTTGTCCGGCGAGAAAGGGTTCTACTTCTCATTTGCCTACTGAACCCAAAGTAGCACCTGTTGGCAAGAGTTATTCTCCGTTTATTCTCCAGGTGTACGTCGTTGTTGCTGTTGATGCTGGATCCCAGATAGACGAAGTCCTTCACAATGTCGAACTTGTGGGTGTCAAAATCCGCTTTTTGTCCAAGACGCACGGACTCTTTTTTGCTTGTTGACACAAGGAACTTCGTCTTGTCTTCGTTCACCGCTAGACCCATTGACTGCTCGTGTGATGATATTAATATCGTCGGCATATGCGAGCAGCAGACACATCATGAGGATAGTGCCGCTTTAACGGAGTTCGGCAGCTTGAACTATTTTCTCCATCAATAAGTTAAAAAAGTCGCACGATAGGGAATCCCTGTCTAAAACCTCGTTCGTTATAAAATGGCTCGGATAGGTCTTTTCCTATTGTCACTGAGCAACGTGTGTTGCTTAAGGTCATCCTGCAAAGTCTTAAAAGTTTCGCAGGTACTCAGACATTGCGGCGTATAATTCCCAAGAAACATTTTAACGTTGCTAGTTAAACATACGGAAACACAATACCGTTTGTAACGGTACGCTTGAAAGAAAACGTTCGAGTCCCAGCAATGACGAGCACGCATACAGACTATTTAATCAAGATCAACGATGCAGACAGAAACCCGATGATGCGGCTTCTGTCTGTCAATTAATATGGATGGGTAATGGTTTTAAAAGTGCTTGTCCAACTTATTAAAAAAAATGTACGCCATCATATAAACGATGCAAAGGAACTATTATTATAGTTAATTGCTATCGAAAAGTTATTCCTGATGGATCAAATGTTTCCAAGTCTTGTTGTATGACCTGAGGGGAGTAATATTCATCTGACCACTAGCAACTACTTCTTTTCGTGAAAGTCGAACATGTTTCTTATTTTCTGAAAATTATGAAAATACATTTTTATTATGTCAAACACATTGACATAATGTTTTTGACATTTTCACATTAAAGTTATATAGTGGCAAGTTAACAGCTCTATCCCAGCTATCTGCCATTATGCTGTAATTGTGCTTGCTGGATAAGTGTTTATAGACAGTTGGCTTAATATGATGTAACAGCTTTCTGTATATCGGTTTAGTAAATGCTTTATTATGAACAATTGCAGATAACTGTGCAATAGATGCAAATAAACTTTAATATAGAAGGGTAAGGTATTTAAAAACTTTTTATTTACGCTAGTTTTATAATAGTTATTATATGAACTAAAAATACTATACTACAGCGAACTATATCAAATGCCATTGTAAGGTTTTTTTTATCAAGCTAATGGTTACTTGGGTTTAAGCTGTTGCTCGAAAACTGATGATCTCGAAACAATGAATAATCATACAATTTCCGCTTCTTCGGAAATATGTGGCGGTGGCTGTGCTATGGACTGTGTATGTGAAATCGCAGTTTAATACACCCAGGGAAAAAGTGATATATTTTTACTATGCACAATAACATTTTATAATTGTTAGCGTTTCTAGTAAATTTACTATGAATTGGTTTGATCATTAATATGTCATAGTAAATTGCATGAATTTCTCGAAATTGGCTGTCTGTTTTTTCTTTGGTCATTTAAAAATAATGTTTAACAACGGGTAAGCTATCACAAAATTAATTAAATATATTTAAATAATTATATTTTTACATGTACCAGCTGGCACCAACACGACACTTCTTATGGCGGATGTCTCTAATATTATTAGTATTACTGATGCCTGCTGGTGCCGCCACCGGTGATGAGTGTAAAGGAGACACGGTAGTCGAATCTGTAAGGACGAGTAAAGTCTGCAAAAGCATCCGCCGATACCAAAGAGCGGCAGCTGCATCAGCGAGTGCTGCAGCCTGCGATAATGTGTTTAAGACGCTTGCATTGCGATTCGATTAGAAGCGATTTTTTTCTTTGACATTATCGTCGCTTTTTGAAAATGTCCGACGTCCAACTGCGGGTAATGGGTCACTAAATAAATTAAATCTTTAAATTTATTTTTCATGTTGTAGTAACACCTTTCGGTGACTGACTGTGACGTCCCTGGTGCCGCCTCTACGAATCCGTGAGCCACAGTAGCCGAACCATCCGGCATACCGCAGAGTAACCGTTGCATCAACTCAGTTCCAGGTTGCGCCCCTGCGAATATCTTGCAGATGCTGAAGTTGCGAGATGGACAGCAGCCTCGCTGAGTCCAGGTTATAATGTATTTCTTTGGCGGACGACGTTGACTTTTCTGACGTCGCAGCTGCCGCATTGTAGTCAAATTGTGTATTTGTTTCGAATTAAAATACCATAAATAAAAATATTCCTAAATGTAAATCTTTCCATTCATTTGTATTTGAATTCAAAATAATATTAAACATAGTAAATTTGTATGCAGCAGATTGTAAACAAAAAAACATTATTACACATAGTAAATTCAAATTAATCATAGTAAATTTGTGTATTTGACAATTTAAAAAAATTACTATGAAAAATAATGTTTTTACTAAAAGTAAATTTGACTTCATATCGTTAAGATATATAACGAATTTACTATGAATGATAACGGAATTACAATGTTTATTCCATGGGTGTATCAACTAATGTAAGTCAAATTCAAACTGGTATATTTTAGTTGCATAGTCTATGGTTGCCATTCTGTGGGATATTTATTATATATGGCATAGTTGCCATTTTTGTTATAAATTTCCCATTTGTGGAATTTTATTTTCTTTATTTTTTTTTTTTTGATATAAGTTACTTCAATAAAATTATTGAAGATTTACTTGGCCAATCTTTCGATTATAACGCCATAACTAATGTCTGTTTAATTGATTTACAAAGTAATTTTATCTACACTTTATGCGCCTTAGCAACGAAGCCGTTCGCGTCACAAAAACTGTAAATGTGTTTGACTTAGAAAACGGGATTAGTCCCGTTAAATATAAATGACATCGCCGAACGAGAACAGTCGAGAAAACAACCGACCAGTTCAAGTTCTAGAAGGCGAGTGTTTATTTTCTTTAATAGAATTTTTTATTTTACAGATGTTTATATTTAATAAATAAATGGGAAAACGGGGATGTTAAAAGAGCAATTAACGCAAGATGCAACGGGAAATTTTTTAACTATATTACTTTATTTTTAATTTTTTTTAAATAATTTATTTTAAAAAATTTGAATCTTGTTCCAATATATTTTGTAATTATTGTTAGTTTGTTTAAATACAAATTTATGTATTATAAAAATAAAACTTATCGCTTGCTGAATTTATTCTACGTTAATTCTAATAAGAAGTAATATAAGAAAAATATGGTAGCGGCATAAAAAGTACCGGCATAAAATGTACCGGCATAAAAAGTACCGTATACGGTACAATTTTCAAGGTACCCAACGGAGTCTATTTATAATAATACTGACCATATTTGTTACAGAAACTTAACTTACGATACGGAGCTCACTCCGTTTTATTTAGAAAATACGGTTCGTTAACGGTCTGTAGACACTGTATGAAAAAGGTGTCGAGCATCGTTTTCGATGTCACGTTATCCGTTTACTGTACCGTTTACGGCTCAGAATTGTGTAAGTGCATGCGCAGTTCAGAACCCGACTTCTGTTAGTTACCATAGCATCTCCTACACAATTCCTAGTCTCACATTCACGTTAGTGAACCCATTTTACCCGAGCAACCTGCTGAAGATCGGGATTCAATCCCTGTGGGAGGTTTGGTCGGGGACAAACGAGAATTGGTCCTTCAAAATGGGGGTTGTGCGTTGGGCCGATTCACGATGACAACCTACGCACACGTATAAAGGACCATGATTTACGCATATGCACCTGGAATGTCCGAACCTTTTATAGGAAAGGTGCCACCATCCAGCTGGTTGATGTCCTCGAAAGATACAAGGCTGACATCACCGCAATGTAGGAAATGCGATCGACAGGACAGGGCTGCTTTAAACAGGCATGAATTTGGTTGTGGATTTGTAGTCGGCAATCTGCATCAGGACTAAATTATAAATCAGCCTAATTTGTGCGCACGCTTCGTCGAATGAGAAGGACGATGAAACCAAAGAGACCTTATGAGCGCCTCGACGATGCCTATGAGCGCTGCCCCCAACACGACATCAAAATCGTGTTTGGCGATTTTAATGCTATGAGGATATATTTAATGCAACAGCTGGACAATTCAGCCACCACGACAACACCTCCGATAATGAAATGTGGCTGATCGACTTCGCCGCAGCACGTAAACATGGTAAATAGTAGTACTAGATTCAAGCATCTTAATATTCACAAGGCCACGTGGAGGTCACCTGATCAGAACACGAGCAACCAAACTGATCATGTTGTGATTGACGGAGGAACGCTTCTAGTGTGATGGACGTACGTTCGATTAGAAATGCCAACATCGACTTGTAGCGGCCAACATCCTTGTAGCATCGAAGGTTGGCACACGCTTATGCGCCGCGAGAAATGCACCGAAACCTACGCAAAGGAAGCTAGACGTCAGAAAGCTGCACACACATCAGACCGAAAAGGCCTATGCCGCTCGACTCTCACACCTGCTTGTCCAAGGCACTCCCCCTCTCGATGATATATGCCCGCAGTGGACACACATTACGGGGCTGGCCCATAGGCTACCGTGGGGGTCAGCAGGTGGCGGATAGCTGAACGGCCTACATATATGTAGGTCAGCCGCGAATAAAACACAGATAAGTAGCGTCAACGCACTTATGGGGGACGGATTTGTCGTGCCGTCTCTTGTCTTTTTAACGTGTTCCGTCCGTCGTTTTTTAGTCTAATAGTAATAATAGTTTGGCACTACAGTCCTATAAGAACTTAGGCCGAGCTCTCTCACCATTTTGAGCTGTGCATGTTATATTTGTACTCAAAGTGGTGGGACATACAGTTTATTTCCGAATCCGAACGGCGGGTGAGAGCTTTTCATATGCAATGTTAAACTCTCGTAGGTTTGCCATTTACTGCCGAGAGGTAGCGCGGTATAGAAAAATGTTTCTATGAAAAGATGTTGATAGCCCCAGTCGAGGCTTGAACCGGGGACCGTAGTCCAACGCACTAACCACTGAGCTACCGCGGCTAGCTCAGTGGTTAGTCTAATGTGTGTGTCAAAATTGCGCTTAATGTGGCCGCCCAACAATACCAAAAATCAAAAGCAATAACTACACTCTACTTTTATATAATACAAATTTAAATAAATATACAAACAGCAATAATTTAAAATTAAACAAAACAACTAACTCTCTACAATAATAACAACAACAAATAAACAGAACCGGTTTCGCGCTGCCTGCTGAGTTCATGCACTCGCTGTTGTTTACAATTGCCAACGCAAAGGGCTTTTCTATGCTCTTTGCTGCAATTGCACAGGTTTGTTGCCGTATTCCCTCCCCCATCCTACTCCACGCTACTAGCATACTCAGTTGATACTGCAGTGAGTGCGCGATCTATGCCGAGGTAAAAGCATAACACTCACCACGGCTTGGCTTGCGCTCTCATTTGTTTGTGTCAACTGCAGCGCGCTGGTAGTATGTATGTTGTATGTATGTTTGGTTTGAAGTTGCCCAGTAGGAAAAATGTGGTAAAAATTTCGCATAGATTTTTGCAACATTCGTGGACTTCTCTATATATGCGTATGTGTCCGTTAATAGGCCACAAATAATGGCAATGGGTGAGACCCAGGTTAGTGAGGATGTAGATCCACTGGATTTTCAAATACCTGGGTATCACTTAGTTCCATTATTTTCTGCACATAGGGGTCTCACTCTATTTATTCGATGTGACGTTGTGTATCAACTGCAGCAACAACATAGTGTATCGGATAGCGAATTTAATACAATTTGGGTTACATTCAAAATCCAAACAACAATCATGCACTAGTGCTTTCTTTATAGGAGTGCGAATCTAGATAGGGTTTCCACCTGTAATAAGCTGGATGCCTTATCTGATTCGATCTCAAATATATTGGAGCATTTCCCGGGCAGTGAAATGTAAAAGGGGTGAGGAATCAGACGATTTCGTCTACTCCAACTCTTACATCCAAATCATGTATCTCCCGGTGAACGTACGTTTCGTTTTCAGTTGTTGTGAATCAGAAACTTTTTTTTGTTGTATTTAAGAAAGCCTGCACATAACCAGTATGCACATAAAGTTCAAATCTAAAAGCACAATAACAGATGCATGTTAACTTAACATAACGTCTACGACGTAACTGGAACAAGTACATAATGTTTATGAGTGCATACTTTCAGGAGATAAAATTAAGTCTACTTAACAGCAACGAAAAATACATTGGTTGCAATTTGATCCGAGACTCGCGCTAGCAAGTGTGCCGTCTGTTTAAAAGCAACAACAAAAGCATTGGTTGTAATTTAAGTCAAGACTAACGCCAGCATGGGAACCAATTAAGAATTTAGCACATTGGAATTTTCTCAGTTAATGATTTCACAATATTAGTAAATATCTGATGTGGGGTTCATGAGGTTTTTAGTAGTACGTAGATTTAAGAATATGCTTGCTTGAATTTATGAGTTGTGTTTTAAGAAATAATTATAAGCAAGGGGTTCGTGAGTCGCACGTTACCGAGGTGATGAGTAGAGGTTAAGTTTAGTTTTTAAGCATTATGATTTTAACTGCCTTAGAGTGCAGACGTGTTATCAGTTTAAACTCAAGCTTGTAAAAATACTTAAAAATAATTAATAAAAGTATAAAGCAAGTCTAAAATATCCTTGCGTTTTTATTTATTAATAATTGTTAGGAAATAATTGTGGACTTCGAGGGAATATTGTCACTGACGGTTTCATTAATAAAGGCAAGTACAACGGGACCCCTGGAGCCCGCAACATTTTGGCGCAGCCGGTTTTTCAAGAATCCACAAAAAGGACTGAAGGACGAATTTGAAGGAGCATTAAAAAAAAAATGAAGAAACACAGAAGTGGAAAGGAAGGTATAATTAAATATTGAATAAATTTTAGTGAGTTTGAGTGGAAGCAGTAAATAAATGGTGAAATTAAATTATAGAAAGAATGAAATTAAACAAATTTATAAATTTTAATTGAAAATTTTAATGATTTTATGGCGAACTTTGAGGAATTGGAAGTAGCATGTAGAAATATATTAGGACAACTTGGCAGATTTACTGAGAAATTGTCAATTATAGAATCAAATTAGTACGGAAGTTAACAATAAAGAAACTTTAGAATTAATAAAAAATAAAGTCAGTTCCACACGGGTATACTCAGAAGTCGAAAGAGTTGACGTAGTTTTTGAACAATTAGTATACTTCTTGGAACATAAAAGTGCTTATAAAATAAAAGAATTAGAAGATTGGAAAGGGGAATTTACTGCATTAAATAAAAAATTAAACGATATTGTAGAAGAACGGCAGGAGTTGTTAGATCAGGCTAGTGGAATAGAGGAAGAAAACGAAAAATTAAGAACTTTGCTGAAAAATACGAATCAATTGAACGAGCACTGAGCCAACAGTCCAGACTAGAATTCGAAACATTAGAAGAAGCAAATAATAAAGTAAGGGAATTAGATTCGAAAATCAGATTTTTAGAATCGGAAGTTAAGCTAGCCCACGAAACATCATTATATCATAAGGAGGCATTACAGATTGAAGGAAAATTTGATAAAATATCAGCACCGGAAACAACATTAGAAATGTCGTTAGATACTGTATCGAATTACGTAGGAAGTGTGGTTCCATTTTTTATGGGATCGGAATCACCATCCGTTAAAACTGAACTTTATAGATTCATGGACGCTTGTGCGTTAGAAAGTCTAAAAATTACAGAAGAAAACAAAGAAGAATTCATTAGCTGTGTCAAACTGCATCTTCTTGGTGACGCTTATGATCTAGTCCGCACAAGAAAGTTCAATGATTTAGAGGAGTTATTTGACGTTCTAAGAAATACATATTTAAAAATGACTACGTTAGATTCGGTTCAGAATAGTATTAGAAAAGCATATCAGACGGATGGTGAAAGTCTGAGAACATTTGCAAGAAGATTAGAAAGATTATGGGCAAACGCTAATAGCAGATTCAAGGTACAAAAATAAAAATCTACCTACAGATGTTTTTAATACGGAACTAGTAAACTCAGTTTTGGCAGCATTCAAAGTAGGTGTAAAAGATCTGACAATAAAGGTTATATTATTAAGTAGCAAAGCAGAAAACTTGAATGATTTATTAGATGAAGCATTAAAGACCCAGATAACAATTCAAGGGGGTCCGAGATTCCCCGAGGAAGTGTACAGTTTCGAACAACGATATGTAACCAGTCCAACGAATAGTTTTCAAAACAATCATTTTCAAACTACCCCACTAAATCACAAAATATCAACCCAAAATAAAACAGAAGGATCAAAAATACGACCAACATGCTCTTTTTGCCAGAAAAAAGGACATACACGAGACGATTGCATTACGCGGAAAAACACACCGTTTTGTATAGAGTGTGAAAAATATGGGCACGAATCTAGTTGGAGGTGTGCGTCGTTAATAGGAAATTTTTAAACAACAATTTGCAAGCAGGACATAACACTACGTACCAATAATAATAATTATAGAAATAATAACAATAGAAATGGGAATACCCCTAGAAATAATTTAAAATGTAATTGGTGTCGTAGACTTGGTCATGTAGAAACTGATTACTACGCCAAGAGGGATTATCTGGCGAGGGAGAATAATGATCAAAACAAGGGAAACTACCAGGGGCCCAGCTAAGGCCAGTAAGCTGGGGACCCATTAAAAATAGCAAAATTAGGTCAAAAAGGGTAGAAATAGTAAATCATAAGGCTGAAGGGTCTGTGATCACATTAACTACCCAAACTCCAAAAAATAAGAGAAAACCGGTGGAGGAAAATATTGCAAATCAGACGTCTGAAGTGACCGTTGATACACATATTGATCCACCGTGGTTTGATTGTGAGGGAGTGACAATGGTAATTTTTGCATTAATACATTTCTTTATATATATGATAATAGCAATAGGGGCAAAAATGATTAAGTTGAAACTAATCGG
Source organism: Dryomyza anilis (assembly GCA_951804985.1). Taxonomy (NCBI): domain Eukaryota; kingdom Metazoa; phylum Arthropoda; class Insecta; order Diptera; family Dryomyzidae; genus Dryomyza; species Dryomyza anilis. Next base: position 48,209,443 of record OX638132.1, read on the forward strand.
CAAAGATGTGTATGGGAAGAAATGCAAATAGGTCAAAAGGTGAACAATATGTTTACAGGAATTTTGAAAAAGTTTGAAAATTTTATAACATGTTATGATAAAAAAATCAGACAACAGTTGAGTGTATTAAATAAAAAGAGAATTAACAAAATATACAATAGAAAGGGGGACTGCTTCAAATTGTCTAATGTAAGTGATGTGTTCATTGAAGTACCTTGCGAGGCAGCTAAAAATGGAAAACTCATATTACTAGTAGACTCAGGAGCAGATGCAAGCATAATAAAAGAAGGTGCAATGACACAACTACCGGAATTTGACAAAAATAGTAAGAAAGATTTTAATGGGGCTTTTGGTGGATGCGTAAGGACGTTAGGCACGACCAATATACAACACAGTAATATAAAGTGGTTACATTTAATAATGCATGTAGTATCTCTTGAACAAGAAATACCAGCAGACGAAATAATAGGACGGGATAACATATGGAGTAGATCCGTAATAAACGCAATTAATAAGACCATAACATTCTACGATAAAGAAAAGAATCACACTATCCGATTACCAATGAAAACGCGAGCCGACATAGAAAATATTTATTACAATCATGAAATAAAAATCATGCCGAGAACCGCAAAAATAGTAGAAATTACAATAAAAACAAAAATTCCAATTGTATTAATACATAAACAAGTAATTTATCCTGGAGTATATTTGGGAGAAAGCTTATCGAATGTTAACAAAAATAAAGTTTATGTCTCAGTATTAAATGCTACAGAAAAGGACATTATAATAGACAACAATTTTAAACCGAAATTTTCAAATTTTAATCAGTATAGGGAATCAGATACAAACAATTCTACAATAAATACTATAAATTCAGTGAATATAAAAAATAGGATTAATAGATTATTAGAAAAAATTAACATCGATGAATCTTTAAATAAGGAGGAAATCACATCATTACAAAATCTTTGTATTTCTTACCACGATGTTTTTCACTTAGAAGGTGAATACTTAAACACGATACTTAAACACGACATAACAACACAATGGAATCAACCACCAATTAACCAAAAGCAATACAAACTTCCACACACACATAGAGAGGAAATTAATAGACAGGTTAACAAAATGTTAGATGCTGGCATTATATCGCCAAGCATATCACCCTGGAATTCACCATTACTATTGGTACCGAAGAGGAGCGACAAAGACGGTAACAAAAAATGGAGAGTTGTCATAGATTTCCGTAAATTAAATGACGTAACCATAAAACAGGTATTTCCTATCCCGCGAATAGATGAAATATTAGATCAATTAGGTCACAGTCGGTATTTTTCTACTTTAGATTTAGCAAGTGGCTATCATCAGGTCTTAGTAGAAGAAGGTGATAAAGAAAAAAATGCCTTCAGTACAGGACTTGGACATTTTGAATTCAATAGGATGCCTTTCGGTTTAACAGGGGCACCAGCAACTTTCCAGAGAATAATGAATTAACAGGGTTACAGGGTATCGATTGTTTTGTATATCTTGATGATATAGTTGTGTATGGGAAAAATATAAGCGAACATGAACACAGATTAAGTAAAGTATTACAGAAACTAAGAGACCATAATTTAAAATTAAATACCGAAAAATGTCAGGTTTTACGTCGTGAAGTAGTATATTTAGGGCATAAATGTTCAGAACTTGGTGCGCTGCCAGACCCCGCTAAGGTCGAATGCGTAAAAACTATTCCAGTACCAAGAAACAGAAAAGAAGTACAAGCATTCTTGGGATTAATTAATTATTACAGAAAGTTTATAAGCAATATGGCAAGGTTAGCTTTACCAATTAATAATTTACTTAAAAAGGACGTTAAATTGGACGGACGATTGTCAAAATTCATTCATTAAATTGAAAGAATCAATAATTTCACCTCCAATATTAGCATATCCAGATTTTACAAAAACTTTTTTACTAACAACAGACGCAAGTAACGAAGCAGTAGGTGCAGTCCTATCTCAAGGTGAAGTAGGAAGCGACCGACCGATCGCGTTAAATGGGGCAGAAAAACGATATTCTACCATTGAAAAGGAATTTTTAGCAATTGTTTGGGCAACAAAGAATTTTAGAGCATACCTATTAGGGCGACCATTCAACATTTTTACAGATCATCAGCCTCTAAAAGGTATTGCAAATTTAAAAGATCAGACATCCCGCCTTGCTCGTTTCCGACACAAATTATCGGAATATGATTTTGAAATAATGTACAAACCAGGCAAAAAGAATTTAAATGCGGATGCTTTAAGCAGAATTCCATATATAGAACCAGATATTACAGCCGTACAAACACGATCCAAAACTACACAAAATATTTTAGATCAGAAAATCACAAAAATAAAACCACAAATCAGTACACCAGTCGTAGATGAAACAATAATAGATACAAATAATGAAACGAATTCAGCTCAAATATTAAGTGATCCAGATGAAATTAAAACCGTGATGAAAGATTTTCATGACTCAGCACTAGGAGGCCATCAGGGCACACTTAAAACATACTTTAGGATTAAGAAACAATTTAAATGGAGGGGAATGCAGAAACAAATAAAAGAATATGTTAGAAACTGTCATAAATGCCAAATAAACAAAAGTTCAAAGTTAACAAAAATGCCAATGGTCTTGACAGATACGCCAAAACGTCCATTCGATAAGGTTTATATAGACTTGGTAGGAATTTTACCTGAAACAGTGTCAGGAAATAAATATATTTTAACTTTTCAAGACGATTTTTCAAAATACATGTGCTGCGTAGCTATCCCAGACGCGGAAGCAAGCACAGTAGCCAAAGGTTTTTACGAGGAAATTATCACGCGTTATAATATTCCGAAAATTTTAATTATAGATAATGGTTCAAATTTTGTGTCAAAATTATTTTTAGACACGTGCAAGTTATTAAACATTAAAAAAAAGCATATAACACCTTATCACCCGCAGGCGAATGGCTCGTTAGAACGAAGTCACAGACCTTTAGCGGAGTATTTGAGATGTTTTGCAAAAGAGGATGGGTCCAACTGGGACCAATGGTTGAATTCGGCAATGCATGTGCACAATAACACAGTGCATATGTCAACAGGGCAAACGCCTTGTCGTACTTTATACGGATTTGAATTTGACATGCCAACCAACCTAAAACGAAAATGTTCACCAATTTATAACAGTGAAGATTACAATAAGGTATTAAAATACCAAATACAGCGTACACATGAGATAGTCAGACAAAATCAAGAAAAAGCTAAGGAAAGATCTAAACGAAGTTACATTAAATACGGTAGTTTTTAAGGAAGGAGATAAAGTTTTATTAAAAAACCAGAATAGGAAAAACAAATTTTCACCAATCTGGGTAGGTCCCTATGAAGTCCTTTCGATAATAAGTCCTGTGACAACAGTGATCTGTATCAAGGGAAAAGGAAAAAAAATCCATAATAACTTATTAAAAGCATATAACTCTTAAGTTATACACAATCGAACGATCAAAAACAAAGAAATTAATAACTGAACCAACAGTTCATAATGATCATTAACCGCAATGCATAATATTGCAAACAACGTAAATAAAGTACGCGTAAATATTTTTTTTTTAGAAAATATGTTTTTAAAATCTAAATTAGTACATGAGGAAATAGCTATGTATTAATTTTAGAAGATGACTAGCATTAGATCATGTATTAAATGAGAAAGGAATAAAGTATAAAGAGGATTATATTAGATATTTCATAAACAAGAATTCAGTACGAATTTGCCAAAGCAATAAAATATACATTGCCACTATAATTGAGATAGGTCAGTACTTCAGTTTCATTGGCAAGATCATTTTCAATGGAAACAGACAGAAAGATCATTGCACTTGAAGTACAGATAGGTGTTAGCGTAGCACACACTAAAGTGGAGCACATATAGAAGTGAGGAGCTAATGTTATAAGCGATAAAATGCAATTCAGGGTTTTGCATCTAGGAACAATGCACTAATGTACCGAAAATGAAACGAGATACGTTAATGCAGCGTAAAAATTTGAACAATAATTGAATGATAAGAAAAAAATACAATACACAATCTAACAAAATTAACAAACGTTTTAAATGTGATCATTACACGGTAATGAAAATATATATGTACCTATTCAATGTACAAAAGTAGTTATGCATAAATCGCGCGCGCTTACCATTATTGAAAATTGGCAATAATGATTAAATTCATAAATTAGTGCATGAATAAATAGCTAAGTATTTTTGAAAATAATTAGCATTGAGATTCATGTGCTAATGAAATTATAAATAAAAGAAGTTCTATATATTAAAAAAAATTAAAGATTTTAAAGTAAAATAAAATATGTACACAGTGGCATAAGTAAAATGTTCGATATAAATATACAATTAAAATATAAAATTTTAATACTATGATGTAAGGTAATATAAACAAAGATTATGAATACTGAAAGTAAAAATGATGTTAAATATAAATTATTTATAAAGTTATAATAAACATTACAAAGTAATAAGTATTTTTAGTAATAATCCTAACTCTGGAAATGCATTTCAACCACGACAAAGAAATAAAACATGCACGAAGAAGAACTAGCAATCCACCAAACAATAAAATTCGACGCAGAAGGCACTAAGTTTAAATTTTAATTGTCAAAGAAGATCGTTTGATTTTGTTGGGTAAAGGTCTGAAATGCTAATATTATGTAATGAAGTACAAGAGACGAATGATAAAGAAACATGTGAGAGTCATGGCGCGGACAACAACAATTGTACATCAATAACATGTTTAATTAAAAGAAAGGAGCTCAATATAAACATGAATGTGGAATTTCGACAAATCAGCAAAATTGCGACTATTCTACCATAAAGAAGCAACAACATTTTACATCTTTACGTACATATAATTAAAAGATAACAATTTTATCACTCAAGGAACAAGCTAATATTTTGTAAATAAGTTGAAGGAGCTATTCCATATACACTTATTCAGCTGTCAATGCTAACCTTATGGAAAAAGAAATTTGACACATCAACAAAGTTATCATAATTGTACTAAATCAACAACATTTCACACATTATGCTGACAATTTCTTAAAAGAGAAGACGAAAATTAAAAACACTAAGAACTTCAAATATTCAAATATTTTTACAACAAGTGAAATATAAAGAACAACATCAAACAACAACATGAACGTATAATTAAAGATGATTTCCGAAGATGACAATTTCGCTACAAGAACTCTTAAAACATTTAAAGAAGATATAAATATACAATTAAAATATAAAATTTTAATACTATGATGTAAGGTAATATAAACAAAGATTATGAATACTGAAAGTAAAAATGATGTTAAATATAAATTATTTATAAAGTTATAATAAACATTACAAAGTAATAAGTATTTTTAAAAATAATCCTAACTCTTGAAATGCATTTCAACCACGACAAAGAAATAAAACATGCACGAAGAAGAACTAGCAATCCACCAAACAATAAAATTCGACGCAGAAGGCACTAAGTTTAAATTTTAATTGTCAAAGAAGATCGTTTGATTTTGTTGGGTAAAGGTCTGAAATGCTAATATTATGTAATGAAGTACAAGAGACGAATGATAAAGAAACATGTGAGAGTCATGGCGCGGACAACAACAATTGTACATCAATAACATGTTTAATTAAAAGAAAGGAGCTCAATATAAACATGAATGTGGAATTTCGACAAATCAGCAAAATTGCGACTATTCTACCATAAAGAAGCAACAACATTTTACATCTTTACGTACATATAATTAAAAGATAACAATTTTATCACTCAAGGAACAAGCTAATATTTTGTAAATAAGTTGAAGGAGCTATTCCATATACACTTATTCAGCTGTCAATGCTAACCTTATGGAAAAAGAAATTTGACACATCAACAAAGTTATCATAATTGTACTAAATCAACAACATTTCACACATTATGCTGACAATTTCTTAAAAGAGAAGACGAAAATTAAAAACACTAAGAACTTCAAATATTCAAATATTTTTACAACAAGTGAAATATAAAGAACAACATCAAACAACAACATGAACGTATAATTAAAGATGATTTCCGAAGATGACAATTTCTCTACAAGAACTCTTAAAACATTTAAAGAAGACAAATTCGTATTAATATCCAGAAATATAAAATTACAAAATTACCCATTTTAGTATCTGCTCTCAACAAAATACGATTCAATTTGACTGAAAAAACAACGCAACATAGAAAACATCAAATTTAACAAAGCTAAGAAAATCAAGACGAAAGATGAGAATAAATGATAATAACAATGTTTTTCGAAACAGTGGCAGAAACAAATAAAATGCAGCCAGCCAACCTATATACGTAAATAGAGAGTAACAGAACTATCGATCACAGCAGTTTATGTTTTAAATTGATAGAAAACACAATTATATTTTTGTTTGTATAATTAATTTAATAGACTAGAAATAAGTAATGAAAAACTTGAAGAAACATTAAAATATGAAAACTATAAATATAAACAATAACTAAAGATATACTCAACAAAAATTAAATGACTTACTTTCAATTAATATCAAAAAAAAAATCGTTGCACACATTGATTGTTTTGTCAATTGCAAAGTTCAGTGACTTGTAATGTTATACATTTTTCTTTTTAACGTTACATAAAGTATATAAATATCACTAAAACTGCGACCATTAATTAAGTAATTGAGTATCGAAGATAAGAATTAATAAGATTCTTAAAATGAAAATAAGTAAAATAAATTATAATAATATGAAAAATAATTATTGATTTTAAATATTATTGTAAGTTAAATAAAATAAGAAATATATTGAAATATTAATGATGTAAAAGAAAAAACTATTATTCTTTTTAATAATAATTTTTTCTTAAAATAAGGGGGGAAGAATATTGTGAATCAGAAACGTTTTTTTTTTGTTGTATTTAAGGAAGCCTGCACATAACCAGTATGCACATAAAGTTCAAATCTAAAAGCACAATAACAGATGCATGTTAACTTAACATAGCGTCTACGACGTAACTGGAACAAGTACATAGTGTTTATGAGTGCATACTTTCAGGAGATAAAATTAAGTCTACTTAACAGCAACGAAAAATACATTGGTTGCAATTTGATCCGAGACTCGCGCTAGCAAGTGTGCCGTCTGTTTAAAAGCAACAACAAAAGCATTGGTTGTAATTTAAGTCAAGACTAACGCCAGCATGGGAACCAATTAAGAATTTAGCACATTGGAATTTTCTCAGTTAATGATTTCACAATATTAGTAAATATCTGATGTGGGGTTCATGAGGTTTTTAGTAGTACGTAGATTTAAGAATATGCTTGCTTGCATTTATGAGTTGTGTTTTAAGAAATAAGTATAAGCAAGGGGTTCGTGAATCGCACGATACCGAGGTGATGAGTAGAGGTTAAGTTTAGTTTTTAAGCATTATGATTTTAACTGCCTTAGAGTGCAGACGTGTTTTCAGTTTAAACTCAAGCTTGTAAAAATACTTAAAAATAATTGATAAAAGTATAAAGCAAGTCTAAAATATCCTTGCGCTTTTATTTAATAATAATTGTTAGGAAATAATTGTGGACTTCGAATATTGTCACTGACGGTTTCATTAATAAAGGCAAGTACAAAAGGACCCCTGGAGCCCGCAACACAGTCTCTTACGTCCAAAATCGGAATCATGTATCTTTTACGTTGCGTTTCGTGTGCGTTTTACGTTAAACGATTGCTCTTAGCGTCGAACGCCTCAATTGTATTGCCAATCATCTTTTTTAAATATTTCGGAGTTTTTTCTCACAGAAATATTTTTGTGCTATATTTATATAGTTGGCAAGAATAAAAATTGATGTCAATATTTTTAATTGAAGTATTTACATATTAAAATAGAATTATATTTTTAATATCAAAACAAAAAAAAATGTTTTCGGCGGTTGGTTTCATACCATTAGGGAGTTCTCAACACGATGATGAAGAAGTCATTAAAATGAGGATTTGCAGGCAGTATCTTCGAAACAATATTCAAGTTTTTGACCTTTCCTGGACATTTTCCAACATGATTTCTGTCCTAAATGGATAAAATTTCAAATGACAGCAGTGAAAGAGCCCGAAACAAAATAATATTTTTATAACAAATACAACATATCCGGAGTAATTGGCTGCATCGATGGCACCCATATACGAATCAAAAGTCCCGCAGAAAATGATGTCATGGCAGTAAGTTTTATTTTTGTTTAAATCCAAACAAGAATTTTTTATTTTTTTTTTTAGATATGCCACAATTTAATTATAAAATATATTGATGCAAGGCATCCAGGAGCAAACCACGATTCGTTTGTTTGGAAAAGCAGCACATTATTAAGAACAAATCTGGTAAGGAAAATACATGGCTTCTTGGTAAATAATAACTCAATTAATCATTGTAACAAAATTTTTCCTATTCAACTATTTTTAAGAGTTTGTTACAGAGGTTGGAAATAGGACGAACGAAAAACAAAAGTTCCGAGCTCAAATATTCGAAACATTTGCTTAAAGGTTCCGGCTCAAATGTTCCGCTCGGAACATTCCGTCGTTGGAACTATTTTCTGCGAATCTTTTAACGTAGGGCTGGCTTCATATCCTTTTGAATGAATCTGTTCCAATGTTGAATTAGTTCCAAGGGTCACAAATACCTACTTATTGGAACAGAAGCAAAACTGTTACAATGAATCACTCAGATTCACACAATAAAAAAATGTTCCAATGATGCACTTGAATGCGTCTCCAGTTAATCAGTCCAAAGTACCGGAGGAAGTTTTGAGCAAAAGTTACAATTGAAACGTTTGTTCTTACGTTCCAGAACAAAACGAATACCAAACGATCTCTAATAGTTCCGGTTTCTAAACCTAGTTAGTAGTAAATTTCAAATACATTCTTTAGAGAATATTTTTATTGTGATTTTTTTTCATTCGTTCGCAAAGAAGAACACTACTCCTTTGGGAAATTTCATTGCACCTTTTGAAGATTTGGTCTGAACCCAACTGTGTTATTGTTTTTTTTTTTTTAATTTCGGATTTTTAAGTCCTAACGACCTTCTTTTATTCTCATATTAATCCAAAATTAGTGGTGTGGCCAATATCTAATGTTAAACATTTTTACTACACTGTTCTGTTTACATTTAATATAAATCGCTTATTTCACTCAATTTAATAAATCCTTAAAATATTACAGGTGATTCGGGATACCAACTACACCCGTATATAAAGACCCCTTTTCGAAACACTTCTCATCCTTATGAAATAATGAAAAAAACAAACAAAGGCACACAACGCAATCGAGCGGTGTTTTGGGGTATTAAAAAATCGGTTCCGTTGCATAATTAGAGAACGTGGCCTTCATTATTGTACTGAAAAAGCAACCAAAATTATAAATGTTTGGCCAGAATTAGAGCTAACTAACATTAATGATGACATAAATTTCGAGATGAACGCGTTGCAGAAGTTTCTAATATAGCAACAAACATCAGAAGACGTCTGGCCGAAAGTATTCAATAAAAGTATTTAATATTAAAAATCACTATACATGTTTATTTTTAACAAGTTAAATAATTATAATTAAATGAATGAAATAATAACATTAAAATTTATTCTGATTGTATAAACATTGATAACAATTTCTCCATAACCACTGACTGCCTTTCAGATGCCGCTGCCAGTCTTCTGACTACATCTATTAGTTTGTTTTGATTTTTCACTTGCTCGCGAATTAGTTCGACGGTTTCCATGTCTAACCTTCTCTTGCGATGTTGTGGTGACTTATGTGTATTGTTTCGAGTGGAGTGTGAAAGTGTATCTTGTTTTAGGGGTATTGTTTGTTGTGATAGTAGTGGAGTTTGTGAAGGCATTTGTTGTATTGGTGTTTGAATTGTGTATTGTATTGGTTCTTGTTGTATTGTTTGAGGAGATTGTAGTGACATTGTCTTTGTTACTGGTTGTGATGTTGTGGGTATTTCTAATGTCTGTATTTCTGGTGTGTCTTCAAGTATTGTTGTAAGTGAATGTTCTAATTCGTGTTCCTGTGTATGAAGAGGTGCTAAATGTAGACCATATACTTCACCTTTTGAAGCTGCAGCCTTGGAAATTTGCACGAGAATCTCAAATTGCTGATTTGTTGTTTTTTTTTGAGCTGAAATAAAAAATACATTGTAATAAAATGTTGCAAAAAAGGAACAACTTTTTAAAACTTTTTATAATCCATTATATTTGCTTGAACGGTGCTATTTAAAAGTGGACAATTTACTTCGTGTGAACGATCTCTACATAATTTAATATTTTGTTACGTTTCTAACGTAAGGTACAATTTTTAAACGTTCACGCTATTCATGAACAGAAAATTTGTGTCACTTGTTTTTAAAGCTATGTTTAATAGAATTCATTGTCGTCGGGTGATACTTGATTTGCCTTTTAGTATGAATGGCCAGACCTTCACTGACCCGGTTGATAAAGCTAATCTCTTGGCAGAATTATTTGCAACTAATTCAACGCTCCCAGATAGTAATCAACCACTGCATGTCGTCGATTTGATTTCTTCTGCAATGGCGGAGATACATTCGGGCAGTTAAAAAAGGTTTTAGCAAACCTCAACATTACCAAAGCCTCTGGGACAGATGGCATATCTGCCAATGTGTTGGTCAGGGGCCTCAAAATTCTCCTTCGAGTATTTAATAGGGGATGAAAATATTTCATCGACTATTGGTTCTCTTGAACACCGAAGGATCGTTGGCCTGTTTTATAGGTATTACAACGGCAAGTGTTCGAGGGAAATACATGGCCAGGTCATGTGTTCTACGGGCGTCAAACCAAGCCCACCACTTCGTAGTTCGCTCGGCTCTCAACAGAACCACGCATTATAGAGAGAATTCGTTTTTCAGTCGCACGCTACGTTTGTGGAATAATATACCGGCGGCTATCGGGAGTGAGCAAGCGGTCTCCGGGCCGAGATACAATAACCGCCATGCTACGGTGATGGCACAATTGGCTACCGCAGCAGATAAATCTACAAGCTCGATAAATGAACCCTTTTAAAAACAAATCGATAATACTTCGATCGCCAGAAGTATACGGAACTCCAAGAGCCCTAACACCGGCAAACGATGAACAACGAGATGTAAATGTAAACAGCGACATTGCCAGAAAACAACAAGCAGTAGACGTATCGGACGAAAAAGACCCACTTTGGAAAAATGGAGCAAACATCCAGACCTTAATTGAGCTGATGTGTGACAAAAAAAACGCCACATCACACAACAGATGCGAGATATGCACAACAGATTGCGGAATATGATCCATACACGTGGAAAAACAACACTAAGCAAATGCCCTGTAGAAGTCACACCCAAGAGGCAAAGAGAAAAGGCGCTAAAATCGAGGTTAACCCTTCCAAAAAGAAAAAAGGAGTATGCTGTTAATGCGAAAAAAACAATAAACAATGGCGAAACTGGATGTTCCATGACCACAGAGAAAATGAGGAAAACTTGAACAAAACAGCCGATATGGTAGCCCGAAATAGGGTGACTACCACAAAAAACCTTTACCCAAAACAGATGGAAAACGGTGAAAAAGTAAAAGCCAAACAACAGATCCAAACGGCCCCCAAAGCGTCCAGATACAATCGTTGTCTCTAAAATTTGCGATTTCTCATACGCCGATATGCTGATGTAAATGAAATCGCGGCCATAGTTGAAAAAACTTGGAAAAAATGTGAAAACAATAAGAAGGACAGCTAAAGGAGAGCTCATAATACAACTGAAGGGAAATGACACAAACAAAACAGCCATGTACAAAGATGCTACAGATGTCTGGAATTTGTACACATAGCGAGGACAAAACAAGGAAAACCGCACGGACTTATGCTTCAGATGTGGTGGTAAAGGCCACAATTATCAAAAACAGTTGATGAACACAAAATAGAAGTTGCGCTCATAAGCGAACCATACAAAATAAGACCGGAATGGCTACAATATGGGCATGTGGTAGCTCACCTTTCGAAAGAAGAAACAGTAGGCAACATGACCGATTTGTACACGCCAAGGTGAAAGGAATACACTTCTACAGCTGTTACGCAGCACCAAGTATGAACACTAGAGAGTTCGAGGAGATGCTCGATCGTTTAGTATGCCTGGGCAGCCGAATGGGGCAGTGTCCGAACCAATAGGAGAGGAACGAGTCTCTTGGAAGCCTTTGCATAAATGGACCTTGTCTTACTGAACAATGGCAACATCCTTACTTTTTGTAATGGGAGAGGTGGATCGATCGTCGACCTAACATACGCCAGCAGAACACTCTCGAAGCGCATTCATGGATGCAATCACAAATAGCGACCATCTGTTGTGAATTAACGCATACATTTCTTTATGGTTCTTCACTATTCATTCAGTTTTGGATGTTGCTAAACATATGTTGAGCGCATCATGTTTTTATATCATGTTGTACTCATGTTGTACAGCAACATGTTCATAGCATTGTCCAAACGCTTCACGTTGGCAACAATGATAATAATTTGGCAAAGCGCTAAGCTTTGCATAGAACACACCTCTTTCAGGTTAGCTTGCATAGTTAACAGAAGCTGGCAATAATTTGGCAAAGTGCTAAAGCTTTACTTAGACCACACCTCTTTCAAGAGGCTTGCAATACAATTTTCCATTGCATAATTTTGGGTATATGTTAAAATAAGTGAAGCAGCGATTGCCAACAATTGTGATATTTCGCAATTGGTGTCAGACAAAAACTGCAAGTCGGACTTTCGTCAAAAGTCACGTACACCAAAATTGAGTGAAAGTGAAAACTCACTAGAGAGAATAGAATTTAAGAAAAGCTTGCAACGAATGTATTGTTAATACCTTTCGTTGCAATTCAAAAGATTGTAGTTTAACCAACCTCAAGTGGAGGTTCTAGTAAAAGTGTCTTTTTAATAGTAAATGTAATAAAAGTGTTTTTTCTAAAAATAAAAAGTGTTCATAATAAATAACCTCTCAAGGACCGAGAGATAGGAAGAAGAAAGGACGAAGGAGGAAAGACCCTAAAATAAAATGGTAAGTGTTTAAAAATTTTATTTTTTTTTAAAAAGACATAAAAATAGAATAGGATAGTTTTCATTTTTTTTATGAGTAGTGTTTTAGAAGTTCAAAAAAAAAAAAGAAAAGGCTTTTTTACAACGGAAATAGTTAAAATATAAGTTTATTTTTAAAATTTAAATGAATATTGTTAATATTCAATAGAATCAATTAACATTCAATGAGCAATAAATAAATAAAATAACCCTGAGATTCCAAACTACGGACCCTCCAGTGTATAACAATTGAAAAATAAAGATTTATAAAAACTTTTTTTTAATTTAAAAAGGAAAATTAACATTTCCAAATAAATAAATCGAAATAACACTGAGATTCCAAATAAGGACGCTACAGTGTATAACAAATAAAAACTAAATGATTTGATTTAATTTTAAAGCGCGTGAACACAGCACTGATTGCTGTTATGATTTTAAAAATAACAAAAAATTTATATAAAAAAAAAACATTGTATGTTAAATTTTTTTTTTACAATATACACATATTTTTTTTTATTTGGAAAAATAAAATTATTTTTATTTTTCCAATGTTATAGAAAACAGATTAAAAAAAAAATACTTGAAAATAAATTTGAAAAAAAAATATAGTTTATAGTTATACTTCATGAATGCCAAAATTGATTTCGTTGTTTGGGTAACATTTTTGTTTCTTTTTCAATTACAACTAAATGAAATTTATTTAATTAAAAAAAAAAAATACTTGAAAATAAATTTGAAAAAAAAAATATAGTTTTAGTTACTTCATGAATGCCAAAATTGATTTCGTTGTTGTTTGGGTAACATTTTTGTTTCATTGAAATTTTCAATTACAATTAAATGAAATTTATTTAATTTCAAAAAAAAAATACTTGAAAATAAATTTGGAAATAAAAATATAGTTTATAGTTATACTTCATGAATGCCAAAATTGATTTCGTTGCTGTTTGGGTAACATTTTTGTTTCATTGAAATTTTCAATTACAATTAAATGAAAATTTTTTTTTTTTTTTAATTAAAAGATAAAGATAACGTTTTAAATTGATTGAAAATATTTAATGGCAGATGCTAATGAATTAAATGCGTATATTCAAAAGCAATCTAGCGAATTGGACAGATTTGTTGAAAAATTACGGTCGCAATTTGTACCAACAATACTAAATAAAGATAGTACAGCATTATTAAAAGATAATATATCTAGAATTCTGCATTTATCTAAATTAGAGGAGGCAGATAAAATAGTAGAAGAGTTACTAAATTTCCCGAATTTAAAACTTAAATCTGTTTTAGCAGAAAATTGTGAATTAGAAAGATTAGTTGACGTGTTGAGAAAACGTTTAAACGACTATTGTTGAAAACGTACAGCAGAATTAGAAAGAAGAAGAAAATATAAAATTAAGAAATTTATTGAAAGAAAAGAATATTTCTGAGGAATCAATTCGGTCAGACGCCAGGCAAGGAAGGAGTATGCGACGTTGGAGGAAGCGAACAACAAAATGCAGGAGTTGAACGCGCGTATTAGATATTTAAACGAGGAGGTTAAGACAGCGCACGAGACATCCTTATACCACAAGGATACCATAGAAAGTGACGACATCACAACACAGGGCAACATGGGATTAGGCGAAGTCGCGAATTTTGTTAAAAATGCGGTGCCAGATTTTGCAGGTGCAGACTCATCATCGCTGAGGACGGATCTTCACCGTTTTATTGAAGGATGTGAAGTGGTGAGGGCAAAACTGAAGCCTGAACAAATGAAGGAGTTTATTAAAGGCGTTAGGGTTCGTTTACAGGGAGATGCTTTTGACTTAGTAAGTTCAAAGCAGTTTAACACAATAGATGATTTATACAATCTGTTAAGGAATACGTACTTGGAATGTAGGTCAGTAGATGCCATTCAATATGACATTAGAAAGGCATCTCAGTATCCGGAGGAAAGTATTAGATCTTTCTCGAGGCGTTTGGTTAACCTGCAGTCGGTAGCATTAAGCACGATTAAATGTAAATATTGAATAATTTAGTTAAAAGCTCATTTAAGTTAGGACTTCGGGATTACACTTTGCGAATGCTCATGTTGAGCAGTAAGCAAACAACACTGAAGACATTGGTGGAAGAGGCATTGAACCATGTGACGATACAAAGGGAGTCAGCAGAGTTAACGGGCATAGACAAGTTTGGAGTCCATTTCAATGAGCCCTCATCGGCCTTCATGCCAGATAATCGTAATGCATCAGCTAGCCAAAGCAATGAAAAAAAGGAGACGGACGAGAAAACACAAAATGTAGGTATGAAGCAGCCTACACCTACATGTTCTTTTTGCAAGAAGAAGGGACATCTGAGGAATGAATGTCATACACGGAGAAACACTAAATATTGCAGTGACTGTCGTACTTATGGGCATGGACATACTGCTCCCCAAGGAAGTCAGCCACCCGTACCTCAGGTAAATGGTCAAGATGGTATCCAGAACTAAGGCGGGGGTGCTCCAGGATTGAGATGCGATTGGTGCCATAGAGGGGGGCACGTCAAGGGGGATTGTCGTGTTAAACGGGATACACGAGTGTTTCAAGGAAATAATGGTATTGGGAATTTTGCAAACAGGCCCGCTAAATATTGCACTTGGTGCAGAAAGGACGGACATGTTAATATAAATTGTTAAGCCAAACGCAAATGTGATGCATGGTACAATAATAGCACTCCGCAGGGAAACTACCAGGGGCCCAGTCAAGGCCACTAAACTGGGGACCCTTAGCAAATAGTGTAGTAAGGCCAGTAGTTGTAGAAGTTCCAAATAGCACACTACAACAAAATAAAACAGCGAATATGATTAACGCAGAAAATGTAGAACAAAAAGTAAAAATACATATAATGAACTAAATAGTAATAATACACAACTTGACACGAATAATGAACAGAATACAGGAATTAAGGAAATTAAAAATAAACAAATTATAAAAAAACAAATAAAGTAAAGAAAGTAAAACCAATTGAATCGGAAGTTAAAAATATTAAAATCAAGAATAATAAAATCAAAAGTAAATCAAATAGAAAGGAAGTCGTAATTAACTGCCCTAAAAATCTGGGAATTGAAGATCAAACGTCTGGCAAGACTGTGGATACATTCCATACAGGGGCGAGTATAATTTGTAATGAAGTAATTTCAATATTTCTTTTTATTATTAGCGTTATGTGCGTTTTATCGTCAGAAATGTATAATAAATTCATGATTTGTAAAATTAAATTGTCTTCAATTGCTAATAATTTTAAGAGTAATTTTAAAATATAATCAGATAAAATAAAAGAACAAAATGAAAACATTCTTTCTCACACGAATTACAATTCAATGCTTTGTTAAAAAGAAAGAAAAAAAAATACTATTCAATTAAATGTCCCAACATTTAATAACAAAATTGCATTACATTTATTGCTAAAATAAAAAACGCACAAATTTAAATTAAAACTCAATTTTGCAAATTTTATGATTTCCCGAAGCAACATAAACTTGAGCTAAATTACTACAGATTGCCACCATTCCAAACATCCTGCTTAAGCCATTTGCTTACGTAACTAACAATAAATTCAAGAATTTTTGAGAAAATTTAATATAATAAACATATGTATATACAATATATTTAATGCACAATATATTCTATATACATATATATTTATATAAAAAAAATTTATGAATAAAAAAAAATATATAGTCCGCCGCATTGAGTCCCTCCGCATATAAGACGAGGATCTTAGCCATGGGGCTAAATACATAATTACACTTAAATTACACTAAAACTAGTGCTACACTAAATAACTGTGTTTCAAATAAGTTAAACACTTACAAACAACATTTAATTTCAATGTTATTGCATACATAAACAACTATACTTTACATGAGACAAAGTTTAGATAAACTAGTACCACACTAAATAGTAATAGTTCAAATAATGTACCATACTTTATTTCAAGTAATTTTAATATCTTAAGATCAATCTTTTTCTTGTGACGAATGTACCATTATATAATTTACGAAAATTATATTAAGTTTATATAAGTTAGTGCCACACCACACATTTGGAAGAGTTTAAAAACAAAATTAAATTACTTGTTTGTAAAATATTCATGTAAATTTTAAATATCCGAGTTCAAAAAAATTGGTATTTAGAGTGACCAACAGCGCTGGATACTCAGAAGACGCATAGATAATCGTTGGGGTCTTGGGACTTTAATGGGGATATGTGGAAGGAGCTCTGGGTGTTATCAACAAGAAAAAGAAGTGAAGCAGAGGTCCAGCAGATTCAAATAAAGAATAGAAAAACGAAGAAATGAAGCAGACTGGCAGCATATTTCAAGACGAAGAAGGATGCACTAGGAGCAAACTTGTTGTTATACCAAGCACAAGTAGATTGCAGTGATTGAATTTTAATCATAAAACTACAACTGCCAGAAACAAGATGCAGAAAACAATATTCAACATTGATCTTGAAAATATATATAAAAAGTCAAATTATTATGTCCTCCATCGCACAAAGAGAAGAAGCGATGCAGTAACGATTTTCTGATATCAAAAATTCAGAAATCTATAAGCAACATAAAGTGACATAAGCACCAAGATGTTTTCAAAATATTTCACAAGATCGCAGAAAAGAACACTCATCTCGAACGAATCGCCAACCAAGTCAACGGGACCAAAACTCTCTTGACCGACTAAGAGTCCAGCGTATCAACATGACGACGTCTACTCGAGATAACACCATTAGCAAATTCCACAAGAACCATCGAAGCCCAACAGATCCAACACACTACATACAACGAAACATTGAAGAGGAACAAGGCAAATCCGACCCAACACACAGAAGAGCAAGAGGAGAAATCTGGTCCAACAGTAGGGCATACAAAAGTCACTCATGTAACTCATGTAATTATTTACACCTCTCTAACCCAAATATAAAATAAATATATTCAGTTTAAAATACCAACAAATACACACACTCAATACACATGCAAAACACGTATAAGTAAAATAAATTTAACAAGTTTATCTATATACATATATATATATGTATAATAATTTTCATCCAATTACAAATATGAAATCGGTTATATTCTCATTATAAGTATGAAAAAATATTACACAAGTATTAAACAAAAGATATAAAAAAACAAATAATAACAAGAAATCCAAAAAAAAAAAATTAAAAAAATATATATATATATATACTAGCTGGACCCGTTCACAGCTTCGCCCATGCTAAGTTTTTGTAATTGTAAAACTTTATCGTTTATAAAGTGTGGATATATTTACGCCCCATTTTCCTCTTTTAGTGCATGCCTACGTCGCTTTTTTTCTGCCCACATTGATCATAGTTCTATGCCCCTTTTTCCAATCTCGATCACATTCCACGTGGCTATTAAAATTTTTAAAAATGATCCTTTGTTTCGATTTGTACAACTCTCCTATTAGTAAGTCAGGATTTTTAGCATTTTTAATATTTTTGTTATATGGGAAGTGTCACGCCCCATTGTCCAATTCCGTCCAAATTCTACGCAGGGCTCTCTACTCCCAAAAAATCCATCCGTTTCTTTTTAGGATTTTATCCACCTAAAAAAACCAAAATTTTTGGATTTGTTTTATTTTATGGATTTTTGAACATTTTTCGAATTATAACTTAGGAAATATATTTATGTTTTGAAAATTTAAGGAATTGTTATAAACAAACCACCAAATCGAAAATTATTTGAACCGCTGCTGGATGGAATCTCTGGTAAAGATGGTAATGAAATGATTAAAATATTATATTAGCTAACATGGCCAACACACATATTTCCCAACTTAGGCCTTTATGTAGATCCAAATAATTTAATGATGTAGTCGCCGAAACCATGGATTTAATTCAAGTCAATTCTATGCCAATTTTTAAAGTGGTAGATATTGATTAAATCTAATAGGTTCTGAAGAGTTGTCGTGTTACAAAGAGAACATTCAAAATAGATTTGATCAGGCACTTAGGCCGTTTCATTTTCTCGTCCATATGACTAATTCAGTATATAGAAGAAAACGGCTTCCAGATCCAAGAAGGTGAATTTTTCCACAAAGTATCCGGATTTTTTTTCCTCCCCTGACTCTACGTGTCCATTACAATGTTTAATATAATCTTTTGTTTCGATTTTTTAACTCTGCTCTTAGTAGTTAAAGAATAATAGCAATTTTAAGGTTTTTTTGTATGGGAGGTGCCACTACCCATGAATTACTCCCATTGAATTAAAAGTTTAGTTTTGCCACGCCCATTTTTGTACCTTAGGAGGTAAATTTCAAAAAATCACTTCGTAGTACGCTCTCACGTCGGGAAATCAACACCCTGTCCAAATTTCAAGCTCCTAGGGTAAAATTTAGATTTTTTCGATTTTCTGGCTTTTCTTTTTTCCTAAACCACTCTTGCTTTGACACGAACAAAATACAAAAAAAATCAGGCAAATCCGTCGGTTCGTTCTCCCGAGATGCTCTGGCACACACAGGACATTTCATTTTTATATATATAGATAGATAGATATTATTATCATTATTATTATTGAAACCCATTTAATTATTCAAACATATTTTTATAGATAACTTAAAAAATGTTAAAATAGGCATATTGTTTTATTATATTATTAATCTTAATACTAACTCTAAGAAAACATCATTTCTATCTTTTCAACAATATATTTAAGACATTTTGTAAAAATTTATCATAATTTGGCAAAGCGCTAAATCTTTACTTAGACCACACCTCTTTCAATAGGCTTGCAATACAATTTTCCATTGCATAATTTTGGGTCTATAGTAAAATAAGTGAAGCAGCGATTGCCAACAATTCTGATATTTCGCAATTGGTGTCAGCCAAAAACTGCAAGTCGGACTTTCTTCAAAAGTCACGTACACCAAAATTGAGTGAATGTGAAAACTCACTAGAACATAGTGAGAATAGAATTTAAGAAAAGCTTGCAACGAAGGTATTGTTAATACCTAAAGATTGTAGTTTAACCAACCTCAAGTGGAGGTTCTAAAATAGTAAAAGTGTCTTTTTAATAGTAAATGTAATAAAAGTGTTTTTTCTAAAAATAAAAAGGGTTCATAATAAATAAGTATAAAGGAAATTATATAGAATATACAACACATCAAGCTATTTCAATTCTGCCAAAACACCCCGACCGCACGTCCTGGCACAACTCCAAACGGAAAGTGCAACTGATAAAAGCAAGAGCGACTCCTTCTGCGCGCTCAGAACAACCCCTGGGGTAGTACATACAAAATAGTACTAAAAAAAGATAAAGGGAAGAGTAAGTAATGCGCCGACGTGTCCGGATCGTAGCTGGCCTTATTCCGCAGCACGAATCTTTCACCATTCCCAGAAGCCTAAAATGCGAAACCAGAGCGACCGGTGACAACTAAGGAAGTGCTAGATGCCCTATGCAGTTGGACAAATTCTGGAGAGAATAATATGCACCCGCTTGGAATTCATCACAGAAGAGTAGACAGGTCTATCGGAATGGCAGTACGGATTCAGAACAAAGCGCAGTACTGTTGACGCAATTGCCACAGTATGTTATATCGCTGGAAAAATATGGCTGGGGCGATAAATAATACTGTGCTGTGGTGACACCAGTCATTAAAAATGTATTCAACTCCGCAAACTGGAGCCTAAATGTACTGAATGAGCTGGGAATCCCTGACTACCTGTTAAGCATTACAGCCAACCACTTTCAGAAAAGGACACTCCTATACGACATAGGGCCTAAACAATACGAAGTAACTGGTGGAGTTCCACAAAGCTCAGTTCTTGGTCCCCTCCTGTGGAACATCATGTACGACGGAATCTTCAAAATCCAAAAACCTGAAGGCGTGATTGCAATGCTGCAATAACAATTGTTAGGTCGTGGCTAAAAATCGCAGGTCCACTACTGGAAGAACATAAGACCGAAGCCGTTCTTATCAGTAGCCGGAAAAAAACTGGAGCGAATTGAAATTCGAATCGGTAAACACACCAATACATCGTCACCTCACCTGAAGTACCTGGGAGCCCTGCTAGATCACAGGCTGAACTTTAGAGAATATCTGGCACAGACCGGAACTAAATATGTCCGAGTTAGATCTGCTCTTGCAAGGTTGATGTCCAACGTTGGATGCCCCAAACAGCCGATTAGGAAACTACTAGCCTGTGCCAACACATTGACAATAATGTATGCGGCGCCGATATGGGTTGCGGCAACAGAGTGTCAATCGTACATGAAAGGAGTAAAATCTGCATACAGGCTATCATCACTGCAAGTATGCTGTAGATTTAGAACAATCTCGAAAGATGCAGCAAATGTAATTGCTGGTAGAATACCCATCGAAATGGCGGCGAAATAGGCAACAGAAACTCGCACTAACCGTACACTACACGGAAGTGTGTCCCTAACAATGAAGCGGGCTATAAGAAACAGCGCCATGATAGAATGGCAAAGAATATGGGACGTTTCGACAAAAGGAAGATGGACACACAGGTTGATCCCAAATTTGAGTATATAGAAAACATGGCGAAACCATCTACCACCTGACGCAATTCCTTTCAGGTCACGGATGTTTTCAGGAATTCCTATATAAATATAAATACGTAGACGACCCATACTGCATATACTGCGTGGGCAAAGGCCAAAGAGCAAAAAGCAGAAAATGTGCTGATAGAATGCGTAAGATTTAGAAGCGAGAAATTCCAGTTGGAGGAACTCACAAATAAATCGGTGTCTCCAGAAGGAATAATCAAGTTCATGCTTACGTCCATTGATGCATGGAAAGCAGAATATTAATAAAAATTATGCAACGAGTGCGCCAAGACGAGCAATTAAACCAAAGCTGCAGTCGCAACACACAACGAACGAAATCAGATGAATAACTGATAATATCCTGCCCGACGAAGTAATGCCTTGACTGGCGCATGGGTTTAGCAGGAATGCGAAGTAAAAGAAGATGGTTTTAGTAAAAATCCGACACATTTGGAAGCACGGGCTTCTTTTTTTTTTACAAATTAACCAACGCTCAGGGGATGCCCCCTATTCATGCAATGCACAGTGTTGATCGTAAGAAGGGATGATAGGTTAAATGGAGGGGGGAAAGATGGAGTAGTGTCGATGAATGTTTGTTTTGAACTTGCCAATATCAAAAATGTCGGGAAAAACAGACGCAGGGAGATTGTTCCACAAAAGTATCGTGCGACTGAAGAACGAATTCTCTCGGTAATGCGTGGTTCTATTGAGAGCCGAGTGAACTACGAAGGGGTGGGCTTGGTTCGATGCCCGAGTAGAACGAGACAACACACGATCAGGCCATGTATTTCCCTCGAACACTTACCATTGTAATACCTATAGAACAGGCTTACACACCCAACGGTCCTTCGGTGCTCAAGAGAACCAATAGACGATGAAATATTTTCATCCCCTATTAAATATATTGCACGTTGTTGGATTCTATCCAGGAATTCCAAAGAAGATTTTGAAGCCCCTGCCCATATGTGCGAATTGTATTACATCTTTGGCCGAATATAGACAGTGCGGTGTAGACAGTGCGCAAGTCAGCAGGAGTGAAGTATGTCTTACACCGTTTTAAAAAACCGAGGCACTTGGCCGCCTCTTTCGACACGTCAAATATGTGATCATTCCAACGGAGATCACATTGAATTGATATGCCCAGAACGTCAAGAGCAGCTGACTCTGCAATATCCACAGCACCCATATTAAGGGGAGGTAGGGTTGAATCCATTCTTTTGTGAGATAACAGACAACATTGGGTCTTGCGTGCATTAAAATCAACTCTATTTGCAAGACCCCACTCGGAGATTGTTTTAAGGTCATTATTGAGTTTGTCCATTGTGCGTCTTTTACTCTCAATCTCCAAAGAGGTTGGGCGCTTTTTGAACGAGTATGAATGACAAATGTTGCTATCATCTGCAAAGGAATGGATTGGGTTCTGGGTCAATGACAGAAGGTCACTGCGGAACTCCAGAATTGATGAAATGTTGTTCCGAAAGAACACCATCCATCGCAACTCGTATTGAACGACCATGGAGAAAACTCAAAATCCATCGAGTAAAAGATTGACCGACACCATATGCAATTAGTTTTGAAACGAGGGCTTTATGCCACACTCGATAAAAAGCCTTGGAGATATCAAGAGCAAAAGCCTTGCTCTCCCCGAAAAGGTGAACACAATTATTCTACTTTTCGGAGAGGACCGCCATCAAGTCACCTGTTGATCTGGTCCTACGGAAACCGTATTGTCGGTCACTGAGCAATTCGTTGTGCTCAAGATAGTTCACAAAGTGGAAGTTAATTACGCTCTCCATTACCTTGGAGAGTACAGAGCATATTGCAATGGGTCGGTAATTGGCAGGGTTCGTGGCCTCGCCCTTTTTCGGAACTGGCTGGACATTGGCAACCTTCCAACAAGATGGAAAAACTCCTGTCGTGTAAGAGATGTTGAAAAGGTTACGCAACGGACAAGCCAGCGTTGACGCGCACTTCTTCAACACATGGGCAGATATGCCATCTGGCCCAGAGGCTTTGTTAATGTTGAGGTTTGCTAAAACCTTTTTAACTGCCCGAGTTCGAAAATGTATCTCCGGCATTGCAGATGAATCAAAATCGACATCGGGCAGTGGTTGATTACTATCTGGGAGCGTTGAATTATTTGCAAATAATTCTGCCAAGAGATTAGTTTTATCAACCGGGTCAGTGAAGGTCTGGCCATTCATACTAAGAGTCAGAAGAAAGCATGCTCAGCGAGTGGAATCTCAGTATACTCCGCCCAATCCTTAAGAAGGGGGATCCCACGATTAGCGCCAACTACCGTGGGATAAGTCTATCCAATATCGCGTATAAGGTTCTAACGAGCGTATTATGTGAAAGACTGAAGCTCATCGTCAAAAGACTGATTGGACCTTATCAGTGCGGCTTCAGGCCTGGCAAGTCCACCATAGACCAGATTTTCACATTGCGTCAAATCCTGGAAGGACCAAAGAAAGGAAAATCAATTTCTCGTCGACTATAAAGCTGCGAACGATTCTCCGATAAGGAGTCGCTTACCACCGCCATCTCTGAGTTCGGTATACGTGTGAAACTTATAAGGCTTTGCAGGATGACCGAGCGACACACGTTGCTCAGTGATAGTTGGGAACAACCTCTACGTCACGATGTTTCAGACAAAGCGATTCCCTATCTTGTGACTTTTTCAAACTAATAATGGAGAAGTTTGTAAGAGCTGCACAACTCTATCACTATGACACTTTCTTCAACAAGAGTTCCATGCTGCTCGGGTACGCTGATGATATTGACATCATTGGGCAGAGCTCACGAGCAGTCAGTGCAGCATTCTCCAGTTTTGAAAGGGAATCGCAACGAATGGGTCCTGCGGTAAACGAGGATAAGACAAAGTACCTGGTATCAACAAAGAAAAAGGCGTCTTGGAAAATGCGTTACTATTGAACACCACAACTTCGTAGTTGTGAAGGACTTCGTCTACTTAGGAACCAGAAGCAACAAGGAAAACAATGACAACCTGGAGATTAGCCAAAGAATAATTCTTGCCAACAGGTGTTACTTTGGGCTCAGTAGGCAATTGAGGAGCAGATCTCTCTCTCGACGGAAAAAAATTACGCACTATAAGTCGCTCATCATGCCAGTTCTCCTCTATGGCGCTGCGGCATTGACGCTTGCCAACACCGATGAGCGAGCTTTAGGACCGTTGGAGAAAAAGATTCTTCGGAAAATCTATGGCCCGATATGCATTGAAAACGAGTACAGAATTAGATAAAACGTTGTATGAGCTCTACGACGGCATTGACATAGTCAGGCGCATTAAGTTCCAGCGCCTACTCTGGCTTGGACATGTCGTGCGTATGGATGAAAGCGCTCCAGCAAAAAAGGTATTCAGTGGTGGTCAACGTAGAAGAGGGCGTCCGAATCTCCAGTGGAGCGACCAAGTGCGAGAACACCTGACAACACTTGGAGCGCGCAATGCAGAATCGACTGGCGAGGGGTAATTGCTGGGTTACCGGGTTTACTTCTCTATCGGTGGAATTGCTGTCATCATCACCGGTCATCAGTTTAGAGAAGCGATCCATCCATATTTTCAGTGTGCTTTGGATATCAGTTGCTAGATTCCCGTTCTAATCTTTGCAGGAAGAGGATCCGGATTTTGAACCTCCGGTTAGGCGTCTTATTTTCTCGAAGACTTTTCTAGCCTCTTTCCTGTTCCCATGCATCTCAATCTCCTCACACTCACATTTTTCTGCCTCTCATTTTACGCCTGAAAAGACGCCTCTCTTCTCCTTCTATCGCAGCTCACGTAGCTACTATGGCGAATCTGTACGCAGATGGATCATAACACTGATTCCGCAGGGGCGCACATTGGGAAAAATATAGCCAAAATGTTCGAATTGGAGGTAACTAAAAATGTTTGAATTTAAACTTCTTTCTTCGTTTTTCGTAACTTGGACACATCAATTATGTAGAAAATCAGTTTTGCAAGTCATTTGACCCAAGAGCTTACGGTCTACGGTCATCTAAAGTGAGCTTATTTTGATCGAATTTTTCATTACCAAAAAAATTTAATTGTCAAAGATGTATACAAATTGCTGTAGAATCACCATTTTTGATTGTAGTCTGATAATTTTTAGTATTTATATTAAGAACATTAATGAAAACAATTTAGATAAAAATTGTATTTCAGTTGTATGCATGTTTGAAATATCTACAGATTAGTTCAACTAGACAGTTTGTTGGCACACCGAGTGCTGAGGATGTCACAAAGAAAAATTTAAAAATACAAAATTTGATTGATATTTTAAAGTTTATTTTAAGGTTAAGAAAGAAAACAGTGTGTTTTGCATTTGAGTTTCGCGAATTTATTAAAATGTCACTTCACCAATTCACTTCATCACTTTTTCTTTTCAGTGTGGTTTCTTCTGGAGCCATATTTATTTCAAAAATTAGCAATATGTTTCGTTTTATTTATTTTAAAATTTTAATTATATATTTTATGAGTTTTGTAAACAATTTAATGATGTTTTGTTTTAAATTTTTCGAAATTTTATCTAAAAACAAATGTTCGCCTGGCGAACAAAGTAATGGCTGTGGCGGATTAGAAACACGAATTGAAATGTGTAATTTCAATTTAAAGGGTCGAGTGGGTCGCGGCAAATACAATATAATAAATGCAAATATTTTACCTTATTTTCAGTGGGTTGTGCCAAGTGTTTTGTAAATACATTGTTGATCTTCCTTCTGTTGTTTTTATCCTTCCTGTTGTTGTTGTGTTTGTGTTGATTGTTGATTGTATTTTTGTTTTTAATTGTTTATGTTTATTGTCGCGGGACCGAATGGCGCGTTGACGGGTTTTTGGGTTTGTTTATTTAGGTGTCGCGGTGACGGGTGAATTTAGTTTTAGGAAAACTTTAAATCTTTAAACTTTAATTGTCGGGTGGGTTTCGTGCGCTCGGTTTTCAATAAACACACGTTCACAGAGCCGACGGTCGATCGGTTCGCCGCAGTAATCGATAAATAATCGATTGTGTTTATATGACGGACGGAGATGTTCAAACATATCGAGTTTACGTTTGTACGTAAACATTCCGCCCGCCTTGCAGTGTCTGCAATACTTCATTTTTTAAATTCATTTTTTTATATTATTAGGGTCTTAGGGTCTAGGGTAGTTTTTTAAGGACAGCTCATTGGGTTGGGGGCTCAGAGACTACATGGACCAGAGAGTGTCCAGCCGAACGCAGTGCTCTCCACTGCCACTGCGTATCCACTTTCGCAGTTAAAAACTCCCGAATTCAATATTTGCGGATAAACATCCGCACCGAACTCTAGCATCACTGGGTCGGAAGCCGTAACTTTTGGGTCGGCGAGCATCATGTGAGTGAATCGGCTCAAGATGGCTTCATCAACATCACGCTCGCACGGCTTCCTAGGCAACTCGGTTGACACTAGTGCGTTAATGTCGCAACTAAATGGGTCGTCAAACCGAGGACCCACTACCACCTTACAAATTTTTAAATTATCGAGGCGACTCGTACTCAGCTTCAGCTTATTGATGAGCTGCTGAGCGATGATGGTGATATTTCTTGTCGGGTTCACCAAAGCTCGTACTAGATGGCCATTTTTGCCATGGTTCACTTTGATAGTGGCAGTGGGTATAAGGGTCTGCCTTAAAAACATGCTTGGGTTAGCAAAAGGTGTGTGGTTTGTGGAATTGCCTGGATTCTCAGCGGGTCGCTTGTTGCTCGCATTGCTTGCGTTCGCAACGGGTCGTTTAAGTCCTGCACTGCTTGGGTTCCGGTCGCCTTGATTGATTCGCGAATGTCCATGCAAGCTTGTGTGGTGCCTTTCTTGGCATACCGCACACCTTTCCTTGCTGGTGCAGCTATCAATAAGATGCGACCGGGCCAAACAGTTAATGCAGTAATGATACTGCATCACCACCTCATACTTCTCCACCAGGTTCTTCTCTCCACCAGGTTCTTCTCCCTGAACCTGAAGCAGGTGGACAGGCGATGATCTTGGCGGCAAATTCCACACGCCACATGTTCGGTCGAGGGTCGAGTGTGTCGTCCAGTTGAATCGGTACGACGGCTAGAGTCGGCGACGTTAAGTCGAGAAGACTTTTTGTTGCGCCAGCTGGTGTTGTTGTTGCGGTTGCCCTCGGTGCGACTGCCATTGCTCGTGCATTGGTATTGTAGTCGTTGGGGTTGTTGCACCACCTGTTGTTGGGGCGCTTGCTGTTGGCTCGCTTTTTATTGGCACCGCTGTGGTTGGAGCGCTTATTATTTGCGCGCTTGGAGTTTGTACCGCTGTTGTTGGCAACGCTGCTGACGCGCTTGTTGTTTGGGGCCATGGCTACTGAAAAATAAGGGTGGGTCAAATTGTATATTGCCATGGCGACCTAAATGGGTATTTATTGGGTGGGTAGGACTACTAGTTTTGAATGGGTCTAGTAGTAGTCCCTTTGGCCGTTCGAATATCGACGACTCTGGTTCTTGAGTCTGAACCTAGATACGTTTTTACTACTCGCCCTAGGGTCCACTCGTTTAGGGGTAAATTCTCGTGTCGAATAACAACGAGATCATTTACTTCAACGCATTTCTTGCGGGTTTTTCCATTTATAGCGTTTATGCAATTCTTTAAGAATGGAAAGATGAATCCATTTGTTACAGAAATGGTGATGTAATATCTTCAGCTTCTGCCAACGATTTACAACATTTAGAGTCGAGTTGCTTAAATCGGGTTCAGCTGGGGTCAATAATGGAGTACCAATTAGAAAGTGTCCTGGGGTCAATGGCGAAAAATCGAGTGGATTTTCGCTTGAAGGGCTTAAGGGTCGTGAATTAAGGCAACCTTCAATTCGTGCAAGCAAAGTCGAAATCTCTTCGAACGTAAATCTTTGACTTGCAGATATCTTTTTTAAATGTGTCTTGAAACTTTTGACGCCGGCTTCCCAGAGTCCACCCATGTGTGGAGCTCCGGGTGGATTAAAATGCCAGGTTAGTTCTTGATGACTGTGGGTCGCTACTACTTGGGTCTGCAGTGTCTTTATAAAATCTTGCCGATCTTTCTTCAGCATTTGTGCTGCTCCGACAAAATTAGTTCCGTTGTCGGAGTAAATGGCGGCAGGACATCCGCGCCTCGAAAAAAATCGGAAAAAAGCCGCTAAAAAGGCTTGGGTCGTAAGATCACTGGCTGGTTCAAGATGAACCGCTTTTGTTGCAAAGCAAACAAACACGCACACATAGCCTTTTGTAATCAAACAGGCTCGCCCGGTGTAATTTTTGATTTCAACGGGTCCTGCGAAATCTACACCTGTGTTTGTGAATGGGCGCGTGACTTTGCTAATCTACCATGTGCTCTTAATAGACCTTTACTGTCTATAAATGGGTTTAGGGTCAGTAGTGAACTTTTGGACGAAATTTGGGTTTTATTCGTCAAAGCGATATATTCATCAGAAAAACACATTTTCTGATTCACTACTATGAGTCTTTCTTTTACCATCTTAATTTCCTCGGGTACTATTTCAATAGTTAAGTACGTACGCTAAGACTCTTAATGCTTTCGGAAGTGTGGAAAATCGTTCCAACACATACTCTTGGGTCGTGATCGCAAATGTCTTAATAGGTTTAAGATCAAAGGTCGATCGGGTCAGTGGACATTGGCCATTCATCTCTTACGCACATTAGCCAACTTGGACCGTTCCACCAGAGTTCATGTTCTGCCAGTTCTAGCGCAGAACAACACCGGCTTGCTACGTCCGCCGGGTTTTCGTGTGAATCGACATGTTGCCAATTTTCAACACCAACGCTTTCTGTAATGGTTGAAATACGGTTGGCTACAAAAGTGGTCCAAGTGCAGGGCGGTTTATTGAGCCAGGCTAAGACAATAGTCGAGTCTGTCCAAAAGTACGTATTGTACTGGGTCATGTCTATTTTAGGTAAAATGGCATCAACTATATTTGCGATCAAAACAGCACCGCATAGTTCGAGTCGTGGCAGTGAAACTGTTTTGACGGGTGCTACACGCAAAATCCGTGAAATTCAACGGAAACGTCGGGTGCGAAATGAGTCCATCTGGGAATCTCAATTCTGTTTATCGATGGATAACCATCGATAAACGATTGCCATCGACTTTGGGTCAACGGGTTAAGAATATCGTCCCACTCAGTTTTGCCGAGCAACACCTGTTGCATAATTACTATAATTGGCGCTAACCAACCAGCAGGGTCAAATAGCTTCGCAATAGAAGACAAAACTTCGCGTTTTGTGTATGCATCTTTTAGTTCGATGAGTGGGACTTGAAAAAAGAAAATATCTTTTTTAGCATTCCATCGAATGCCTAGGGTCTTTGCATTACCTTGACATTGCTCAGATAAATTGAGTAAATCTGTTAGCAGCAAGTGTTCTTGTGGCAGATTTTCCAATATTTCGGGTGCGTTCGCAATCCACTTGCGCAACGAAAATCCTGCTGATTTAAAAGCAGCGATTAACTCATCTCGAGCATTAATAGCACTTTCAATCTCATGAGTGCCTGCCAGAACATCATCTACATACAAGCAGTTTCGTAGAATATACGAAGCCTGTGGGTCTCATGTACGTCGTGCGCTAATTGCTGTAGGGTCCGAATGGCAACGAAAGGGGCACAGTTAACACCAAATGTAACTGTTTGCAACTCATAATCCTGAATGTGTTCTTCTAAGGATTTCCTAAACAAAATTCTTTGATAGGGTGAGTGTGCAGGGTCGACGCAAATTTGACGATACATTTTTTCAATGTCTGCATTAAAGACAAATTTGAAAAGACGCCATTTAATAATTTGCAAAACTAAATCTTGTTGTAGAACGGGTCCAGTATGCAACACATCATTTGGGCTCTTGCCGTTGGCAGTATTGCTGGATGCATTAAATACAACACGCAGCTTTGTTGTGACACGATCTGGTTTTATGACTGCATGATGTGGTAAATAGTAGTGGGTGGGTGTGCAAGATTTAGCTTGCGAATGAGTCACTTTTCTAATATGACCAAGTTGCAAATATTCGCAAATCGCTTGTTCATATTCTGCTTTAACAGCGGGTCTTTTGAGTAAGGACTTTTCATTTCTCAAATATTGCGCCATTGCAATATGTCTTGATTGTCCAAGATCAATGCAATTTGGGTCTTTAAATGGCAGGGTTCTCGGCGTAATGTCTGTATGAAATTGTTTTCACAATTCATATCTGCATTTGAGAGGGTCGTGGATTTTGGTACTTCTTCAATTTCCCAGAAACGAGTCAATAAAGTATCGAGGGTCACTTTATTAAAATATGTAACAATATTTTTGGGTCTTGACTCAAGAATTGGCCCAGAAAGTATTCAGCCGAATTCAGTTTCTTGCGCCAACAAAGATTCTACAATGTTGTGATGAACACCGTTACGTATAATTTGTGGGTATAGATCATATCCTATGATCATATCCACGGGTCGGGTTTTATAAAACTGGATATCAGCCAACTGTATACCATTTAAATTTCCATAGAGGGTCGGGTCGATTTGATATGATGGCAAGTCACTTGTGATAGTCTTAAGAACAAGTGCTTGCGTTTTGACTCTGAAATTCGGGTTAATCGGTGAACGCAATGTCAATGGACACGATTTGGACGGGGTTGCTGCAACTGTTTGGTTGATTCCTGTTACCTGAGGGCCTACGGCGTGATAAAAGTCGCTCCGTGATAAAAGTCGCTTCTGATCCAGAGTCGATTAGAGCGCGCGCCAAGAACATTTCGCCTTCGTGTTCAATGTTGAGCATTGCTGTTCCCAGAGAATGTTCTTCATCGCAAAACGTGTCTCTTCGATGTCTTGGGTGGGTCTTGAGTCAGTGGACTGTATAAGGGTCGTGAAAGCTTGCCGCTGTGAAGTTGACGGCTGATCAGATTTAGATGCAGCTGCACTTGTGCTTGGGCGGTCTTTTGGGTCTGCTTTCGGGTCTAGCGATGCTAAATGTAAAAGCGAATGATGCTTTTTGCTACAAAAGACATTTATATCCGCTCTTACAGTCCCTGATGCTGTGAGATACTGCTAAACAATTAAAACAGCACTCAAATCTTTTTACAGCAAATTCTGCAAATGGCACCATCAACTTCCCATTTTGATGGCTTGGCATGGATAGGTCTTGGCTCAACAAATCTGGGTCTTGTCGTTTTTGTTGCAAATGTATTTGGTAAAACATTGGTGTGAAAAGAATTCACACGTTTGTCTCCCCAAGTTTTGGGTCCAGCATTACTGGAAACCGTTGACTAGTCTTCGTAGTCGAAGACTTAATGTCGCCAACAGATTCAAGGGTCTTGTATGTTTGGGTCAAAAACTCCATTCAGGAATTTCTGAACTATCTGCTAGAGATCTTTCAAATATCTCTAGCGTGTTTTTGGGGAGACGGGTCGAACACAGATAAACTAGAATTGGACTCCAGTTATCTGTGTCTATATCCAACATTTGCAGGGTCGTCACACAGTTGTTGATTGTCCGTTGTAACTTTTTAATAGAGCTACCGGACTCAGACGAAACTGGTGGCAAATTCAATAGGGTCTTGAGTTGAGCATTTACTTGCATTCTTTTATTCTCGTATTGTTCAACGAGATTACTCCACGCCAGTACAAAACCATCATTGGTAAGAGGAGCATTTTTAACAATGTCTCTTGCTTCGCCTCGGGTCTTTTGATTAAGATGGAAAAGTTTTTCCACATTGCTTAATCTGGCGTTGTTGATGTAGAGAGTAGAAGACATATCTCTAAAAGTGGGCCACGTGACGTAGTCACCATCAAAATTATCCGTGTCACACGTGGGTAAATGAATAGAGGGTGCAAATTGAATTGAGGTCGTTTATTCTCTTGCCTTAGGAGTTTCAATTGGTTGTTTTAGGGACTCCATTAGTTCTGAAAGGGAAGAATTACAGCGTCTATATGCGTTGTATCCTTTCATATATTTATCTTTCAGCTTCTTTCGGTCCACATCGGGACTGTCGGGGAGGCATGAGGTACTAAATCTTGGGTAGGAGTCTCGCAAATAGTTTACTCAAATTCAATAATGTCGTTTCCGAATTGAATAAATGCTGTCAGAGCCGCCAACTTTTTTATTATTGGGGTTGTGTTTAAATAATATTCAATTTAAATAACTTCAGACATTCTGAAAAATTTCAATAATAAAATGTTGGGTCTGGATGGCTTAATTTAAAAAATGATTTTTAAATTAATAATGAGTCGCAATACTTTTTCAAAAAATAAATTTGAAAAAATTCACAAAAAATTTATAAGCAAATTAATTTTGAGTGGGTCAATGTGATTAATCTTCAAAAATTATTTTGGATTTTCACGGGTCGTATATATTTTTTCAGAAAACTTCAAAAAAAATTTAAAAACTTTATATAAAAATAAATAAAATTATTTTTGGGTGTGTATGTGTTAACAGCAATTATTATTACCAACGAAACGTATTGCAAAACTTAGTTTTTTAGATAAAAATTCAACAAATTTTGAAAATTTTATCTTTGGGTCGCAATGGGTTAACTTTAAAATTTTATTTAGTGGTAAACCGGGTCGCAAATAAAATTTTATAGCGTAGTTAAGCTTTTTGGGTCGCAATGTGTTAAAAATCAAAAATAATTTTTATAAAAATTCGATAAAAGAATTTATTTTGTAAAAAAAAATTCTTAAACTT
Organism: Dryomyza anilis; assembly: GCA_951804985.1. Lineage (NCBI taxonomy): Eukaryota > Metazoa > Arthropoda > Insecta > Diptera > Dryomyzidae > Dryomyza > Dryomyza anilis. The sequence goes on from OX638132.1 coordinate 48,242,824, forward strand.
TATTTAAAAAATCAATTAAATGATTTTGGGTCGCTATGGGTTAAGCTTTAAAAAATATTTTTGATAAAAAACGGGTCTGCTAATTTTTTATAATAGTTTTTCTATAAAAAATTGTTAAATATCAAGAAAAATTATTTTTTGGTCTAAATGGGTTAAAAAAGCTTAAATGTGGGTATAAACGGGTTAAAAATTGCTCAATAGTCAATTTCCAAAAAATATGGGATATTTTTTGGTTCCCACGGGTAATTTATAAAATCCCACGAAAACACTATTTTAGTGAACAACGTGGCAAACCTGTAAACACTCGACAGCAGCTCTCGTTACTGTCAGTGTATAAGCAAGAATAATAGAATAATAAGATTACGCATTGCGCATGTACACCCTGTATTGCTGACGTCAAAAACTATGGAATGTCAAGTAAAGGAAATTAAATTAAGACATTTAATAAATTACAAATATTTGTTTCAATGAAATTTTGTTTTTGAAAACATTTTTGGCAAAAAACATTGGCTACCGGCAGTTTCCTCAGTGAATGCATCAACTATCGTCATCGACATTTTTGCACATGGACATTGCAACAATATTCTGGCACAATGGAAAAATTACAGTTGTCAAAAAACATCTACGTACATGCGCAGAAGATTCAAGTTTTGAACAACGTTCTGCGCAATCTTTGTTTCTATTATTCTTGGTGTATAAGTGTGTATGTCTATTTGTTTTATGAGCAAATAAAGCAAATAAACAAACGAGTGCAGCGGCGAGTAGATAGCTGAAACAAATGAAACAAAAATATTTGGCGATTTTGTTAAATAAAATATATTGTAACAATTCAAAAATGTGAAAATAAATAAAATCAATTGGTTTTGTAAAATTATATTTAACACTTTGTGAACGTATATTTCTTTTAAAACGTATCGTATAATACGATCGTTTTGTTTGGGTCGGGTCGGTTTGCAAAAAATACGATTTTTATTGCAAAAACAATTTCACTGTAGTTCCACAATTGTTTTATTTTGTTATTATTTTCACTTTTAACACGGGTCGGGTCGTTTTTAATTAAATTAAAATTAACGCCAAATATTTTTATTGTTTCAGCGGGTCAATCCTTGCCAAAACTATTTCGTAGTCCTTTTAATAAAGGCTCGAAGTGACCAAATGTTCGGCTGGCGAACGAAGTAATAGCTGTGGCGGATTAGAAACACGAATTGAAATGTGTAATTTCAATTTAAAGGGTCGAGTGGTTCGCGGCAAATACAATATAATAAATGCAAATATTTTACCTTATTTTCAGTGCGTTGTGCCAAGTGTTTTGTATATAAATTGTTGATCTTCCTTCTGTTGTTTTTATCCTTCCTGTTGTTGTTGTGTTTGTGTTGATTGTTGATTGTATTTTTGTTTTTAATTGTTTATGTTTATTGTCGCGGGACCGAATGGCGCGTTGACGGGTTTTTGGGTTTGTTTATTTAGGTGTCGCGGTGACGGGTGAATTTAGTTTTAGGAAACTTTAAATCTTTAAAATTTAATTGTCGCGGAGACGGGTGGGTTTCGTGCGCTCGGTTTTCAATAAACGTAACGAGTGAAGTATTATTTGCGGTGACCGTTGACAGAGCCGACGGTCGATCGATTCGCCGCAGTAATCGATAAATAATCGATTGTGTGGATATGACGGACAGAGATGTTCAAACATATCGAGTTTATGTCTGTACGTAAACACAAATGTTGAGTTTTCAAAAAAAGGTTACTGGCGACTTAATTTTGAAAGATGACTTAACCTGTATATACTTCAACCATGTTTTAATTTTTATGTTTTTAAAAAGATTGTGTATTTTCAAAGGCATAGATTTTCAAAGGTTTGGATCATCTCGGATCAAGCAATGTCAGTACCAAATTTATCTGCAACTATTTGTAACTAATTAAGAAATTTCGATTTTAATATATCTCCAAAAGTATAATATATATATATATATATATATATATATATATATATATATATATATATATATATATATATATATATACATATATATATATATATATACATAATATAATATATAATATAATATAATATAATATAATATAATATAATATAATATAATATAATATAATATAATATAATATAATATAATATAATATAATATAATATAATATAATATAATATAATATAATATAATATAATATAATATAATATAATATAATATAATATAATATAATATAATATAATATAATATAATATAATATAATATAATATAATATAATATAATATAATATAATATAATATAATATAATATAATATAATATAATATAATATAATATAATATAATATAATATAATATAATATAATATAATATAATATAATATAATATAATATAATATAATATAATATAATATAATATAATATAATATAATATAATATAATATAATATAATATAATATAATATAATATAATATAATATAATATAATATAATATAATATAATATAATATAATATAATATAATATAATATAATATAATATAATATAATATAATATAATATAATATAATATAATATAATATAATATAATATAATATAATATAATATAATATAATATAATATAATATAATATAATATAATATAATATAATATAATATAATATAATATAATATAATATAATATAATATAATATAATATAATATAATATAATATAATATAATATAATATAATATAATATAATATAATATAATATAATATAATATAACATAATAAGGTAATTCACGAAACGTAGCAGTTGCGATGTAGAGTAGCAGTTTTGTCAAGTAGCAGTTGTGCAACAACAAAATACATTGGTGGCAAAAACAAAAATTATCTGCTAATCTACTTCGCTAAAAGCTTGAGTTTACTTCGTGGTACTTTTGTAGTTTTCTAGTGATGCTGAATTTATGACTTTTGAGTACTTGATATTACAGACAGTGTTTGATTATTGAGTTGAAATTTACCAAAATGCATTATATTTTAATGAAAATATATATTTTTAATGAATATGTACATATATGCATGTGAATAAATCAGATATGATGGCATAATATCCACAGTTTTCAGAATAAATATTAACGAGTTCCTATATAAGGTATGAGTTTTTTTCTTAAATCGACATCACTAATCTAATTTGTTTACTTTGTTTTAATTATAATGTATTGATATGAGATATTGAATTAAAAATAAGTATACTTATATATTGTATATGGCCAATAAGCAATAAAACTAAAATTTTAATGAAACAAAAACATCTGTTTTTGGTACATCAAACTGAAAACTACCATACTACACAAATTTGAAATAAGTGTGTTCACGAAATATGATACAATTCTACAATACTGCTAATGTACATCGGCAACTGCTTCGTTTCGTGAATACCTTTAATGTAATTAAAAAGTAATACGAAATTACCATATATGTTTTAGGAATGAAGTGTAACTAAATTATAATCGAAATTGAATTTATTTTTTCTCACGTGTAAACATTATTATATTCTCCAGCAGAATCTGTTAAATTTACCATAAATATGTTACAATACCAACATAAAATTTTAATTGCATTTGAATAAACTGTTTCTTGGCTATTTACTTGGATAAAACTATGTTTCGAAACGAAACACAGAAAATGCTAATCAAATCTAAATACAACGTATGTTCGCAACGCTCGTCTTAATTCGAGGCAAGGAATCCACGGAGGCTTCGACTGACGAAGTTGGCAACGTTGTGCAGAATTTTTTACCTGCGCCATCTTTTGCCATCGTTTATCGTTTATATAATATAATATAATATAATATAATATAATATAATATAATATAATATAATATAATATAATATAATATAATATAATATAATATAATATAATATAATATAATATAATATAATATAATATAATATAATATAATATAATATAATATAATATAATATAATATAATATAATATAATATAATATAATATAATATAATATAATATAATATAATATAATATAATATAATATAATATAATATAATATAATATAATATAATATAATATAATATAATATAATATAATATAATATAATATAATATAATATAATATAATATAATATAATATAATATAATATAATATAATATAATATAATATAATATAATATAATATAATATAATATAATATAATATAATATAATATAATATAATATAATATAATATAATATAATATAATATAATATAATATAATATAATATAATATAATATAATATAATATAATATAATATAATATAATATAATATAATATAATATAATATAATATAATATAATATAATATAATATAATATAATATAATATAATATAATATAATATAATATAATATAATATAATATAATATAATATAATATAATATAATATAATATAATATAATATAATATAATATAATATAATATAATATAATATAATATAATATAATATAATATAATATAATATAATATAATATAATATAATATAATATAATATAATATAATATAATATAATATAATATAATATAATATAATATAATATAATATAATATAATATAATATAATATAATATAATATAATATAATATAATATAATATAATATAATATAATATAATATAATATAATATAATATAATATAATATAATATAATATAATATAATATAATATAATATAATATAATATAATATAATATAATATAATATAATATAATATAATATAATATAATATAATATAATATAATATAATATAATATAATATAATATAATATAATATAATATAATATAATATAATATAATATAATATAATATAATATAATATAATATAATATAATATAATATAATATAATATAATATAATATAATATAATATAATATAATATAATATAATATAATATAATATAATATAATATAATATAATATAATATAATATAATATAATATAATATAATATAATATAATATAATATAATATAATATAATATAATATAATATAATATAATATAATATAATATAATATAATATAATATAATATAATATAATATAATATAATATAATATAATATAATATAATATAATATAATATAATATAATATAATATAATATAATATAATATAATATAATATAATATAATATAATATAATATAATATAATATAATATAATATAATATAATATAATATAATATAATATAATATAATATAATATAATATAATATAATATAATATAATATAATATAATATAATATAATATAATATAATATAATATAATATAATATAATATAATATAATATAATATAATATAATATAATATAATATAATATAATATAATATAATATAATATAATATAATATAATATAATATAATATAATATAATATAATATAATATAATATAATATAATATAATATAATATAATATAATATAATATAATATAATATAATATAATATAATATAATATAATATAATATAATATAATATAATATAATATAATATAATATAATATAATATAATATAATATAATATAATATAATATAATATAATATAATATAATATAATATAATATAATATAATATAATATAATATAATATAATATAATATAATATAATATAATATAATATAATATAATATAATATAATATAATATAATATAATATAATATAATATAATATAATATAATATAATATAATATAATATAATATAATATAATATAATATAATATAATATAATATAATATAATATAATATAATATAATATAATATAATATAATATAATATAATATAATATAATATAATATAATATAATATAATATAATATAATATAATATAATATAATATAATATAATATAATATAATATAATATAATATAATATAATATAATATAATATAATATAATATAATATAATATAATATAATATAATATAATATAATATAATATAATATAATATAATATAATATAATATAATATAATATAATATAATATAATATAATATAATATAATATAATATAATATAATATAATATAATATAATATAATATAATATAATATAATATAATATAATATAATATAATATAATATAATATAATATAATATAATATAATATAATATAATATAATATAATATAATATAATATAATATAATATAATATAATATAATATAATATAATATAATATAATATAATATAATATAATATAATATAATATAATATAATATAATATAATATAATATAATATAATATAATATAATATAATATAATATAATATAATATAATATAATATAATATAATATAATATAATATAATATAATATAATATAATATAATATAATATAATATAATATAATATAATATAATATAATATAATATAATATAATATAATATAATATAATATAATATAATATAATATAATATAATATAATATAATATAATATAATATAATATAATATAATATAATATAATATAATATAATATAATATAATATAATATAATATAATATAATATAATATAATATAATATAATATAATATAATATAATATAATATAATATAATATAATATAATATAATATAATATAATATAATATAATATAATATAATATAATATAATATAATATAATATAATATAATATAATATAATATAATATAATATAATATAATATAATATAATATAATATAATATAATATAATATAATATAATATAATATAATATAATATAATATAATATAATATAATATAATATAATATAATATAATATAATATAATATAATATAATATAATATAATATAATATAATATAATATAATATAATATAATATAATATAATATAATATAATATAATATAATATAATATAATATAATATAATATAATATAATATAATATAATATAATATAATATAATATAATATAATATAATATAATATAATATAATATAATATAATATAATATAATATAATATAATATAATATAATATAATATAATATAATATAATATAATATAATATAATATAATATAATATAATATAATATAATATAATATAATATAATATAATATAATATAATATAATATAATATAATATAATATAATATAATATAATATAATATAATATAATATAATATAATATAATATAATATAATATAATATAATATAATATAATATAATATAATATAATATAATATAATATAATATAATATAATATAATATAATATAATATAATATAATATAATATAATATAATATAATATAATATAATATAATATAATATAATATAATATAATATAATATAATATAATATAATATAATATAATATAATATAATATAATATAATATAATATAATATAATATAATATAATATAATATAATATAATATAATATAATATATATATAATATAATATAATATAATATAATATAATATAATATAATATAATATAATATAATATAATATAATATAATATAATATAATATAATATAATATAATATAATATAATATAATATAATATAATATAATATAATATAATATAATATAATATAATATAATATAATATAATATAATATAATATAATATAATATAATATAATATAATATAATATAATATAATATAATATAATATAATATAATATAATATAATATAATATAATATAATATAATATAATATAATATAATATAATATAATATAATATAATATAATATAATATAATATAATATAATATAATATAATATAATATAATATAATATAATATAATATAATATAATATAATATAATATAATATAATATAATATAATATAATATAATATAATATAATATAATATAATATAATATAATATAATATAATATAATATAATATAATATAATATAATATAATATAATATAATATAATATAATATAATATAATATAATATAATATAATATAATATAATATAATATAATATAATATAATATAATATAATATAATATAATATAATATAATATAATATAATATAATATAATATAATATAATATAATATAATATAATATAATATAATATAATATAATATAATATAATATAATATAATATAATATAATATAATATAATATAATATAATATAATATAATATAATATAATATAATATAATATAATATAATATAATATAATATAATATAATATAATATAATATAATATAATATAATATAATATAATATAATATAATATAATATAATATAATATAATATAATATAATATAATATAATATAATATAATATAATATAATATAATATAATATAATATAATATAATATAATATAATATAATATAATATAATATAATATAATATAATATAATATAATATAATATAATATAATATAATATAATATAATATAATATAATATAATATAATATAATATAATATAATATAATATAATATAATATAATATAATATAATATAATATAATATAATATAATATAATATAATATAATATAATATAATATAATATAATATAATATAATATAATATAATATAATATAATATAATATAATATAATATAATATAATATAATATAATATAATATAATATAATATAATATAATATAATATAATATAATATAATATAATATAATATAATATAATATAATATAATATAATATAATATAATATAATATAATATAATATAATATAATATAATATAATATAATATAATATAATATAATATAATATAATATAATATAATATAATATAATATAATATAATATAATATAATATAATATAATATAATATAATATAATATAATATAATATAATATAATATAATATAATATAATATAATATAATATAATATAATATAATATAATATAATATAATATAATATAATATAATATAATATAATATAATATAATATAATATAATATAATATAATATAATATAATATAATATAATATAATATAATATAATATAATATAATATAATATAATATAATATAATATAATATAATATAATATAATATAATATAATATAATATAATATAATATAATATAATATAATATAATATAATATAATATAATATAATATAATATAATATAATATAATATAATATAATATAACATAATAAGGTAATTCACGAAACGTAGCAGTTGCGATGTAGAGTAGCAGTTTTGTCAAGTAGCAGTTGTGCAACAACAAAATACATTGGTGGCAAAAACAAAAATTATCTGCTAATCTACTTCGCTAAAAGCTTGAGTTTACTTCGTGGTACTTTTGTAGTTTTCTAGTGATGCTGAATTTATGACTTTTGAGTACTTGATATTACAGACAGTGTTTGATTATTGAGTTGAAATTTACCAAAATGCATTATATTTTAATGAAAATATATATTTTTAATGAATATGTACATATATGCATGTGAATAAATCAGATATGATGGCATAATATCCACAGTTTTCAGAATAAATATTAACGAGTTCCTATATAAGGTATGAGTTTTTTTCTTAAATCGACATCACTAATCTAATTTGTTTACTTTGTTTTAATTATAATGTATTGATATGAGATATTGAATTAAAAATAAGTATACTTATATATTGTATATGGCCAATAAGCAATAAAACTAAAATTTTAATGAAACAAAAACATCTGTTTTTGGTACATCAAACTGAAAACTACCATACTACACAAATTTGAAATAAGTGTGTTCACGAAATATGATACAATTCTACAATACTGCTAATGTACATCGGCAACTGCTTCGTTTCGTGAATACCTTTAATGTAATTAAAAAGTAATACGAAATTACCATATATGTTTTAGGAATGAAGTGTAACTAAATTATAATCGAAATTGAATTTATTTTTTCTCACGTGTAAACATTATTATATTCTCCAGCAGAATCTGTTAAATTTACCATAAATATGTTACAATACCAACATAAAATTTTAATTGCATTTGAATAAACTGTTTCTTGGCTATTTACTTGGATAAAACTATGTTTCGAAACACAGAAAATGCTAATCAAATCTAAATACAACGTATGTTCGCAACGCTCGTCTTAATTCGAGGCAAGGAATCCACGGAGGCTTCGACTGACGAAGTTGGCAACGTTGTGCAGAATTTTTTACCTGCGCCATCTTTTGCCATCGTTTACATATTGATGTTTAAAAACAAACAAAAAAGGATTTGGATTTAAATAAATGTATTCTTCCAACATTGTTCTTGTATACGAAGTTGGCAATCGTTGAGAATTGAATTTTCTACCTACGTCTCTTTTGTCGTCGTTTGAAGTATGCATAGGGGCATTTTAAACATACTGATGTTTGAAAACAAACAAAAAATGAATTCTTGTATATAAAGTTGACACTCGTTGATCGGCATTTTCTGCGTACGTGTCTGTAGTTGTTCGTTGAGAAAACGTGTTCGCGTCGGTTTTAATTTTTTTATTTGTAAATTAAATAAATATATAAATTGTCTTATAAAAAATACTAATAGTAACAGAGTATAATATAGTGCAGTATATAATTTCTGAAACTAATGTGATAAAACCACAAATAAAAATCAGTGATTCGCTATGTGCTGTACTGAGATTAACTGTAACTGGACCAAATATAAAGCGAGCCTGGATCGTCTGGTTTAGCATCTGCAGGTGCAATTGTGCATTCATTGATGCTGTCACTTGTACTTGCAGTTTTAAACCAATTATTTATTTATGCATTTAAAAATTTGTATATGAATTCTATTATTATAATTTTCCACTGTGCATGTTTAAAGATTTTTAATAAAAATAAATAAAAAAAACAACAATTTATTATTATTTTATTTTCAGGTTTTTTTCCAAAAATATTTAAATATGTTTCTATGCAAACATACTTTTTGTACTGAAACAACTGATATGTTTCACTGGAAACATTTTTTTTTTTTATTTAATCGAGTTTTAGCTAATTTTTGTTATTAAAGCTTCAATCTACATTTGAGTTGACTTTTTGACAGATTAACATTAAAATGTGCGCAATTATTAACTATATTACACATACGGTTAAAAGGTGATGATACAACATAATTTGTTCTACTAAATGGAAGATAGAATAATGTATCACCATTTCTACTACTTCTACGATTTTGGTTAAAGGTTATATATCGTAGAAGCTCTGGTGAATCCAATTTACCAGTAATGAGTTGATGTGTACACCCAGAAAAAAATTCCCTTAAATCCCATTAAAATTGGTCAATAGGACCATTATTGATTTAATATTACCAACAAAAATAAATCTTTTCATATAAACTCAATTACATTGTCATGGTATTTTCTAATATTTAATGGTATTTTCCGATTAAAATAATAATTTACCCTTTTGACTATTTTTAATAGTAAAAAACTATTATGTATATAGTATTTTTTCTGGTTGTATAGATTACATCAGCATTTTTTCTGCGATCTTCAAGTGATTTCAAGTTTAATAGCTTCAGCCGATCCTCGTATGGTGGAAGATTGTAATTATCAACCCAATTTAAACCATTTAGAGCGAATCGTACAAAGTTTTTTTGTATACGTTCGATACGATCAGTGTGCACTTTATAAAAAGGAAACCATACTTGACTTGCATATTCTAGATGACAACGTACTAGAGTATTATATGGAGTTAATGTAGTCAAAGGACTATTAAATACTTTAGCCCAGCGCTTGATAAAACCAAGCAATGAAGATGCTTTTTTACATATATGTTCAATATGAAGTTTGAACGATAATGTCTTTTAACATATAGTTATACTCTATATTGTTTCTCTTTCGAGAAAATTCCATAGACTGACACTTATCTGGATTAAGTACACCCAGAAAAAAATCATGGTAAATTGATAGTATTTCAATAGAAAAACAATAATTTATACCATTAAAATTGGTCAATATGATGCGTTCCATTAGTTCAGTAATATTGAAACTGTTAATACAATGTGTGGTTGTACCATAAATTTTTTAATCTGATATTTTAATTACAATAAGAAAGACATATACAAATTTAATCATACGTATTATTAATTTTGAGATGCATGGGGACAGGAATGAGGCTCGAAAATTCTTCGAGAAAATAAGACGCCTAGCCGGAGGTTCAAAATCCGGAGCCTCTTCCTGTAAAGATGAGAACGGGAATCTAGTGACAGATATCCAGAGCACACTGAAAATATGGAGGGATCACTTCTCTAAACTGCTGACCGGTGATGATGACCTCAATTCCACCGATAGAGAAGCAAACCCGGCAACCCCAGTACTTGATGACGACGTTGAGATTCCGCCACCCGACCATGACGAGGTCAGAACAGCCATTGCTCGGCTGAAAAACAACAAAGCCGCAGGTGCTGATGGCCTGCCTGCTGAATTGTTTAAGACCGGAGGCGAAGAGCTAATAGAGAGCATGCACGAGCTCGTAAGCAGAATATGGTCGGATGAAAGCATGCCAAGTGACTGGAACCTCAGTGTACTCTGCCCAATCCTTAAGGAAGGGGATCCCACTATCTGCGCCAACTACCGTGGGATCAGCCTACTCAATATCGCATACAAGGTTCTATCGAGCGTATTATGTGAAAGACTGAAGCCCATCGTCAACAGACTGATTGGACCTTATCAGTGCGGCTTCAGACCTGGAAAGTCCACCATAGACCAGATTTTCACATTGCGCCTAATCCAGGAAAAGACCCTAGAAAAACAGATCGACACCTACCACCTATTAGTCGACTATAAAGCCGCCTTCGACACTCCGATAAGGGAACGATTATACGCCGCAATGTCTGAGTTCGGTATACCTGCGAAACTTATAAGGCTTTGCAGGATGACCCTGAGCAACACACGTTGCTCAGTGAGAATAGGAAAAGACCTCTCCGAGCCATTTCATACCGAACGAGGTTTCAGACAGGGTGACTCCCTATCGTGCGACTTTTTTAACTTATTGATGGAGAAAATAGTTCGAGCTGCCGTCAAAGCGGCACTATCCTCAACAAAAGTGTCATGCTGCTCGCATATGCCGACGATATTGATATCATTGGCAGGAGCACACGAGCAGTCAGCGCAGCATTCTCCAGATTGGAGAAAGAGTCGCGTCGAATGGGTCTAGCGGTGAACGAGGACAAGACGAAGTTCCTTGTGTCAACAAGCAAAAAAGAGTCCGTGCGTCTTGGACAAAAAGCAGATTTTGACACCCACAAGTTCGACATTGTGAAGGACTTCGTCTATCTGGGATCCAGCGTAAACAGCAACAACGACGTCAGCCTGGAGATCAAACGGAGAATAACTCTTGCCAACAGGTGCTACTTTGGGCTCAGTAGGCAATTGAGAAGCAGAGCCCTCTCTCGCCGGACAAAAATAACGCTCTACAAGTCACTCATCATGCCCGTCCTACTTTATGGTGCAGAAACATGGACGCTGGCCACCACCGATGAGAGAGTACTGGGAGCGTTCGAGAGAAAGATTCTCCGTAAAATCTTTGGCCCTATCTGCTTTGCTAACGAGTATCGAATCAGGATGAACCACGAGCTGTATGAGTTATTCGACGACATTGACATAGACAAGCGCATCAAGATCCAGCGGCTTCGCTGGCTAGGTCATGTCGAACGAATGGATGAAAACACTCCAGCCAAGAAGGTGCTTGAATCGAAACTCGAAGGTGGACAGCGTAGAAGAGGGCGTCCAAATCTGCGTTGGAAAGACCAAGTTGAGGACAACCTGGCAACGCTTGGTATTTCTAACTGGCGTCAGCGCGCGCAAAGCAGATCCGACTGGCGCGGCTTCATCTCAGCGGCCAAAACCGATCCACGGTTGTAAGGGCCATTTAAGTAAGTAAGTAATTATTAATTTTATGGTATAGTCGAATTACATTTTCCTAATAATTTATTAAAACAAAAATGTATTTTAGTTAAAATATTGTATATATTATTTATTTAAATGTCGAAATTGATATTCACTTTTACAACAGACACATAAAAAGACACTTCTTGCTGCAAAAGGTTATAACACATTTAATGTTTGCTTTGGTTTCCAATAATTGATTGTATTACTTGAGTCTGCAGTTATTTTTGAGTCCGTTGCCATAATAAAAGTTCGATGTATTATTTATTTTCTGTAATAAATAAAAATATAAATATATATAATTTATTTACATTAAGTACATTGAGTCCTTACCAATGTCGCGTTTAATAATATGGATTATTACAATAAAATACATGCAACAATTTCGAGTAAACACGCAGAATGACGTACAAAACAAACATGTTTGTATTCGTTTTCATGTTTTTTACACCACGTTTATTATTATAGGAGGAAACCATTAAAACAACAGTATTTATTCTATTTAAAATAAATATATTGAAATATTTAAATTTATGGTACTGAATTTTTCAAATACTATGAATTAATTAGAAAACTTTTGATTTAGAAAGAAAAAACTATTAATACATGAACCATAAGATCAATGGTCGTACCATAAAGTACTTAATGGTACATTTTCTTGTGAGTGAACCAAATGGTTCTTAAAACACCAAATCTCAAAAAAATTTAAATCTGTCTGCAGTAATTTAGCGTCCTTCTCATCCTTGATAGCCTTATAAATTTTCATGTCATCGGCATAAATTAATAGATTGGAGTACTTTATATGGTATATGACATCATTAATCGCCAAAATAAATAAAATAGGTCCAAGATGGCTACCCTGAGGTACCCCGGATGTTGCAATAAAAGGTGAAGATGAAACTTTTCTGAAACGTATTTGATATGACCGATCAGATAAATAAGATTGTATTGTTGTAAAGTTAGAGTTGATTTATTTTACATTTATTTATTTTACAATTTAATAAATCAAAAGCAGGGTTCGTAGAATATTTGAAATACATTCATTCTCCAAAGAATATTCTCTCTGGGAATTTTTCATTTCATTCATTCCCGAATTTTTGAATTTGTTTAAAATTCTTTGAATTTCATTCTCTTGCGAATTTATGAAATGATAAATTCATGTATATAAATGTTCTTGATTAAAAAAGAATATTCCGAATAATTCTTTTATATTCCTATTTCATTGGAATTTAGCAGAAACCACTTGCGTTATGGACATTTTTTTGGACAAATCGGTTCCATTGGGATTTGGCCAGAACCCGCTGGAGTCATTGGAACTTTTTTGGGTGAATCTGTTCCAATGGGATTTGGCCAAAACCCAACTGCGTCATTGGTCATTTTTTTGGTCAAATTGGTTCCATTGGGATTTGTCCAGAACCCAACTGCATCATTGGAATTTTTTTTGGATAAATCGGTTCCATTGGGATTTTTCCAGAACCCAACTGCGTCATTGGACTTTTTTTCGGGTGAATCTGTTCCAATGGGATTTGGCCAGAACCCAACTGCGTCATAGGACATTTTTTTGGACAAATCGGTTCCATTGGGGTTTGACCAGAACCCAACTGCGTCATTACTATTGAAAAGACACTTTTACTATTTTAGTACCTCCACTTGAGGTTGGTTAAACTACAATCTTTTAAATTGCAACGAAAGGTATTAACAATACCTTCGTTGCAAGCTTTTCTTAAATTCTATTCTCACTATGTTCTAGTGAGTTTTCACTTTCACTCAATTTTGGTGTACGTGACTTTTGAAGAAAGTCCGACTTGCAGTTTTTGGCTGACACCAATTGCGAAATATCAGAATTGTTGGCAATCGCTGCTTTGCTTATTTTAACATAGACCCAAAATTATGCAATGGAAAATTGTATTGCAAGCCTCTTGAAGGAGGTGTGATCTAAGTAAAGCTTTAGCGCTTTGCCAAATTATTGCCAGCTTCTGTTAACTATGCAAGCTAACCTGAAAGAGGTGTGTTCTATGCAAAGCTTTGCGCTTTGCCAAATTATTATCATTGTTGCCAACGTGAAGCGTTTGGACAATGCTATGAACATGTTGCTGTACAACATGATATAAAAACATGATGCGCTCAACATATGTACAGCAACATCCAAAACTGAATGAATAGTGAATAGTGAAGAACCATAAAGAAAAGAAAAATGTATGCGCAAATTCACAACAGTATCCATTTCACAAAGAATTCTAGGAAACCAAGTGTCTTTAATTTGAACAAAATTAAATTGTGAGGAAGTTTGTCGAAAGCTTTACTGAAGTCAGTATATATGCAATAAACTTGATTTCCTGGCTCGATTTCGCCAGTTGTGAATGAGGTGAAATCCAGTAGGTTTGATACTGTGGATCTACCGGTAACAAATCCATGCTGACTTGTTGTAATTACATGTTTACAATGAATTTTTACATGATCATACACAATGCGTTCAAACAATTTCGGGATAGATGAGAGTTTAGCAATTGGTCTATAATTGGTAACATCGCTTTTGCACCATTTTTAAAAAATTGGACTTATAAATGAGTTTTTACAAAATATTGGAAAATTACCATCATTAATTGATTTATTAAATATGATACTAAGGGGCATACATAACGACGCACCACAGTTCTTTAAAACTGTAGCAGGAATACCGTCTGGCCCAGAGCTATAATCATCATCAATTGACGAAATGTATTGCAAGATTAAATCCGGTGCAAAGGACATAGAATCTAGTGATGTTTTGGGTGCTGAGTGCATGTATTGACAATAGTTATTATCAATAATGAACGGATCACTACTAAAAGACTTTAAAAAGGCTAGCAAATAAGCCACTTAAAATATCAGGGCACTTGTGAACTCCTCGTTATTTTTAAATGATGCTGGAAAACCATCACTTTTCCTTTTAGTATTAATAAAACCCCAAATTTTAAGCTTCATTTTTTCCACATAATCAGAATAAAGTGAAGCTGATTTACTTTTAAATTCCAGAAACATGATAGTGTATGTTTCTAGGTCATTAGGATTTTGACTATTGACATATCTATTCCTTGCTCTATTCTTAGAATTACGTAAAATCTTTAAGTCTTTGGTGTACCATGGATACGATGATTGCTTAGAGAATTTCAGACTGTGTAAGTTGATTATTGTCAATATAGTTTGATAAAAAAATCACGTTTTGCAAATAACAATTCATTCATTTTAGCATAATCTGCTTTAGCAAAATTAAATTTATATACTTTATCTGAAGAGCGAGAATTAATTATATTATCTCTATCAGATTGGTAATAAATTGTTAAAGGTGGATGATTATTAATGCCTGTTAGAGTATGAATAGACCGATTAACAACCGAATTATTACTGTCAGTTGCAAAAACCACGTCAAGTTGTCTATCTAGACAGTTAGTAATACAAGTTACTTGTTGTAAGTCAGATGAGATAGTGCCAACAAAAATTTGTTCTTGTCGGGTTTTAGAGTTAGATGCACAGTAATATGTATCATCGTCAGATCTATCCCATTTTAAATCAGGTAGATTAAAATCTCTCATCATTAATATATCGTCAGAACTATTAAGTAAATCTAGTACAAAATCAACTGACTTCGATAAAGTCTTAAAGGCTTCAAAATTTCTTTTATGAGGAATATATGCATTTAAGATATAAACACAGGAATTGTGTAATACAATCTTATCACAAATAAGCTATAATGTAGAAGCAACAGGTATTTCTACTAAGGAACTAATAAAAGTATTCTTGACTGCAATTAAAACACCACCACCGACTGGAGAATTTTCACACTCAAACCGATCTTTTCTAAAGATATTGAAACTATTATCAAATATTTTAATACTTAAATAGCTATTATTTAACCAAGTCTCAGTTAATGCAATAAGATCATATTCAAAAGTTTGAGTAGATAAAAAAATATCTCGAGTCTTTGAGCGCAAACTCCTTTATATTCAGGTCGTTTCAAATCATGTTATATTTAAAACATATTTATATTTTGGTTGAAATATTTATTTTTTTGGATGTAGTAATTACTATGTTTCCATTAGAACATACACCATTTTAAGGAGCAACATTAAAATGTTTCCGTGATATTATAATGTAATGTTCAAGTCTCAATACAACCCTGTTTACAAATGGTTTATCAGTCAATTATATATTATGTTTACATACAATTCTAAACGTACATGTTAATGCCTGCAAAATTATGTTTGGGAGAGCCCTTGTTTTTGCAGCGTATATATATATATATATATATATATATATATATATATATATATATATATATATTAAACATCTGCATGAGTGCATTCGTTCATCACATACAGTAGTGCACAGTACTTCATTGAACACCGCATGATCGACTCATGTAATTGAAAGAGAGTATAATAGAATGAACTCAAAAGAGAAAACGAATACTGCACAACATTCGTTTGCTTCAAAACAAAACACTACAGTGCTTGAAGTTGTAGAAAACTGATTTTGTTTCTAAAATCAAAATTAACACAATAGAATCTTTATAAAATGCAGCGAGTGCACCGAGTGAAGTACTGAATATTTATACCCTACACTAAGAGTGAAAGGGTATATTCAGTTTGGTACGCCGTTTGTAACACCCAGAAGGAAGCATCTCCGGTATGGAAAAGTATATATATTCTTGATCAGCATGACCTCCTGAGTCGATTTAGCGATGTCCGTCTGTCCGTCTGTCTGTCTGTTGAAATCCCTAAGACTTTTAAAATTGAAGAGCTAGATAAATGAAACTTATAACTTAGATTACTAATATACCTACGCTGTATGTGCGAAAATTGGCGAGATCGGTCCATTGTGACCTATGATCCGACCACTTATGTTCAAATACCTCATATAAAATTTGCATATACAGATCAATTTTACTGTATACGTGCTTAGGTAAACTTTTTTGGTCAAATATATATTGACATCATGCTCAAATACATGATAATAATGTTTTCCGGCGAAAAGACTTGTGGTTCACCAAAAAAGAAATCGAAATTCGGTACACCTACCCATATCTAAATATGGGTATCAAATGAATGGAAATTCTTCAGCGATTGAATGTTTGTAGTTATTTTCAGGATTCGTATACCCTGGTGACCTATATATCACTTTTAACGGTAACCACACATATGTGTAGGGTATTTATAGTCGGCTTAGACCGACTATAATTTTGATAATCCTAACTATCATAATTACACCTACTTTAAAATTTCCCATGTGATCTAACCTTCCCAACTGGTTTTTGTTTGTCGTTGTTAAATTTTGTTTTATTTCATGATGGTAGTTAATCAAATTATTTTATTTTCGTAAATCAAGTCTCATTAATTTTTGTTGTTTTCATATAATTTTTTGTTTAAATCATTCCAAATTGGAAGTTTTTACCAGAATTTTTTGTTTTCTAAACAAATTGAATAATTTTATAACAATACTAGCTGGACCCGTACATGACTCGTGCAAAGAATTCTTCCCAGTAGAATTCTTTCCCGTAGAATTCTTCCCAGTAGAATTCTATCCCGTAGAATTCTTACCCGTAGAGTTTTTCCCAGTAGAAGTTTTATTGTGGTTACTTTTAGTGTGGTGAGTTTTAGTATGGTGAGTTTTAGTGTGGTGAATTTTAGTGTGGTGAGTTTAAGTGCAGTGAATTTCATTGTTGTGTGCAAAGACTATAAGACGTGCGACTTCGCAAAAAACATATTCTACATAGAAAAATCCTGTTTTTTATGATATTTTTTGGTACACGGATTGTGTACATGAGCTCTGCCGCATCTCTGCTTGCATTGTTGTTGTTTCACCGTGTAAAATTTTCGACAACACAAAACAGCTGTTTGTTAATTCAGATTCTGAAAATTTTGTGAAATTTGCCAAAATTTACACATTTTTTGCAACCGAACTACTCAAATGCAGAAGTTTTGAGTTACACGTAATGAGTCTAAAAATTAGCACTATTTTTTTAAAACTATGCCTAAAATTCATAGTCTAAGGGAAAAGTGAAAAAATAATTAACATTTTCTGAAAAAATTGTAAAATTTACGAGAAAAAAATAGCAATTTGGTGAATAAAACCAGTGTGTCCCCCTTTTCATTAGTTTAGGGAAAAGGGACAAAACTTTTGCAAATATTACAATATTAAAATAACTTTATTATATATTATGTTTATCTTAATATTTATATTATAAATCGTTTTTATAATGAAATTATGTGTATGTTTATATCGCTGTAAATTCCAAATTTGGAACAATATTGCGCTTAAATATAATGAGGACGTTAAATAAAATAAACTAAAATTGTGAATTTACTTACGGCCGGTTGAATACAGTTATCAGTTAAAAACAATCTGACAAATAAATTTAATTTTTTGTTTTAATATCAATATTGAAATTGTCAGATTAACTAATCAATTTCCATCGCTAACTCATGGTTAAAAGTTGTATGCATCCGGGCATTAAGCAATTAACAGTCCGATAATCCCTTTCCGTACAGATATTTTAAAATTTTGTCCTATTTGACAATTTCGTACGCTTGTTCAGCCAAATATAGCTCTTCATCATGCCTGACAACGATATCATCCATAATTCGTATCAAAATCGGTTGAAAATTGTACTCACACGATCAATTTTTGAATAAAACTAAATATATATAAACTAAAACGTTGTTTACGTTTGTTTTGAGTATTTTTATGTTGTCAGAAAATTAATTTGTTATTAAATTTCTGATTGGCGCAAACATCAAAAGCAGTGGTGAATATGTTGAATATAAAGGGGGAAAAATGTCTAAAATGAGAAAATCTGTGGCATTATTGTCCAAGTTGAATAAAAGTTGTCTAAGTTGAATAAAAAGTTGTCCAAATTGCGACTGCGACGCACACTAACAAAACGATTTTTACATCTACATTGACGGAGTTTCATGTCTTGTGGTCTATGGTTGTGTGTTTTAGTGTGTTCAATTTAGTGTGGTTAGTTTAAGTGGGTGAATTTGAGTGTGGTGAATTTGAGTGTGGTGAGTTTTATTGTGGTGAGTTTTAGTGTGGTGAATTTTAGTGTGGTGAGTTTTAATGTGGTGTATTTTAGTGTGGTGAATTTTAGTGTGGTGAATTTTAGTGTGATGAATTTTGGTGTGGTGAGTTTCAATGTGGTGAGTTTTAGTGTGATGAGTTTTAGTGTGGTGAGTTTTAGTGTGGTGAATTTGAGTGTGGTGAATTTTATTGTGTTGAGTTTTAGTGTGGTAAATTTGAGTGTGGTGAATTTTGAATTTGAGTGTGGTGAATTTTAGTATGGTGAGTTTTAGTGTGGTGAATTTTAGTGTGATGAGTTTTAGTGTGGTGAATTTTGATGTGGTTAATTTTGTTTGGTTTTCTATATAAACTATGCCTAAAATTCATAGTCTAAGGGAAAAGTGAAAAAATAATTAACATTTTCTGAAAAAATTGTAAAATTTACGAGAAAAAAATAGCAATTTGGTGAATAAAACCAGTGTGTCCCCCTTTTCATTAGTTTAGGGAAAAAGGGACAAAACTTTTGCAAATATTACAATATTAAAATAACTTTATTATATATTATGTTTATCTTAATATTTATATTATAAATCGTTTTTATAATGAAATTATGTGTATGTTTATATCGCTGTAAATTCCAAATTTGGAACAATATTGCGCTTAAATATAATGAGGACGTTAAATAAAATAAACTAAAATTGTGAATTTACTTACGGCCGGTTGAATACAGTTATCAGTTAAAAACAATCTGACAAATAAATTTAATTTTTTGTTTTAATATCAATATTGAAATTGTCAGATTAACTAATCAATTTCCATCGCTAACTCATGGTTAAAAGTTGTATGCATCCGGGCATTAAGCAATTAACAGTCCGATAATCCCTTTCCGTACAGATATTTTAAAATTTTGTCCTATTTGACAATTTCGTACGCTTGTTCAGCCAAATATAGCTCTTCATCATGCCTGACAACGATATCATCCATAATTCGTATCAAAATCGGTTGAAAATTGTACTCACACGATCAATTTTTGAATAAAACTAAATATATATAAACTAAAACGTTGTTTACGTTTGTTTTGAGTATTTTTATGTTGTCAGAAAATTAATTTGTTATTAAATTTCTGATTGGCGCAAACATCAAAAGCAGTGGTGAATATGTTGAATATAAAGGGGGAAAAATGTCTAAAATGAGAAAATCTGTGGCATTATTGTCCAAGTTGAATAAAAGTTGTCTAAGTTGAATAAAAAGTTGTCCAAATTGCGACTGCGACGCACACTAACAAAACGATTTTTACATCTACATTGACGGAGTTTCATGTCTTGTGGTCTATGGTTGTGTGTTTTAGTGTGTTCAATTTAGTGTGGTTAGTTTAAGTGGGTGAATTTGAGTGTGGTGAATTTGAGTGTGGTGAGTTTTATTGTGGTGAGTTTTAGTGTGGTGAATTTTAGTGTGGTGAATTTTAGTGTGGTGAGTTTTAATGTGGTGTATTTTAGTGTGGTGAATTTTAGTGTGGTGAATTTTAGTGTGATGAATTTTGGTGTGGTGAGTTTCAATGTGGTGAGTTTTAGTGTGATGAGTTTTAGTGTGGTGAGGTTTAGTGTGGTGAATTTGAGTGTGGTGAATTTTATTGTGTTGAGTTTTAGTGTGGTAAATTTGAGTGTGGTGAATTTTGAATTTGAGTGTGGTGAATTTTAGTATGGTGAGTTTTAGTGTGGTGAATTTTAGTGTGATGAGTTTTAGTGTGGTGAATTATGATGTGGTTAATTTTGTTTTCTATACTTTTTTATATTTCTGTTGTTTTTGAGCTATTGCTTATATTTTGTGCTTTTACTTTTGTGTTTGATTTTTGCTTTTGATTTTGTTTTTGTGTTTTTGCTTTTGTTTTTTTTTTTTGTATTTGAGTTTTTTGTTTCATCTTTTTCAGCTTGTGTATGTGCCGAGATATGTCGTTCTGAAAATTTAGGTTGTATGGGAAGTGCCACGCCCCTTTGTCCAATCTCGCCCATATATGACACCCTCCGGACTCCATAGTATCCTGGTGCAAAATTTGAGTTAAATCGGTTCAGCGGTTTAGACGTGATGCTGGAACAAACAGACATACAGACAGACCGACAGACTGACAGACGGACCAAGAGTTTTATATATATAGATATGTAAAGAAAGGTAAGAGATAAAAGGTTTCTCAATAACTCTCACTAAATGACATTTATTAAATAAATCAGTAAAAATCATAAATTAAAATAAAGTCTGAAAGCAAACTCTATTTTTAAAAATTTTCGGTTGCGGTTAAACAGCGAGAGATATAAAGGTTTTCAAAATATATCTCTCATTAGTAATTTTTGAGCAGCTGAGAGCGTTGATACACAATCCTCTTTTCATATGACTCTTAATATTCGAAAACAACATATTTGATCAAAACATTTTATTCCGCAAAAACAACAACAATTTTCGAAAAATTTATAAAAAAAATGTGCTTAAAAAAACGCAATGATCAAAAATCACCATTTTACAAATAAAAATATTCGACAAAAACAACTATGTTCAAGAAATTAAAAAAAAAAAAAATGTTTAAAAAATGTTTGGAAGACAAAAACAACGCAATGGGCGAAATCACCATATTCCAACAAAATTCCATATAAATGATTCCATATAAATGAGACCAATTGAATTTTCTGTCTACTAACAACTATTAACCAAAGAACTTTAAAAAAAGGTTTTTCGTATAACACTCAACCAAACCCTTTTAAATTTTTTAAAAATGTAATATCTCTCAGTGAAAATCCAAATAGAAATAAAGATTAAAAGTTATTTCTGATCTCAGATTTTAAATAATGATATAAATTATATACATTTATAACAATTAGTTAATATTACATTTGTCTTTTGATTTAATACTACTTGGTATTAAACATTTAAAACTACTTTTTGCATGCTCGCAGCACTCGTTGTAATACTTGTATACTCTCTGCATTCGTTTACTAAGTTGAATATTCTCTGCACTCGGTGTGCCTTACTACATTTTATTTTAACACTTTAAAACCTTATTTAAAGAAAACTTTAAAAAGGGTTAACTGGAGTGTTAATGAGTTCAGAAATCTATAAAAAGAATATACTATTTTATTAGAAGTCTTCGAAAATAAAAATTTAAAGGAGATATTGAGTTCACTAGTTTTTTCATTCAGTGTTTAATCCATTTTAACTAACTATAAAAAAAGATTTTACGCCCCAATATTCAAAATGATGATAATCGTGTATTTTTATTTTTGACTGGCTTCAAGAATCCATTGTCAAAAAAATTGATATATTAGTTTGGTTTTACACAGCGCAATTCTTAACTTCCGGCTTTAGGGTATCAGTATCTAGTCCAAAAAATGTAGAAACTAGCGCTTAAAACAGGCGACGCGAGCGTTTTCCCAATGTAGGGCGTTGGAATCTAAGCAGGAGACATAGTTCCACTGCGCGCTTATATCATCGAGAGGAGGAGTGCTTTGCCTAAGCAGGTGTGAGAGTCGAGTGGAAAAGGCTTGCGGTATCTGTTTTGTTTGCAGCTTTCCGACGTCTAGCTTTCTCTGCGCTTGCTTTCGTAAGTTCTTCGTAGCACTTAAGCGTGTGCGGATCTTGGCTGCAACAAGCTAATGATCCGAGTCCATATTGGCACCTCGGATAGTGCGCACGTCCATCACGCTTGAAGCGTGCCTCCCGTCAATCACAACGTGAACAATTTGGTTTCACGTTTTTTGCTCGGGCGACACCATGTGGCCTTGTGGATATCGAGATGTTCGAATCTGGTACTACTAACTACCATGTTTCGTACTTCGTCTCGTTCTGTTATCGGAATTTCTTGAGATGAAGGATAAAATTTCCGATGGCTTCTCTGCCCACCTTAGCGTTAAATTCGCCTAGCACGATCTTGATAGCCTTGTCTAGGCGCTCGTAGAATTAATCATTAATTAAGTAAAATTGCGAAATAAATATATGAATATTAATTAAATAATGAATGAATTCAATACAAATTGCTGTTTAGCTAGTGAAATATAATAAAAAAAGTGATCTTATGTTGCATTATAAATAGTTTTTTTTTTATTTTGTTTAATTATGATGAAATAAAATATTAAAAGTGTCTTCATACTGTTTTTATTTTTCAGGGAACAGGAATTTATAGATATATTTTTTTGAAATTGTATGCGTGACATATTTACGCATCAAAAATACATGTAGAAAACTTTACATAAATATGTTTTCTATATAAAAAAAAATATTCTTAAAATTCAATTTCAGTTTTCGGCATACTTGCTGACTTGGAGGTTTAAACAACCTCATGCTTGCTGAATAGGAGGTTGGCACAACCTCATGTTTTCTGACTAGGAGGTTAGCACAATCTCATTCTTGTGACTAGGAGGTTAGTACAACCTCCTAATCAGCAAGTTTCCGCAACCGAATAATTCGGTAGGGCAATTTAGTTGGTTGCCGCAACAAATCAGTTCTCTGTGTGTAGATATCACAGTACACTTGTATCGATCAGTCCTGTTCCGTCCATCGCATTTCCTGGATAGCGGTGATGTCAGCCTTATATTTTTCGAGAACATCTACCAGCTGGATAGAGGCACCTACCCTATAAAGCTTTCGGACATTCCAGGTACATATCCGTAAATCATGATTCTTAAAGCGTTTGCGTGGGTTGGCATCGTGGTAATCGGTCGTTATCCGAGGCTTCTGTTTTGTTTTCATTGGGCGCATAGGTTTTTCCAGTGGTGGGATCCAACGCTCGAGCCCTCTCTCTGAGGGAGATGTTCGCCACTAACTTTAGCCGAATCTACATCGGGTAGTGTATAGCTTCGTTCCAGGGACTTCCGCGCATAGGAATTCCAACAAAGTGGAAGCGTCACTATTTGTAAGTTGTCATTTCTAGCGACCAGTGAGTTAATTTTGACGACACCGACAAGTGCTCAGACATGTTGCCTTGTGATAATCGCCACCATAGCCGCCCAATTCTATTATTATTTATAACGGTGATCAGCTCCAAGTAACCCGTAAAAAATTAAAACTAAAATATAAATAAGATAAAAATTAAAAACAAAGCATACTAAATATTTGACGATCTGCTTCATGTTATCTATAACCTGAAAAAATTTGGATTAAAAAAATAAGGACTCCCATGGGGGGTACGTAGGTGGCTGCCAGGAATTGATTTTCGACCGTCGCCAATCGGTCTCATCAGCTGGCTTATGAAAGATAACATAACATCTGAAATATATACCAATCTCCGTACGAAAACACATTTACACAACCTGAAAACAAATAAAATATATACACTCAGAATTTCTAATTTTAATTAATTTAATTTTAAACTTTGTGCAGATATTTTAACGCCGCTTAGAAGGCGTGCCCGGTATGGAAAAATATATATATTATTGATCAGCATCACTACACGAGTCCGTTTAGCCATGTCCGTCTGTCTTGCTGTCCG
Source organism: Dryomyza anilis (assembly GCA_951804985.1). Classification (NCBI taxonomy): domain Eukaryota; kingdom Metazoa; phylum Arthropoda; class Insecta; order Diptera; family Dryomyzidae; genus Dryomyza; species Dryomyza anilis. The sequence continues at coordinate 48,269,097 of OX638132.1, forward strand.
AATACACAAAAACTTGAGAAATACTGATCCGAATGCGTTGAAATTTCGTCTCAATATGTTTTAGTCAAAAGTAGGAACAGAGTTTGGAAATATATGGTCGAAAAATGGGCGTGATCTGACTACATTTACATACATCGTAAAAACTCTTATAATATGTATTTTAATATTAAATATGTAAATCCATATAAAAGCGAGCCCAGTGAATACTGCGTACCTGCGTACACCGAGAGCAAAACGTAGTTATTCTCAACTACGTTTTTAACTAGGGTGCACAGTGGAGCAGAGCGTACCAAAAGTTGGCGAAAACCTTAGTGTTAATTTTTGAAAAATAAGTATGAGGATAGACTAATATTGTATGAATATTTAATAATCAACATTTAAATGTACACTAAGAAAACAACTTATATTTAGGGCTGTGATATGCCAGAAATATCACAGCCCTAAATATCAAGTTATTTACAAATTATTTAAATCGTATTTGAGACAACCATCTCTCAAACATCCGTCAAATACGATAAATATTGCTAGAAACCATCTTTCAAATTTACGATTATGTATAGCAACCATCAATTAAACATTTTACAAATAGGAAGATAGTTGAGGAATATTTGAAAAAGGTACTCCATTTGAATTCGCGCAGTAATTTTTATTGAATTGAAAGAAAATGAATCAAATGTATTTTTAATTAATTCTAGAAAATAAAACAGTATCCAGGTACATGGTTTATCCTGGTATACATCGCCATCGTCTATTTAAATCCTTCGAAGGCAAAATTGTACAACGACTTGAGATTTCTTCGCAGAAGAACCAAGTCTGACCGGCGACGCTATAATCGAAGTAAATTCTGAAAAGAAATATTTTCCATCATGCCCACTCAGAAGAAAATTTCCCATTAACAACTTAATGGTACGATCAATGGTTTATGTATTAGTAGTTTTTTCTTTTTAAATCAAACGTTTTCTTATTAATTCGACAGTATTCGAAAAATTCAGCACCATAAATTTAAATATTTCAATATTATTATTTTTAATAGAATAAATACTATTATTTTAATGGTTTCCTCCTATAATAATAAAAGTGGCATAAAACACGAATAAAAACATGTTCGTTTTGTGCGTCATTCAGCGTGTTTGCTCAAAATGGTCGCATGCATTTTTTGTGATATTCTAATCCACATTATTAAACGCATCATTGGTAAGGACTCAATATATTTAATGTAAATTTATTATATTTAAACTTATTATTTTATTTATTACAGAAAATAAATAATACATCGACCTTCTATTATGGCAGACTCAAGTATTACAATCAATTATTGTAAACTGAAGGGAACATAAACTGTGTAATAACCTTTTGCAACGAGAAGTGTCTTTTTATGTTTGTGATTTATAAAAGTGAATTTCAATTTCGACAAAAATAAAATATTGTATATTAACATAAATCCATTTTTGTTTTAATAAATTATTAGGAAAATGTAATTCGACTATACCATAAAATTAATAATACATATCATTTGATATTTATGTTATTTCTTATTATAATTAAAATAATACATTATAAAATGTATGGTACAACATCATATTGCATTAAACATTTGAATATAAATAATTGTTTTTCTATTGAAATACTATTAATTTACCATGATTTTTTTCTAGGTGTGTTGATAATTTATATTACAGTATATTTTATTTTCACTTTTACCATTAAAATGTAATATTTGAGTGGGCATTTTTTTACAGCATTGAATTTACTTAATTGCTGTGGATAAATCTAACGTAAGGAAAAAGTACGTCATTTCCCTTATTCATGGTAGTTAAATGTCAAAATACCTCAAAATGTTGATGCAAATGTCCAAGAACTTAGGATGTTTGCTATCAGTCAACTGTAAATATCTAAATTTTCATTGCTGTTGTGGCAAACATCTCGTAACTATCTGCATATATGTCATATTCAAAAAATATTAATAGTTTTGCTGCAACTTTATTGAAACTTATGGGACGTTTGAATATTTGCTACAAGGCGTAAATTTAAAAGGATAGTTGCAGCAAGACTTTCATAAACATATTGTTTCCTTCAACTGAAATAATTAAATTTATATATGTTGGGAATTACAGGAGCTACAGTGATGGGGAAAAGCCAACAAAAAAAAATGGATTGATTGTAGGTTATTACAGCAAAAGCGTCGCAGGCGAAAATTTTTTTCAAAAAATTCAAACGAAATCTAAAAATCTTAATGTTATTTTTATATACTTCAATTATTACATGAAATCACATAAATTGGTGTAGGTGCAACTAGGATTGAAAGATCTGAAAAATAATTGCAAATAATTGCAATCGTGAGGAAATTAGCTTTCATTTGAGTACCCATATGTACTTGTAAGTGGGTGCACCAGTTTTTAGTTTTTCAAGGTCACCACGAGTCCTAGCGGCGATAAAGTGAACTTTAGCCCAGTAATGAAACTTAATAGTAGAATGTTTTTCGTTCATGGAAGTAAAGGTTTTTCAATAAGATCGCTACAAAAGTAACGGTTTTCAAGCATAAATCGGACGATACTGCTACAATTTTACGTTCGATATTCGTACGAAGTTCATCAATCGTCGCTGGCTTGTTGGCATAGACCATAGACTTGACATAACCCCACAGGAAATAGTCTAACGGCGTCAAATCGCACGACCGAGGCGGCCAATCGACTGGACCATTTCGTGAGATAACACGTTCTCCAAACATGGTTTCCGATAAATTGATTGTGGCATTCGCTGTGTGGCGAAATGGAAACCTTACTGAAGAGAAATGTCAAAAGAGCGGCAAGAAATATGGCGTCGTTTGCTGTCCCTGTCGCTCTACTTTTGTAGCGTCCCTGTTTAAAAACCTTTTAAATGAAATGAATGGAATGTGACTAACCGAGCTGCACCCAGAAAAAAATCATGGTAAATTGATAGTATTTCAATAGAAAAACAATAATTTATACCATTAAAATTGGTCAATAGGATGCGTCCCATTAGTTCAGTAATATTGAAACTGTTAATACAATGTGTGGTTGTATCATAAATTTTATAATGTGATATTTTAATTACAATAAGAAAAACCTATACAAATTTAATGATACGTATTATTAATTTTATGGTATAGTCGAATTACATTTTCCTAATAATTTATTAAAACAAAAATGTATTTTAGTTAATTTATTGTATATATTATTTGATTTAAATGTCGAAATTGATATTCACTTTTACAACACACACATACAAAAACACTTCTTGATGTAAAAGATTATAACACATTTAATGTTTGCTTTGGTTTCCAATAATTGATTGTAGTACTTGAGGCTGCAGTTATTTTTGAGTCCGTTGCCATATTAGAAGTTCGATGTATTATTTATTTTCTGTAATAAATAAAAATATAAATATAAATAAATATGTAAATATAATTTATTTACATTAAATACATTGAGTCCTTACCAATAACGCGTTTAATAATGTGTAATATTACAAAAAATACATGCGACCATTTTGAGTAAACACGCTGAATGACGTACAAAACGAACATGTTTGTATTCGTTTTTGTGTTTTTTTACACCACGTTTATTATTATAGGAGGAAACAATTAAAACAACAGTATTTATTCTATTTAAAATAATAATATTGAAATATTTAAATTTATGGTACTGAATTTTTCAAATACTATTGAATTAATTAGAAAACTTTTGATTTAAAAAGAAAAAACTATTAAAAAGTACTTAATGGTACATTTTCTTCTGAGTGTGGGGCAGGCGTACGTGCAGATCTACAAGCAGTCGACGGGAAGAGGCTTTGGTGGGAGCATGCGCTGGTAGAGAAACAGTTCTACACACGAAGAATTCCAATGGTGATATTAACAAAAATCTGATCTAAATTAACAAAATATTTGTTAATATACGGTCAACAAGAAATATTTGTTTTATTTACAAATATTTACAATTCCCATTTTTCATTGTTATATTAACAAATTGTCTTGTTCATTTAATAAAGTACTTTTGTCTCATCAACAATGTAAATTTGTATGATATACAAATTTATTTTGTTAGATGAACCATTTTATGTTGTTCGACGAACAAATTTATTTTGTTCTATAAAGATTATTTTTTTTTTGTTCTATAAACAAATTTATTTGTTTGAAAAATATATTTGTTAGTACGTCCTGTGCCTTTATAATAGGAAAAATTTTGTGTTAATTTCCCTTCTTATTATAAAGTCACATGTACACAAATACCCTCATCTTGCAAGATCCCTGTGATGGAAAATTTTAAAGTCGTCTTGAAGACTTCTTTTTACACAGTGCCACTTTGATTTTAACCACCTCTTCCTCCTTGTTCTGGAGCGAAGTGGCTAAAATCAGCAAATGACTCTTGAGACTTCTTCAGTATTCCATACAAACTATTTAAAGTGTATTTTATAAATTTTATAATACTTTGAAACTGCACTACATTTTAATAATACGGTACAAACGCTAACACAGCAGAACATAATGGAATGAATCGAATGAATCGTCATGACGCGTTGTTTTTTTTTCTCAAAATAAACAAATAGTCCGTTCAGGCAGCAAATTAGTTTTGTTCGTATAACAGAGCAGTATTTACATTTTTACAAAAACCATTGTAATTTTAACAAAATGCTAAATAATATGATTTTGTTTTATTAAAAAGTATATAAAGTTTCTTTTGGTTAAATACACAAATGAAAATTTGTAAGACATACAAGTATTTGTAAATATAATAAGTACTGAAAATGACTGGTACGGATAACAAAATGTCTGTGAGATGAACAAAAAGTTAAAAAAATCTCTGTTTAATAAACAAAAACTTGTTTAATGCAACAATGAGACATTAACAAATTTTCATTTGTTATTAATACCACAGGAATTTTTTGTGTACCGCGACATGTGACGACTGTGGTCGAACCGGAGATTCTCTGCAATCGACGTCAGGATGTTGTCCAGAATTTGCTTGATTAACCGGCTAAAGATTACTTTATAAGGCAGCTTGAAATTAAAAAAATATTACTACATCCTCCCGCTCGGCACTCTGTACCGACCAAACTTGCACTAACTACATTACACCATCTATTCCAACTTTAAAATTTCTCATGTGAAGGAGTTACCATTAGAGATGGGCGCGTGCTTGTTTTTGACAGAGCTCTCGATTTCATACGAGTATTTTCGAGTAGCCCGGGTACTCGGGTACCCGGGCGCTCGACATCCCGGGTAATACCCGGGTAGTTCAAATACTCGAAAAACCCGGGTATTAAATGTTCGAGCTACCCGGGTAGTTCGCAAAACCCGGGTAGTTTGTTCGTTCGTGAGTAGCTCGTTTGTTCGAGTAGCTGGTTTGTTCGAGTAGCTCGATTGCTCGTTCGTTGTTCGAGTAGCTCGATTGCTCGTTGGTTGTTCGAGTAGCTCGATCGTTGTTCGAGCTTCGAGTAGCTCATTCGTTCGTGTGTTCGATTGACGATTGTTCATTTGATCGCTTGTTAATTTTTCTGTCAGTTCGTTTGCTTGATGTGGGTGTTTGTCGGAAGTGGCTGGAAAAATGTGGGTGGACAAAAGTGGGTGGGTGGGAAAAAGTGGGCGGAAAGTGATAAAAAGACCGAACAAATTTTTATTGCAGAAATCGGTAGCAGACATCAAGGGAAATCGAATGGTACCACTCTCAGTGGTCCCTGACCCCCAAAAGGGGGTCAAAAACGCATTTATGACCCAACAATTTTTATTTCAGAAATCGATAGCGGACACCATTAGAATGCTATTGGTACCCTTTGGATTGGTCCATGACCCCCAAAAGGGGGTTAAAACCGCATTTATGACCCAAACATTTTTATTTCAGAAATCGATAGCGGACACCATTAGAATGCTATTGGTACCCTTTGGAGTGGTCCATGACCCCCAAAAGGGGCTTAAAACCGCATTTATGACCCAAAAATTTGTATTTCGGAAATAGATAGGGGACATCATTAGAAGTCTAATGGTACCCTTTGGAGTGATCCATGACCCCCAAAAGGGGGTCAAAAACCCCATTTTCGAACAAAATGGTACAATTCTCAGTGGTCCCTGACCCCCTTTTGGGGGTCAGTGTCCACTGACAGTGGTACCATTCGATTTCCCTTGATGTCTGCTACCGATTTCTGCAATAAAATTTTTTTCGGCCTTTTTATCACTTTCCGCCCACTTTTGTCCACCCACTTTTTTCCAACCACTTCCGACCAACTACCACATCAAGCAAACGAACGGACAGACAAATTAAAAAGCGATCAAATGAACAATCGTCAATCGAACAAACGAACGAACGAGCTACTCGAATCTCGAACAACGATGGAGCAATCGAGCTACTCGATCAACGAACGAGTAATCGAGCTACTCGAACAAACGAGCTACTCGAATAGCTCGAACAAACGAACATACAAATTACCCGGGTAGCTCGAACATTTAATACCAGGGTTTTTCGAGTATTTGAACCCGGGTATAACCCGGGTAGCTCGAAAAACCCGGATACCCGGGTAATCGAGAGCTCTGGTTTTTGATGGCACGGGCATGGCACGGGCCGATAGGGGACACGCATAGGTGACACGCACGCCCGACGAGTAAATTTACATGCACGCACGAGAAGCACGATAAAACACGGGATTTTAAGACACAAAGAAACACGACAAAACACGAAATAAGCACGGAAAAACATGAAAAAGCAAGCGAAACTTGAAAAATAATACCAGAATCGTTATTAAAAATGTGTTGAACCGGAACTGGAATCGGAACATATATATTTGTTCTGTTTGGAATCGGTTCCGCTATATATCGGATCCAGAACCGGAAACAACAGATTTTTAAGAAAAGGTTAAAATACCAAGGGTTTTTTTTAAATTGGGGTACAAACTATAAAAAAAAAATTTAATGGGCGCGTGCACGGACACGCACGGGCACGACAGAAAACGTCTCCAACGTAAACGTCTCCAACGTGGCCAAGAAAGTCAGTCGTCTAGTGGTGGTGTCTTCTTGAAGGGCAAAGTCGCCTCGCGTTTGGATCCTACTCGGCTAATCTTTCAGCACGACTCGCATAAGTATATGCAAAAATACATTTTCTGGAATTACATTTAGTATGACAACTCTGAATCTTTGTCGTTTCGTCATTCTCTTCAATTTAGCAATATTCACCGTTAAATTCACAATGGAATGGCGAACCTTCCCAAGGCGAACCATCATGTTGTGAACATTCCCCAGCGTCATGCTACCACAATGAACAAAGATATTTCGAATATAGCAGTAAAAAATATGTGCCCATTTGTGGTATCTTTCTAATGAAGCTGGTCTAGCATTTTTGACAACATCATACATTTCGATAAAAAATTAAAAAAGCTAGTTCCTCAGAGGTGATCCATCACCGTATGTCACAATCGAAATATTATACAACCGAAAGATGTACGTATATATTCAGGAAGTCAATGATGTATTTTTTTTATGGAAGAATTCAATCAGCTACTCGATGACGAGCAGACGTAGTTCTTGTTATTGAAATCTGATAAATATCGTCAACAATTTCCCAAATGAATGATCAATAAAATTTCCATTAATTAATTTTAACACTTTCTAGCCAAGAATTAATTCAAATAAATCTGTATAAACCCTTATATATATTGTTTATACTCCATTTTTAGGCATGTAAGAAAGGTAATAAATGAAATTATTTTGTATTAGGATGAACTTACTTACTTAAATGGCCCTTACAACCGTGGGTCGGTTTTGGCCGCTGAGATGAAGCCGCGCCAGTCGGATCTGCTTTGCGCGCGCTGACGCCAGTTAGAAATACCAAGCGTTGCCAGGTTGTCCTCAACTTGGTCTTTCCAACGCAGATTTGGACGCCCTCTTCTACGCTGTCCACCTTCGAGTTTCGATTCAAGCACCTTCTTGGCTGGAGTGTTTTCATCCATTCGTTCGACATGACCTAGCCAGCGAAGCCGCTGGATCTTGATGCGCTTGACTATGTCAATGTCGTCGAATAACTCATACAGCTCGTGGTTCATCCTGATTCGATACTCGTTAGCAAAGCAGATAGGGCCAAAGATTTTACGGAGAATTTTTCTCTCGAACGCTCCCAGTACTCTCTCATCGGTGGTGGCCAGCGTCCATGTTTCTGCACCATAAAGTAGGACGGGCATGATGAGTGACTTGTAGAGCGTTATTTTTGTCCGGCGAGAGAGGGCTCTGCTTCTCAATTGCCTACTGAGCACAAAGTAGCACCTGTTGGCAAGAGTTATTCTCCGTTTGATCTCCAGGCTGACGTCGTTGTTGCTGTTTACGCTGGATCCCAGATAGACGAAGTCCTTCACAATGTCGAACTTGTGGGTGTCAAAATCAGCTTTTTGTCAAGACGCACGGACTCTTTTTTGCTTGTTGACACAAGGAACTTCGTCTTGTCCTCGTTCACCGCTAGACCCATTCGATGCGACTCTTTCTCCAATCTGGAGAATGCTGCGCTGACTGCTCGTGTGCTCCTGTCAATGATATCAATATCGTCGGCATATGCGAGCAGCATGACACTTTTGTTGAGGATAGTGCCGCTTTGACGGCAGCTCGAACTATTTTCTCCATCAATAAGTTAAAAAAGTCGCACGATAGGGAGTCACCCTGTCTGAAACCTCGTTCGGTATGAAATGGCTCGGAGAGGTCTTTTCCTATTCTCACTGAGCAACGTGTGTTGCTCAGGGTCATCCTGCAAAGCCTTATAAGTTTCGCAGGTATACCGAACTCAGACATTGCGGCGTATAATCGTTCCCTTATCGGAGTGTCGAAGGCGGCTTTATAGTCGACTAATAGGTGGTAGGTGTCGATCTGTTTTTCTAGGGTCTTTTCCTGGATTAGGCGCAATGTGAAAATCTGGTCTATGGTGGACTTTCCAGGTCTGAAGCCGCACTGATAAGGTCCAATCAGTCTGTTGACGATGGGCTTCAGTCTTTCACATAATACGCTCGATAGAACCTTGTATGCGATATTGAGTAGGCTGATCCCACGGTAGTTGGCGCAGATAGTGGGATCCCCTTTCTTAAGGATTGGGCAGAGTACACTGAGGTTCCAGTCACTTGGCATGCTTTCATCCGACCATATTCTGCTTACGAGCTCGTGCATGCTCTCTATTAGCTCTTTGCCTCCGGTCTTAAACAATTCAGCAGGCAGGCCATCAGCACCTGCGGCTTTGTTGTTTTTCAGCCGAGCAATGGCTGTTCTGACCTCGTCATGGTCGGGTGGCGGAATCTCAACGTCGTCATCAAGTACTGGGGTTGCCGGGTTTGCTTCTCTATCGGTGGAATTGAGGTCATCATCACCGGTCAGCAGTTTAGAGAAGTGATCCCTTCATATTTTCAGTGTGCTCTGGATATCTGTCACTAGATTTCCGTTCTCATCTTTACTGGAAGAGGCTCCGGATTTCGAACCTCCGGCTAGGCGTCTTATTTTCTCGAAGAATTTTCGAGCCTCATTCCTGTCCCCATGCATCTCAATCTCCTCACACTCACGTCTTTCTGCCTCGCTTTTTTTACGCCTGAAAAGACGTCTCTCTTCCCTCCTCTTCTCTTTGTATCGCTCCTTCGCAGCTCGCGTAGCTACTGACTGCAGGGTGGATTTGTACGCAGCGTCTTTCTCTGCAGTGGCCGCGCGACACTCTTGGTCATACCACTGATTCCTCAGGGAGCGTTGGAATCCATGCACCTCTTCGGCAGCCGTACGCATAGAGCAGGAGATATGATTCCACTGCGCGCTTATATCATCGAGAGGAGGAGTGCTTTGTCTAAGCAGGTGTGAGAGTCGAGTGGAAAAGGCTTGCGTTGTCTGTTGTGATTGCAGCTTTCCGACGTCTAGCTTTCTCTGCGTTTGGTTCCGTACGTTCTTCGCAGCGCTTAAGCGTGTGCGGACCTTGGCTGCTACAAGGTAATGATCCGAGTCCATATTGGCACCTCGGATAGTGCGTACGTCCATCACGCTTGAAGCGTGCCTTCCGTCAATCACAACGTGATCAATTTGTTTTCGAGTTTTTTGATCGGGCGACAACCATGTGGCCTTGTGGATATCGAAATGTTCGAATCTAGTGCTACTAACTACCATGTTTCGTGCTGCGGCGAAGTCGATTAGCCTCGTTCCGTTATCGGAAGTGTTGGCATGGAGGCTAAATTTTCCGATTGTGGGATAATAGATGGCTTCTCTGCCCACCTTGGCGTTAAAATCGCCTAGCACGATTTTGACATCGTGGCGGGGGCAGCGCTCGTATGCGTTGTCTAGGCGCTCGTAGAAGCGCTCTTTTGTCTCGTCATCTTTCTCGTTCGTCGGAGCGTGTGCACAAATTAGGCTGATATGGAAATATTTAGCCTTGATGCGGATTGTTGCCAGCCTTTCGTCCACGGGCGTGAACCTAGAGACTAGGTGGCAGAGTCTCTTGCCGACCACAAATCCACATCCAAATTCGTGTCTCTCCGCATGGCAGCTGTAGCAGATATCACAGGACGCTTGTTTCGAACAGCCCTGTTCCGTCCATCGCATCTCCTGGATAGCGGTGATGTCAGCCTTATATTTTTCGAGGACATCTGCCAGCTGGATAGAGGCGCCTTCCCTATAAAGGGTCCGGACATTCCAGGTGCATATCCGTAAATCATGGTCCTTAAAACGTTTGCGTGGGTCGTCATCGTTGTAATCGGTCGTTATCCGAGGATTCTTTTTTGTTTTCATTGGGCGCATAGGTTTTTTCCGTGGTGGGACCCAAACCCAACGCACGAACCCTCACTCTGAGGGAGATGCTCGCCACTCACTTTAGCCGACTTCTGCACCGGGTGGTGTAGAGCGCCGTTTCCAGGGACTTCCACGAGGAGGACTTCCACCGAAGTGGAGGTGTCACCATTTGACAATTTGTCAATTCTGGTGACCAGTGAGTTGACTTGAGACGACACCGACAAGGATTGCGCTGGCTTCGCCATGTTGAAGCACTCAGACACGTTGCCTTGTGATAATCGCCCCCATAGTCCCATAGTATTAGGATGTATCATTTATTAATACAATGGAAATTTTTGTCAAAAATATCAATAAATCATAACTTTGGCCAGGGATAGCTAAAAAATTCTTCGATTGAGGTTAAATTTTGTCTGGATTTCTTTTTCAGTATCCTCACGAAAAAAGCACCGGAATACGGGATACGGAGCAACTCTTCAGATAAGGGCCAGTCTATTGTAATGTATTGTATTATACGTAAATAATTAAAAATCAAATAATATTGGATAAATGTATTTTATTTAAAAATATGAACTTTTAAACATAACTATGAGTTTAAGTCCTTTTCACAAGTTCGATAGGCAACGCCTATTCCAAATCCTGTGCCTAATATAACTGGCCAGGCACGTCTTTTAAAAAACAAGAGAGATAAAACCGATCCCAAGACCAATCCTCCAGCTGAAAAAGAAAATTACAAATAGTATTAATATTTATATTTAGTCATATCATAAATTCAAGGAAATTTCTGTATATATATATATATATATATATATATACATATATATATATATATATATATATACATATGTAAATATATATATATATATATATATATATATATATATATATATATATATATATACATATATATATATATATACATATATATATATATATATACATATATATATATATATATATATATATATATATATATATATATATATATGTAGCCGCGGTAGCTCAGTGGTTAGTGCGTTGGACTGCGAGCCGAAAGGTCCCCGGTTCAAGCCTGGACTGGGGCTAACAACATCTTTTCATAGAAACATTTTTCTATACCGCGCTACCTCTCGGCAGTAAATGGCAAACCTACGAGAGTAAAACAAAACATTGCCTATGAAAAGCTCTCACCCGCCGTTCGGATTCGGCAATAAACTGTAGGTCCCACCACTTTAAGTACAAATATAACACGCACAGCTCAAAATGGTGAGAGAGCTCGGCCGAAGTTCTTATAGGACTGTAGAGCCAAACTATTATTATATATATATATATATATATATATATATATATATATATACATATATATATATATATATATATACATATGTATATATATATATATATATATATATATATATATATATATATATATATATATATATATATATATATATATATATATATATATTATATATATATATATATATATATATATATATATATAAATATATATGCTCTGGGTTATACAATGAAGAAGTTATAATGAAGTATACGGTTGTATCAATTTTTGTAAAGTAGTCCGTAAAGTAGACCCGTAACGCTATCAAGCTCACTTGTTTCAGAGCATTTTTCAAAATCTTGAACTTTATAATTTGAAAATGTCTGTCACATCAGAAAAAGTTGTCAAATTAGAAAACAAATTTCATAAATTTTGTTTTTGAAGTCAAAATCTCAGACAAGACAAGTTAGTTGCGTAGCCTAACGGGGAGAGCAGTGGACTTTAACGTCGAAGTAAGTAGTTCGATTCCCCAGCTTGTGACACAAATTTTTAAATTCTATAAAATTGGATTGGAAATTGTATTAAATAAGAAATAAAATAATACATACGAATAAAATAAAATGGAAGGAAAGTAATATTATATGGGGCATTCCACACCAAATCGACCAAAAAAAGTAAATTTTGAGATTTTACCTTTTCGATTTCAATGAAATTTGGACAGCTGATAAAGCTTATTGAGATATGCATTGATACATTTTTTTGCTTCAGAGTTACAAAAAATGGACCAAAAATCACTCTTGTATGGTTGTTTATATTTCAATATCTCTTAAAGTAGATATGCTAGAAACTCCATTGATAGCTCGTTTTAAAGCTAATAAAACAAGCTTTTAGAAAAATTATGTTGTTCTGTCTAAACTTTAAAATGTGGCCCGTCGTCATTATCCTAGCACTTTAAAATTGATGTACTTAAAAATACCCCTTTTTAAAATTCTTAAAATAACCACATATTTTGGTTGATTTAATACAAATGTTCATGCCAAATTTCAAGATGGTATTTTGATAGCATCATATTTTAAAAAATAATTTTCTAAATTTTTATTTATTTTTTGCATTGAAAAAAAAATTTTTTTTTTTCGACAGTAAAAGTTGCAATAATTTTTGAATGTATTTCTAACTCTTTTACTTTTGAAAAAAATATTTTATTTTTCAATACAAAAAATTTGTAAAATTTTCTTACATGGCCCAGAGTTGAGTACTATTGGCGCAAGTCTGGGTCAACATTGAGCCGATCGTTTTTTCCTACATGGGGAATCAAAAACTAGTAATTGAACTATTTTTTTATTATTTTCACACATATTTAGATTATTTTCAGATTATTTGCAAATAACCAAAAAAATTATTGAGAGATTATTTTTTGATTATTTGAAAATTATTTGAAAAAAATTTTCAAAAAAAGCAATCCGAATATTCTGGAATAGTGTTCACAACAGTCACTAAATTAAACCACTCTTGTTCGAGTTTTCTAATGTACCAGCCACTCAAGTAAGTGTGGAAATACTTTTCTCAGGAGTAAAATTTATAAAAAAACACACTCTATATATATAAATACATATACCTTACAGGCAAAAGATCGTAACCAATAAAAAACAAATTTCACAGGAATAGAAAAAAACGTCTCAAAATCGAGTAATTCAATATTTTATTGATTTTTTCGTAAAGTATCCTTTAAGTGAACTGACAATTACCAAAATTTCCATTACATGCAGAAGTATTAGAAGAAAATTGTAGTTGTTTCAATTTATTTCGAACAAGTTTTCAATTGTACTACTTACGATGCTAAGGTAAGAAGGTCTTATACACAAACGGTTTGGTATTTCGTATTTCGGTAAATAACAAGTTTATTAATAACATGTTTATTAAAAATTGAGACTAGCCAGTGGTCAATACTATATTTTGATGGAAAAATGCAAGAGTAAATGAGACGCAAGACAATTCAGCGCACTAAGCAATGTGTTAGAAAGAGACTGAAGATTATTCATCGCACTGAGGCAATGTGCGAGAAAGGGATAAAAGATCAGCGCATTAAAAACACATATGTGCGAATGAGATGCCAATAGTATGCGTCATTCACGAAACGATTAGAAGGTTCTCGAAACATGTCGAAGCTTGTCGAAACGTGTCGAACTGATGCATGCAGTATATATATATACTGCATGCATCAGTTCGACACGTTTCGACACGTTTCGGAGCCCTTATAAGGGCTCCGCATCTGAGGCACTTCACTTCAGTAGTAATTGGAAAGTGGTCGAGTGCATCTCATGTTATGTTAAATAGTGGACATGCAGCAGTTGTTAGAATTTGTTATAAGTAAAGTTGTTTATTAAAGTGAATTAATAAAGTTAATTGTTATAATTTAAACCAAACATAAGAGTGTTTTTATACCCAATCCAAAGGTACGAACTGTTTTCCGTAGACTGAATTTCCGTAACAATATATCGTCGTTGTAGAACGAAAAATCACCAAATACATTTTTATGTAAAATGTTGAGTTTGTTTAACAATTGACAGATTATAAAGATTTGTGTAAATGAATATTTGGCATTTGGAAAATGTATTTGGTGACTTTTCGCCGAGCTTTGACCCTGACCCCCTCCGGTTTGCTTCATATTTTAATATGTTGTAATTATTGGTCTTTGAAGTTTAAATTTAATTTTTTAGTTTTCTATCTCATCCCCTTCTCCCCCTTAGCAAACTGTAAAAACACGATTTTTGCTGTTTTGCGCCACATATATATATATATATATATATATATATATATATATATATATATATATTTTCATGCCTTTAACTCAGACCAAAGATTTAGCACTTGCTACGTTCAATTTATATGACAGGTAGGCGTGGTAGTTGGTCTATGACAACAATTTTCAATGGTCAATTTTTTTGATGGAAATTTTTTTTTTTATAATACATCATGTAATTGAACCAAATTTCAATAATATACCTCGCAGCTATGCGTGGCAGTTGACAATAACCGCCCATTTTAAGACATATGAGTATATACCAGTATTTATTGATGTATCTCAAACCAATCCAAAATTACGGCGATTTATATACTAAAAAACAGGATTTTCAAAATTAAGAAAATAAATATAATATTGTAATTTTTTTCAAAATTTTATAAAGGCAGTTTTTGGATGCTGTGGCGCAAAACAGCAAAAATCGTGTTTTTACAGTTTGCTAAGGGGGAGAAGGGGATGAGAGAGAAAACTAAAAAATTAAAATTTAAACTTCAAAGACCAATAACATATTAAAATATGAAGCAAACCGGAGGGGGTCAGGGTCAAAGCTCGGCGAAAAGTCACCAAATACATTTTCCAAATGCCAAATAATCATTTACACAAATCTTTATAATCTGTCAATTGTTAAACAAACTCAACATTTTACATAAAAATGTATTTGGTGATTTTTCGTTCTACAACGACGATATATTGTTACGGAAATTCAGTCTACGGAAAACAGTTCGTACCTTTGGATTGGGTATAAAAACACTCTTATGTTTGGTTTAAATTATAACAATTAACTTTATTAATTCACTTTAATAAACAACTTTACTTATAACAAATTCTAACAACTGCTGCATGTCCACTATTTAACTTAACTTGAGATGCACTCGACCAATTTCCAATTACTACTGAAGTGAAGTGCCTCAGATGCGGAGCCCTTATAAGGGATCCGAAACGTGTCAAAACGTGTCTAACTGATGCATGCAGTATATATATATATACTGCATGCATCAGTTCGACACGTTTCGACAAGCTTCGACATGTTTCGAGAACCTTCTAATCGTTTCGTGAATGACGCATACTATTGACATCTCATTCGCACATATGTGTTTTTAATGCGCTGATCTTTTATCCCTTTCTCGCACATTGCCTCAGTGCGATGAATGATCTTCAGTCTCTTTCTAACACATTGCTTAGTGCGCTGAATTGTCTTGCGTCTCATTTACTCTTGCATTTTTCCATCAAAATATAGTATTGACCACTGGCTAGTCTCAATTTTTAATAAACATGTGCCAAAAGTCCTTTAATACTTGTTATTTCCCGGTTGTCATTTACCGAAATACGAAATACCAAACCGTTTGTGTATAAGACCTTCTTACCTTAGCATCGTAAGTAGTACAATTGAAAACTTGTTCGAAATAAATTGAAACAACTACAATTTTCTTCTAATACTTCTGCATGTAATGGATATTTTGGTAATTGTCAGTTCACTTAAAGGATACTTTACGAAAAAATCAATAAAATATTGAATTACTCGATTTTGAGACGTTTTTTTCTATTCCTGTGAAATTTGTTTTTTGTTGGTTACGATCTTTTGCCTGTAAGGTATATGTATATATATATATAGAGTGTGTTTTTTTATAAATTTTACTCCTGAGAAAAGTACTTCCACACTACTTGAGTGGCTGGTACATTAGAAAACTCGAACAAGAGTGGTTTAATTTAGTGACATCCAGAATATCTTGAAAAAGGGGTGCAGCTGTGCATGAATTGTGTCCGCGTATTTTCGATCGACCATTGAATCATTAAGATTGTCGTGAAGCGGATATATGACTCGTAATTCAGCCGACCCATTGTACATGTTCGAAAAAAATATTCGGATTCCTTTTTTTGAAATTTTTTTTCAAATAATTTTCAAATAATCAAAAAATAATCTCTCACTAATTTTTTTGGTTATTTGCAAATAATCTAAATATGTGTGAAAATAATAAAAAAATAGTTCAATTACTAGTTTTTGATTCCCCATGTAGGAAAAAACGATCGGCTCAATGTTGACCCAGACTTGCGCCAATAGTACTCAACTCTGGGCCATGTAAGAAAATTTTACAAATTTTTTGTATTGAAAAATAAAATATTTTTTTCAAAAGTAAAATTTGCAATAATTTTTTAATTCATTAAACTGTCCCAAGTTTTTGAGATATATACCCCAAAATCAATATTCAAAAACTAGGGTCAATATGATAAAACTGGCACCATTTTAAAAATCAGAGTTAGAAATACATTCAAAAATTATTGCAACTTTTACTGTCGAAAAAGAATTTTTTTTTTCAATGCAAAAAATAAATAAAAATTTAGAAAATTATTTTTTAAAATATGATGCTATCAAAATACCAACTTGAAATTTGGCATGAACATTTGTATTAAATCAACCAAAATATGTGGTTATTTAAAGAATTTTAAAGGGGTATTTTTAAGTTCATTAATTTTAAAGTGCTAGGATAATGACGACGGGCCACATTTTTTTTATTAGCTTTAAAACGAGCTATCAATGGAGTTTCTAGCATATCTACTTTAAGAGATATTGAAATATAAACAACCATACAAGAGTGATTTTTGGTCCATTTTTTGTAACTATGAAGCAAAAAAATGTATCAATGCATATCTCAATAAGCTTTATCAGCTTTCCAAATTTCATTGAAATCGAAAAGGTAAAATCTCAAAATTTACTTTTTTTGGTCGATTTGGTGTGGAATGCCCCATATAATATTACTTTCCTCTCATTTTATTTTATTCGTATGTATTAATTTATTTCTTATTTAATACAATTTCCAATCCAATTTTATAGAATTTAAAAATTTGTGTCACAAGCTGGGGAATCGAACTACTTACTTCGACGGTAAAGTCCACTTGACTTCAAAAACAAAATTTATGAAATTTGTTTTCTAATTTGACAACTATTTCTGACGTGACAGACATTTTCAAATTATAAAGTTCAAGATTTTGAAAAATGCTCTGAAACAAGTGAGCATGATAGCGTTACGGGTAGAGCTCTAGACTTGTACGCAGAAAATCCGGGTTCGAGTCCCAATCGGATCGACCAAAACTGATTACGACTACTAAATAATCGTAATAGTTTAGCAGTCATTACATTTACAGCTCTGATCCTGACTTATTAGGAGCAGTGTGGTAAAAGTGGGGAGGATTGGGAAAAGGGGCTATACATTTTGACTTTTTTTACGCACTACGTTCAATGTGGACGGGAGAAATACGAAATAGATATACACTTAAACGGAAAAAATGGGCGTGACTGTATCTACACTTTAAAAACGATATAGTGTTGCATTTACAAAAACTTAGCACGGGCAAAGATGTGAATTTTTTCATAGGGTGTTGCCAGATTTTGATATTTTGTCATACTAAAATAAAAACGTTGGTATTTAAGATTCCAAAAAGTGAGCCATTTTATTACTGGCAAAAAACCGTTTCATACCGGTATTTTATCGGTAACACTTTATATCGATAACGGTAAACGGTATGGTACAATGCCATCAATTTGGTAACAGTAACGGTATTGCATATGAAACAGTATGAAACGGCAACGGTTACAATCCCTGCTTTATACATATGTATAGTAATTTTGGTTTTTAGTTTTTCATCTACTGCTTAGAACGAAAAAAATATATAGTACTGTTGAAAAATTGTTTCCCAAAAAACCTTAAACGCAATTTTTCTTATAATTGTCAAGGCTACACCCAAAAAAAAATCTGGTACTATTAAAAAAAATTGTATTTAATATAACAATACATCTTGTTAATTTACGTCCAAAGAGATATCTTGTTAATACAAAAATAATAATATTGGAAAACTTTATGATATCTTAAATTGAGGTACAACAAAGTGTTTTTAATATCAAGAGATATTCTGTTATATATAAATGAAAATGTATTTATATTAACAAGATTATCATGTCACTTAAAAAACAATTCTTGCCGTAATAATAACGCTATCCTTTCAATTTAATTCATTGAATAAAAAGAATAATTTTAATTTCTAGATTTTATTGAAAAAAATTGAAAAAAATATTCTTGTGATGAAACCAGAGCTCTCGATTGCCCGAGTCCTCGGGTTTTAAATGTTCGAACTACCCGAGTAGTTCTTTTGTATATTTTTCTGACCGCTTTTTTCTATGTCTGTCCGTTCGTTTTCTTAATGTCGGAAAATGAAAAAAGACCGGACAAACAGACATAGTACGAAATCGAAAGGTAGCCCCATTTATGGCTTTCGAGTGCCCGAGAACACGAAATACTCGTAGAAAATCGAGAGCTCTGGTTGAAACAGCCGTTGCCTCTGGAAAAGTTTAATTTATGTTGCTGCATTTTGCGTTCCTTGTTGCTGAATGGCTTGATTTAATGTTCCATGCACATGCAAATATAAAATACATTAGCAGAAACAGACATTTTTTTTAATAGTTACCTGTGTTTATCTTTAAATGTTTAATTTACTGTTTACATTTTATTTAAAGTGACAGTGTCACATGCTTAAAATTTTTCTAAAAATCTATTTTTGTTAACAAGATGAATATCTTAGCATTATAAATCTTGTTAATAGTACAACAATATTTTTTTGGGTGTAGTTTTAATATACTAAGGAATGGTATTTTCTTACACGTTTTCAAAATATTTTTTAATCCGAAAATGAAAGTCAAACCCAAGTAACACAAAATACAGATTTCGTCACGAATTTTATATATTTTTCGTTAGTTTGGCAGTAAATACGTAGCGAAATTTAAATGGAAAAATGTGGAGAATTTCTTGTCCCATGACACAGTTTTCTATATATCGATTCTCAATTTTTTTTTTTAAGTTTGAATAGAATTTTTTTAGTTTCAATACCGATTACTACATAGATTTCCATTCTTAGCCAAGAACCGATTCCATTCTACGTATCGATACATATTCGTTACATGTTAATCTAAAGATCCAGACTAAGTTTCGAAATGTGTTACTTGGGTATCGATTCTTAATTTATTTTTTTAAAGTTTGAATAAAATTTTTCGAGTTTCAATACAGATTTCTACATAGATTTCCATTCTTAACCCAGAACCGATTCAATTCTACGTATCGATACATATTCGTAACATGTTAATCTACATATCCAGACTATGTTTTGAAAAAAATCGTTCCAAAAATTGTTTTTCCAAATTCAATTCATTCCTGGAAAATTCTACCCCGCACTATCCTTTTTTTAATAATTCTTTTCCAGAGAATATTCTTCCCTGAAACAATTCTTCCCCAAGAGTTTACACTGAATTCTGAATTATTTTGAGAGTGTGCGTGAGTCAAAACTCACTCACATGTCATCTCTAGTATTAACATCGACATTCGTTAATAAAAATGTGTGTTTTATATTGAAATTCATACATTTTTTCCTTTTAAATGTTTAAACTTTTAATTTCCTAAAATCGGTTTAAAAATTAAAACCCTAAACCGGTTTCGGTTTTTTTAAATCAACAAACCAAACAGGTTTTTTGAATGCGTCCGTTTTTTGATCTCTAATTCGAAATTCGATTTCTACATAGTACAGAAACTTCTTCGTTTTCTTCACTTTTTAATTAAATGAAGTTCAAGCGAATACACGACGTCGACTCCAACAGTGAGTAGGTAGAAACGGAACCCCTTTTGGAATGAAATATTTTATTATAGAAAACGCAAACAATCCGATGTTTACAGAAATGTTGTCACTTTGAATTCGCATTGAAAAGATGGGGAATTTGAAATAAAAATAATTATATTTGTATTTATATTATATTGTATTTATAGCGCCTCGACGAAGCATATGAGTTCTCCCCCTGACATTCATTGACACCCACAATTTTGAAGCCATGAAGGACTTCGTCTGCCCAGGATCAGCATCAACAAGAATAAAATGTAAGTCTTGAGATTAGCTGAAGAATAACTTTTCCCAACAGGTGCTATAATAAGACTCAGTGGCCAATTGAGGAAGGGAAGCTGTTCTCGTTCAGTCCTTCTCTATGGCCCTGGGGCATGGACGCTTAATAACACCATTGGGATAGATTCTTTGGAAAATATGTGGCCCGATTTCCATTAAAAACGTACAAAAATTTCAACTGAAAACGTCAACGTTTGTTTTGACGACGCTGCACCAAAGATTAGCTTTTTAACAGAAATTTGTATGGAATTTCTGTCTGCCAGTTTATTTGTATTTAGTAATTGTTGTAACAACCCAGCTAACGTCAGAGTCCAAGCTCTAATCATTACCTATCCAACCTACTATAAGAAGTTCCAGAACGGGAACCATGGACGGTGTAGTGGCCACTTTTTCTTCATATGAATATTTTTTTTTCCTTGTAAATGGTCAAGTTTAAAAAATTCATAAAAAATATCCAGCGTATCGATCCATCTTCGTAAGTCGTAAGATTTGGAAAGCTCTAATCATTACCTATCCAACGTACTATAAGAAGTTCCAGCACGGGAACCATGGACGGGGTAGTGGCCACTTCATCATCATGACTTTTTCTTCATATAAATATTTTTGTTCCATGTAAATGGTCAAGTTTCAAATATTCATAAAAAATATCCAACGTATCGATCCAACTATGTAGGTCACATATTTGGAAAGCTCTAATCATTACCTATTCAACCTACTATAAGAAGTTCCAGCACGGGAACCATGGACGGAGTAGTGGCCACTTCATCATCATGACTTTTTCTTCATATAAAAATTTTAGTTCTTGTAAATGGTCAAGTTTCAAAAAATCATAAAAAAATATCCAGCGTATCGATTCTTCATATAAATATTTTTGTTCTTGTAAATGGTCAAGTTTCAAAAAATCATAAAAAAAATATACAGCGTATCGATCCAACTGTGTAGGTCACAGATTTGGAAAGCTCTAATCATTACCTATCCAACCTACTATAAGAAGTTCCAGCACGGGGACCGTGAACGGAGTTCTGACCACTTCATCATCTCAATATATGACCGGCTGTTAACGCTCTGTTAATGCTCTGTAAAAAATTGGTTTGTGTCTTTGCTAAAAATAATACGTATTTTACTTCACATACTTCAAAACCGATCAATGCAAAAAAGACAAACGCAAGATTACTTGAACTTCGAGAAAGCATTTCAATCTTCTAAACTTCAACTCGCCAATGCTGCTCTCTTGTCGTATCCTGCCGAAAGTTCTCCATTTTCCTTGTTTGTCAACGCATCTGATTTTGGAATGGGAGCCGTTTAACACAGGATACAATGTATCCGTATAGATTTTTTTGCATTTTATCCACTTAAAAAATCCATAATTTTTTTTCTTTTTTGTATTTTATTAAATTTTTGTACAATTTTTTGAATTATAAAATAGGAAATATATTTGTGGTTTTCAGAGTAAGATATACAGAGTAAGATATATTCTAGAGGAAGTTGATACTGAAATCAACCATATTGTTACGAAAAGAGGTAATTTGCCACACAATGCATGCATTCAACAATAATAAATGAGACGCAAGACAATTCAGCGCACTAAGCAATGTGTTATAAAGAGACGGAAGATCATTCAGCGTAATGAGCAATGTGCGAGAAAGAGATGGAAGATCTGCACGTTAAAACACATGAGGGCGAATGAGATGCCAATAGCATGCGTCAATCACGAAACGAGTAGAAGGTTCTCGAAACAAGTCGAAGCTTGTCCAAACTCAGCAGTTGATATAAGTGATTATTCTTTAAGTTGTTATTTAATTAAATAAAGTTAATTAATACTAGTTAAAACCAAATTTAAGTGTGGTTTATTATGTACACAATCCAGCGATACGAACTCGTTTAACAGTTTTCGTAGACTGAATTTTCATACCTATATTATATTAACCAACATACTTATAAGCCAACATAGGCCTTTATGTAGATCCAAAATATTTAATTATGGATTTAATTTAAGACAATTCTAATCCAATTTTTAAAGCGGTAGACATTGATTGAATCTATTAGGTTCAGAAGAGTTGTACTGTTGTAAAGAAGACATTCAAAATAGATTTGATCAGGCACTTAGGCTGTTTCATTTTTTCGCCCATATGACCAGTTTAGTATATTGAAGAAAGCGGCTTCCAGTAGCACGACTCCCTAACTCCGTATCGACAAAATTCGATATCGTTAACTACAATTAACGACAAATATTGTTAGGAGGTATTCCGTTCACAGTTCGCTATGATATTTATCGTCAGCTGTAATCGTTAAGAATTTACCGAAAATTGTCGATATGATAGAGTTGAATATTTTTTGGTTATTAGCCAGCTTACTTATTCAACAATTTAAACGATTTTTGTTCTTTCTCAATTTATTTGTGTACATAAAATGCATCAAAAGTTAGGGAATAACTTTATTCATAACGATCGCTATCGCAAGAGACAATTGTCGGTAGTTAGCGTTATCGAATATTATCGTTATGGAGTTGAGGAACCGCTCTACAGATCCAAGACGGTAAATTGTTTCCACAAAGTATGTTTTAACAAAAGGTTATACAGTAGTTCTCGTCAGCGAAATGGTGGGAAGGAATAACTTTAAAAACCGAAAAAACCTATTGAAATTATTTTATTTATGAAAAATCCAAAAAAAAAAAATCCAATAAAATCCCAAAAAAGTCCAATAAAAACCAAAAAAACCGGTGAAGTGGATTTAAAAAAAAACGAATTTTTTCCAGCCCTGGTTTTACATCAATTTAATGGTGCTTGGAAGCCGATTGGATTTTATTCAAAAAATCACAAAAACTCAACGCCGTTATAGTAATTATGACCGTGAATTGCAAGCTGCATACTCTGGCTTGAAACATTTCCAATATTTCTTGGAAGGAAGGCATTTCACAATCTATACGGACCATAAACCAATAACGTTTGCATTTTCTCAACGTCCTGAGAAAGCAACTGCGCGGCAGCATCGTCAGTTAGATTTCATCGGTCAACATACTACCGACATTCGCCATGTTTCCGGAAAAGATAATATTACAGCATACGCATTATCTCGTTTGGACGCAATTCGAATGCCGTCAACGTTGAATTACGAAGCGCTGGCGAAAGATCAAGATACTAACGAGGAATTGATTTCGCTGCTACAATCAACTGACCATGCACTTATATTGAAGAAACTTAAGAGTTCCAGATTTCGGCGTAACATGGTCAAAAAATTTTAAACTATGCGGAACAACTTAGTGACCCTATTATTTTGTCCGTAACTTTAGCGTGACGAACATTTTTTTATAACTAAAAATTCCTGGAAAAAAAGGAAAAATTTTTATAATAAAATATTGAAAATCTTTTATAATTATATAAATAATGTCACGAAAATTTATATGCCAAAAATATGTCTGGAACCGGAAAAAAAGTAAAAAAAAGCGCTCGATTTAAAAAAAAATAAATTGCGTGTGGCACTTTTTGTCTACTCCAATAGCTAACACGGGGTTTTCACCAGCCAGCTCCCATGACTTAACATATGACAAGCTTGCATGATGACTCGTGGAGACTACAAATGTCTAGTCATAATCTCTTACTAGCCTTAGATGACCAGATTTATGTCTTGCTTTCTATGTCTGGCTAAATGTTTGTCATTAACTGTCATATTTTATTTTTTTTTTCAATCTAGGTTGTTTTTCAAAACAAAAGTATTCGTTTGGTTTTAAAATTTTAAACTCATTTAAAATGATTTTATTCAGCCCAATCGAGGTTCCCCATGAACGGAAGGAAGCTCGTCGAAGTGTTCTCCGTCCGACGGAAAATAAAATATAATCAGTTTTCCGAGGAACGGGAAAACAACACAACATTGTTTTCCTCTCAATTTCGATATTAAATTCCAAATTTCAAAGTAAAAATTAAATTTGTTTTCAATTTTATTGATTAAACCTACTCTGTTTGACAATTTAAAATGACTGCAAATACAAAACGAATGTAATTTTATTTTTTAATTAATTTTTTTTATATGCTAACGACAGTAAAAATTTGTATAGCAATTTAAGCAAGTTTCCAACATACAAGCAGTCGAAATAAATTATTTATTAACTATTTTAAACTACTTTATTTTTGCAATCAATTACTAAAAATGTAAAATTTCATGTTTTCACATAAAAATAAAATGTGAGCAAATTTTGACAGTAAATGTTCACACGACGGTAAACTCGATTGATTTGTTTCCGATGAAAAATTTCGAATATACGTCCGATAACTATTAGATTGCTTTTTTGTCAATTCCGTCGGAAATGTCTCCCGGCGCGTTTCTCGATTGTGCTGATTTATTTCAAAATTTTAAAATTGTTTGTGACGTCGTTGGCATTTGTTGGCTAGACATATAATGCCCAACCAAAAAGATTAGACATTCGTATGGCTAGCAGATTTTTTGTTTTGCCATAGCTATGTCTTTAAATTATGGCAGGTGTACACTGTGTAATGCAACCATACTAATATACATTTTTTTTCGAGAAAAAATCCCTCGATTTTCAAAAAAAAATTGCTTGCGGCGATTTTCGTCTCAACATAAAAATTCTCATGGCTCTGTTACTGTAGATTTAAAGAATTTTTATTTCCTCACTTCCTTTTTCCAGGAATTTGAGTTTAAAAAAACATATTTTTGATTTTTAAGGGGTACCGCGAGACCTTGAGGTAATTCTAGTCTGGTTTTTGCATCGTGACAATTTTTTTGGTTGCCCCGCCCACTTCATAATAATTCAAAAATCACTTATGACCTCAGTTGGTTATTGTTTTTCGACACGAATGAGCGGATGCAGCCATCACCACCTCTTTTGGTGGCAAGCCAAATTTGTTTCTAGCTTTCCTATAAAGTAATACCCAATTTCTACCTGGCCCCAAGTCGATACTGTTGTTTATCTTTGTTTATATTCGGAGAAAGCGGTAATGCAGTGAGTATGTAACCTAAACAAAATTTCACTTCGACTGGTAAAATATCAAGTAATATTTTTTTATTGAAAGCATTTCTTAGTAATTACGTAATTTCTTACATCCTTTGATTATAGTATCTGTTAAACACCTATCGATACGCCTTCCAAATTCATCTTCTGAAAAGGATTTGGACACACTTTTCTCAGACATAATATAATAATATTCAATTTTCTTTTAATTTGAATAAATTCTTATCACAATTCGCAAAATATAATAAGCACAGT
Organism: Dryomyza anilis; assembly: GCA_951804985.1. Taxonomy (NCBI): domain Eukaryota; kingdom Metazoa; phylum Arthropoda; class Insecta; order Diptera; family Dryomyzidae; genus Dryomyza; species Dryomyza anilis. The sequence goes on from OX638132.1 coordinate 48,295,045, forward strand.
TCTAGTTATGTAAATATTGAATATTGAGGAATATTAAGTACTCGAATCAACCACTAATGCCAACTTAAATTTTCATTATACCCAATATTCTTAACAAAATTCCCCGCAGGTATGTAATTTAAACACCAGAGAAGCATTTTGAAAAAATAACAAAGTATCATAAAAAATAAAAACGTACTATTTAACATCAAAACGTACTTTTATGCAGAAAAGTAAAAATTGACGAAAAAGGTAATATTTTTCCCGTGGGATCTAAATTGATGACAAAAAAAAAAAAGAAGGACGGACGGAAAGAAGGATTGACAGAAGAAACAACAAACAGACGGAAATTTTTCAGAAAAAAAAGGACAGACGGACATTTTTGAATTGCTGGTTTTTTTTTTTCTAAATATAGGAAAACAAAACTGTACTGTTAATTTTTAATTCCATATTTTTTTCTTAATAAATTTATTTATCACAAGTAAATAAATAATTCAAAATAAAAAAATTTTAAACCTATGAAAGCATGAACTAAAATTTCGTCCCATTTTCTCCTTTCATTCGCTAATCAATATCGGATGGTTGTACCTTCCCAGCAAGAACACAGCCGGTCATGTTAGCAGTAATATTACTAGTAGCAAAACTGAAAGTTTCAGTAAAAGTTTCTATAACATTTTTAAGAGCGTCGGGATAAAATTTACCGAAACTATTGTGTGCGTGTGAATTTTTATCTCTTTCTCACTCATCTACAATGAGATACAATTGAATATATGTCTGTCACTGTTCTTTTGGTAATAAGTGACGATTAAATTACAGGTAAATTTACGAAATAATTTACGTATTTTGAGGTTAGGGGCGGTTAAATAATTAGTAAACTAACCAAATTAAACCAAATAAAACCAAAATCCAAAATTCTTTAGTTTTAATTTTTATTGAGTTGAATGTAATGCTTGCTTTGCAGATTTTCTATTAAAACGACTTTTGTTTGCCGTTGTTTTGCTTCCTTCCATGCATTTGTTTAATGCAGACGACCCTTCCATTTTGATGATATCTATAATATAAATAGATAAATAAAAATCTATGAAAATACTCTTTTTAATATACTTCCTTTTTATCATTTGTTTATAATTTAAGTAAAATCTATTTTCTACTCCTGCTGTAGCGGCTGCTATGGCAAACGTAATGAATAACCTACAAATAAAAAATGGTGGCAAACCAACGCGCAAAAAATATAAGTTTTCATTACTAGTAAAATTACGGGTCATATATCTATCATTGATCCTGCAGGGATGTATTTCAAATTATATAATATAATAATATAATATAATATAATATAATATAATATAATATAATATAATATAATATAATATAATATAATATAATATAATATAATATAATATAATATAATATAATATAATATAATATAATATAATATAATATAATATAATATAATATAATATAATATAATATAATATAATATAATATAATATAATATAATATAATATAATATAATATAATATAATATAATATAATATAATATAATATAATATAATATAATATAATATAATATAATATAATATAATATAATATAATATAATATAATATAATATAATATAATATAATATAATATAATATAATATAATATAATATAATATAATATAATATAATATAATATAATATAATATAATATAATATAATATAATATAATATAATATAATATAATATAATATAATATAATATAATATAATATAATATAATATAATATAATATAATATAATATAATATAATATAATATAATATAATATAATATAATATAATATAATATAATATAATATAATATAATATAATATAATATAATATAATATAATATAATATAATATAATATAATATAATATAATATAATATAATATAATATAATATAATATAATATAATATAATATAATATAATATAATATAATATAATATAATATAATATAATATAATATAATATAATATAATATAATATAATATAATATAATATAATATAATATAATATAATATAATATAATATAATATAATATAATATAATATAATATAATATAATATAATATAATATAATATAATATAATATAATATAATATAATATAATATAATATAATATAATATAATATAATATAATATAATATAATATAATATAATATAATATAATATAATATAATATAATATAATATAATATAATATAATATAATATAATATAATATAATATAATATAATATAATATAATATAATATAATATAATATAATATAATATAATATAATATAATATAATATAATATAATATAATATAATATAATATAATATAATATAATATAATATAATATAATATAATATAATATAATATAATATAATATAATATAATATAATATAATATAATATAATATAATATAATATAATATAATATAATATAATATAATATAATATAATATAATATAATATAATATAATATAATATAATATAATATAATATAATATAATATAATATAATATAATATAATATAATATAATATAATATAATATAATATAATATAATATAATATAATATAATATAATATAATATAATATAATATAATATAATATAATATAATATAATATAATATAATATAATATAATATAATATAATATAATATAATATAATATAATATAATATAATATAATATAATATAATATAATATAATATAATATAATATAATATAATATAATATAATATAATATAATATAATATAATATAATATAATATAATATAATATAATATAATATAATATAATATAATATAATATAATATAATATAATATAATATAATATAATATAATATAATATAATATAATATAATATAATATAATATAATATAATATAATATAATATAATATAATATAATATAATATAATATAATATAATATAATATAATATAATATAATATAATATAATATAATATAATATAATATAATATAATATAATATAATATAATATAATATAATATAATATAATATAATATAATATAATATAATATAATATAATATAATATAATATAATATAATATAATATAATATAATATAATATAATATAATATAATATAATATAATATAATATAATATAATATAATATAATATAATATAATATAATATAATATAATATAATATAATATAATATAATATAATATAATATAATATAATATAATATAATATAATATAATATAATATAATATAATATAATATAATATAATATAATATAATATAATATAATATAATATAATATAATATAATATAATATAATATAATATAATATAATATAATATAATATAATATAATATAATATAATATAATATAATATAATATAATATAATATAATATAATATAATATAATATAATATAATATAATATAATATAATATAATATAATATAATATAATATAATATAATATAATATAATATAATATAATATAATATAATATAATATAATATAATATAATATAATATAATATAATATAATATAATATAATATAATATAATATAATATAATATAATATAATATAATATAATATAATATAATATAATATAATATAATATAATATAATATAATATAATATAATATAATATAATATAATATAATATAATATAATATAATATAATATAATATAATATAATATAATATAATATAATATAATATAATATAATATAATATAATATAATATAATATAATATAATATAATATAATATAATATAATATAATATAATATAATATAATATAATATAATATAATATAATATAATATAATATAATATAATATAATATAATATAATATAATATAATATAATATAATATAATATAATATAATATAATATAATATAATATAATATAATATAATATAATATAATATAATATAATATAATATAATATAATATAATATAATATAATATAATATAATATAATATAATATAATATAATATAATATAATATAATATAATATAATATAATATAATATAATATAATATAATATAATATAATATAATATAATATAATATAATATAATATAATATAATATAATATAATATAATATAATATAATATAATATAATATAATATAATATAATATAATATAATATAATATAATATAATATAATATAATATAATATAATATAATATAATATAATATAATATAATATAATATAATATAATATAATATAATATAATATAATATAATATAATATAATATAATATAATATAATATAATATAATATAATATAATATAATATAATATAATATAATATAATATAATATAATATAATATAATATAATATAATATAATATAATATAATATAATATAATATAATATAATATAATATAATATAATATAATATAATATAATATAATATAATATAATATAATATAATATAATATAATATAATATAATATAATATAATATAATATAATATAATATAATATAATATAATATAATATAATATAATATAATATAATATAATATAATATAATATAATATAATATAATATAATATAATATAATATAATATAATATAATATAATATAATATAATATAATATAATATAATATAATATAATATAATATAATATAATATAATATAATATAATATAATATAATATAATATAATATAATATAATATAATATAATATAATATAATATAATATAATATAATATAATATAATATAATATAATATAATATAATATAATATAATATAATATAATATAATATAATATAATATAATATAATATAATATAATATAATATAATATAATATAATATAATATAATATAATATAATATAATATAATATAATATAATATAATATAATATAATATAATATAATATAATATAATATAATATAATATAATATAATATAATATAATATAATATAATATAATATAATATAATATAATATAATATAATATAATATAATATAATATAATATAATATAATATAATATAATATAATATAATATAATATAATATAATATAATATAATATAATATAATATAATATAATATAATATAATATAATATAATATAATATAATATAATATAATATAATATAATATAATATAATATAATATAATATAATATAATATAATATAATATAATATAATATAATATAATATAATATAATATAATATAATATAATATAATATAATATAATATAATATAATATAATATAATATAATATAATATAATATAAAAGAAAATATTACGAATGCTATTTATCAAAGTCGTTTTTAATATTTATAATGTTTTTAATTAAATAGTAGTTAAACAAAAGTATTCAAACAAAGTCGAATTAATTCATTAAATCAAATTAAAGGTATTCACGAAACGGAGCAGTAGCCGATGTACAATAGCAGTATTGTAGAATTGTATCATATTTCGTGAACACACTTATTTCATATTTGTGTAGTATGGTAGTTTTCAGTTTGATGTACCAAAAACAGATGTTTTTGTTTCATTAAAATTTTAGATTTATTGCTTATTGGCCATATACAATATATAAGTATGCCTCTTGTTACTTATTTTTAATTCAATATCTCATATCAATACATTATAATTAAAACAAAGTAAACAAATTAGTTTAGTGATGTCGATTTAAGAAAAAAACTCGTTAATACTCGTTAATATTTATTGTTAAAACAGTGGACATTATGCCATCATTTTTTTTTTATTCACATGCATAAATGTACATATTCATTAAAAATATATATTTTCATTTAAATATAATGAATTTTGGTGAATTTCAACTCAATAATCAAACACTGTCTGTAATATCAAGTACCCAAAAGTCATAAATTCAGCATCACTAACAAACTACAAAAGTACCACGCATAGTTGCCAGTTTTGCTGGAAAAATACAGCTTTTGAGAAATTTCTGTCACTGTGGGATGTGAGAATTCTCACACTAAAATTTCCATTGTGAGAATTATTTTCCCACCGTGGGAAAAAAAATCTCACACGAGGGAAATTTCCCTCTTGTGGGAAAAAAATTCTCACTCGAGGGAAATTTCCCACAAACTGCTGGTAAAAATAGCACAACTGTCAAGTAAAAATAACGATATCTCTCTACAATTTAAAGTAAAAATTTAGCTTCAATAAAAATTACATGTCTTCTTGTAGAAAATCGTATGTTAAACATATTTATCGTATGTTATGCAATAATATTTAAATGGAACTAACAGTCCTATAAACATAGTTAATAAACAATAAACACAGTAAATAAATTTTAAAAAATTTAGAGATTTCGACTGAATTTAAAGAATTTGCTGCAAATATGTATAAAAAAAACAACAAAACATTCAATAAGATAATTTTTAATATCGTTTTCACAATTTATCCTATACAAAATCTGTCAAAAAGTCGAATTTATTTTTAGAGATAACTTTAAATTGTCTCTGATTATCTGTCATTATATTATATAATTATTAAAATAATATGAATTTACTACATTTGTAAATATTTCATTATTTTATACTGAGAGATTTCGCGGAAAATTGTATGAATTTGAGGTACGGTGGGATTTGGTGGGAAATTGTGAGAATTTGTGGTACGGTGGGATTTTGTGGGATTTGGTGGGAAATTTTGGGAAATGTGAGAATTTGAGGTACGGTGGGATATTGTGAGAATTGCATGAGGGAAAAAGGTATTTCGTGTGAGAATTTTATCTGGCAACCGTGGTACCACGAAGTAAACTCAAGCTTTTAGCGAATTAGCAGATAATTTTTTTTTTAACACCAATGTATTTTGTTGTTGTACAACTGCTACTTGACAAAACTGCTACTCTACATCGCACCTGCTCCGTTTCGTGAATAACCTTACCCAGTGTATTGTCAGCTCCGCTCGTAACTATTCCCATTTGTGAAATGCAACTATGTTACATCAAATCAACCATTTCTCTTTTCAACTTTCTTTCAAAGAGAGCATTATAAAAAATGGCTGCCTTCTCCTCTGTTCTCGTTTGTTTTCTTTTCGCTAAGTTCTAAATGATTATATTGGCACTGACTTTGACTTCGAAAAAAATATTAAAATGAAAATTTTCTTACGACACGCTAGCTAAATTTGTAAGTATTTGATTATTATTAAATTGTTTTGTATTAAATTGTTATTTTTTAGGGTGACCCGTCATCGCTTATGATGGTTTTAAATTGATGATAAAGTGCATTTTCTCAGTCGCTGCGGCACTGACTCCAAGCTGTAATAGTATTTTTTAGGTCAGTAATAGCATTTTTTCATATTTTTCATTTAATTTCAGAACTAATCCTATAGGTACATTCGTGACTTTTTACAACAGTTGCATGGACGAATAGTGAAGAGTTGCTGGGAGGCAAAATGATCGCTCTGGAATTAAACGATGTCTGCATGAAGCGTCAACAGCAACAACATCAGTTCCAATTCTGCGACGGCAGCGACAGTGGCGTAGACATCGCGACAACCATGAGAAATAGGTGGGCAAAGAAAACATTCGACGCTAGCTATGTCGTAGTTAGCTGTCGACAGTGCATCAGACGTTGTTGATAGTAAGATCGGGCGGAGGGATGGACGAACAGACGGAGTGTTGTTTTTATTTATTATATTTTAATTTCAGATTTTCGAGACAACACCACTCGTCAGTGAATAACTGCCCATCACCTGCCTCAATGCCGAGTACTTGGGCGATGTAGTATTCACCAACAAGATACTAGATCTGTCCGGCAAATATAAATTCATGCGTCGCACACGACCAGATGGTAACTGTTTCTTCCTGGCTTTTTCCTATTCTTACTTGGAGCATTTGATCTCCAACAAAGAAGACTATTTGCAGTTTAGGGAGCAGGCTGAAAAATCCAAGGAGAAATTGGTGCAATTGGGTTTTCCCAGTTTTACGCTGGAGGATTTCCACGAGACGGTATAAGTGATATTTATAAATTTACACGAAATTGGTTCATAAAAAAGACTCCAACTTACTAAATTATTTCTTTTTTGTTTGTCTATTTCTTTAAAATTTTGAAAAAAAAAAACGACTGGATTACAATAGATTTTCCATTTTATAAAAAAAATTCAAAAATAATAATATTTGTCTGATCTTTATAAAAAATCTTCAGTTTTAAAAATGAAACTGATTTAAAGAGATATAGGTTTCGGTTTTAATCGCTATTAATATCGAAAGGAAACCCTCTCTTAAAAAAATATTCACAAACATTACTTTTTATTGATGTACTAAATATTAGTTTATTTTATTAAAAATGTTTTATTTAATGGTTTGCAAGTCTGTATCTCACTGCAGCGCGAACTGTGCAACAACAGCGGTGGTGCAGCTGATGTGCACATGTGGCGGTCTGGACGAAACCTCTGTCAGTTTCCTTAATGGAGGCAATATGTCTTGCGACTCCAGCATGATCAGCTACAGCTCCGATTAGTGTGAACTGAAGGCAGTGGCGGCAGCTGCAGCAGCGCTTGCGGCAAACACCGAGCTGGGACATACGCACAACTGAAACAGCAATTATGAGTGCTGCAGCGAGAACGGCAGAGAAAGTTCCTCCGTGGCAGGTGGTTGCAAACTGAGAAAAAGGTGGCCATGTTTGATCCACATGTGACGCCGCCTGGACGAATGAACAGATATAAAGGTTGGTAATAATGCAAACTAACGTTTACTTTGCCTACTTATTTTTTATTTTTTAACTTGCAGAACCTAATGCGTCTGCCAACCCCAACAGCACAACAATTACCGGTTTGTGAATGACAGCCGCATGCGTTCGCGCCTCAGCGGCATCACGCGTACAGTATCCTTAACGCGTCCCTCTACCGCAGCGCCTATGCTGCAGACGTGTGAGCGCGCCAGATCACGTGAAAAGTCCGTCATGCCCCCGAACCAAAAACCTACAACAACTGCCTTTCGCCCAACTCAAACTCGCGTCAAGCCACAGAAACCCGTCTCGTTACCAGCTACGCTAGACTTACACGTGACGCCCAACACATAGCAGCAGCGCAACGCACGCCATCTCTACCGAGAGCTCGCACTCCCTGCACGCCGTCCGATGATGGTCACTGGGCTTCTTTGGGCATTCGCTCAGATGGCATGACGAAGCCGCAGAAAAGCGGCCTCTCTGCCACACCAGATCTTGTCTCCATGAAGCTGCGCGCCAACATGCTTTTGGAAGTCAAAGTTGGTGTTTGTACTCCATACGGTACCATGCCAGTTTCACATTACGCGATCCCTTTCTGCAGTAGTCCTATGGGTACATTCGTGACTTCTTACATCAGCAGCTGTTCCACTATATATAAATTATGTATATTTAAAATACGTTTAATTGTAAACTATGTTATTTAAAATTTGTTTTATATTAATGTGTATTATATATATTATTTTAATAGTGTACAAATTTAAAAAAAAAACACTTAAATAAACATAAAAACCAAAAAAATGCGTTCGTTTTTTTTGTCATTAATTTTCTTTTGAATCAGCTTTACTTCAGAGCTTCCTTTAATATTCTGTCCCATTCTGAAACAAATAAGTCATCAGATTTGCTTCACATCGTTTATGATTGGCTGGTTTCAAAGTATTTTATCAATTTTGATTGGCTGATTTTAAAATATTTTCAGTTTCGCTCTCTTTGTTTTGAGATTTTTTCTTTCAGGCACAGTTCAGAAAAATAGGAAAGAACTCTGTGTTTCCTTAAGTCTGATTGCACTCCTATTTATTTTCGAAATCGGATCCAACCTCGCACACATTTAACAGAGTTGTCTAACGTATAGTTCCGAAATAGTTCGTAATTACGACAGAACGAATCACTGGGTATTAATTCATGAAATCAATTTATTTGCGAATTTCGAAATAACTTTTGAAACTTAAATATTTCAATATTAGGCTCATCAAATTGTTGTCTTGAAGCCGGTTTTTACTACGATTTTCCAATAAAACTTGCGCATTCTATTTTATTAGTTTTGGTCAGAATAAGACACAGAAGACCATCTATTAGACGTTCACAACACGGCGTCTTATTTGTTTTCCGCCATTACACTATTCCTGTATGTGTTAGTATATACATGAGAGCTTGAGATTGAGGATTTCGATACGTAATATTGATAAACGACTACATCAAAACATGTAAGCTTGTACGTTATATTGATTAACTTGTTCGTCAATATTACGAACACAGTTTGATGTACGTCGTTTGTCAATATGACGAACGATACTTTTTTCTGTGTATCAAAAGGGGAGCAAATTCAGACTAAAGGAGATATAGACATCTAACGTATTTTTCAAAACTAAATAAGAGATATATTTCGTTCAAAACAAATAGAGCGGAAACGAGAAATATTTTGAAATCAACCAATCAAAAACGAGGTGAAGCAGAACTGATGACGCATTTTGTTCATAAATTAGAACAGACATATGAAAGCAATGTCGGACGTAATCTGAGACCAAATGGAAAATTGATGACAAATAAAACAAATGCATTTTTAATGTTTTTTTGTTTATTACAGTGTTAAATTAGAAGAAATGTTTTTTTTACATATTAAATTAAATATTTTTGAACATTTTTTTTAATATATACTAACTATAACTATTATAATATATACTAATAAATTATTTGAACAATGAATAATTTAAACAATAATAAATATAAGAACAATTATATGAAAATAAAATAAATTTAAAAAAAATATAATTAATTAAAAAACTATCATCGTTAGTTTGTGTATCCAAGCCTGTTGTCCGGTGTTCAGTCGAGCATTGTAGACGCAGAGCGCGCCTTGTAGTCTTGCAGTACGAGCGAGTCCTCCTGTGATTTTATTTTCGGTTGCATTAACATATTTTCTTGCGGCCTTATAGCGCACTTCTACACTTTAGGTGTTGAGCAGCGCAAACACGCACCTGTGATGCGCATTTGTAGTTACTGCTCCTCGTCGCATGTGAACTAAGAATATTATTGAATTAGATTTGCATATACAAATTGTGAATATATTGGACATATGCTTAACGCTATTGTCCATCTGCCGCGTGCTGGACGTGGTTGCGTGCAAAACTGAAAACGGCTCCTAGTTATCGTATTCGACGTTTCCACTGTTGCGTGACAAACTTTAACGTTGCGCATATAAGCATCAGGCGGGTCAAAGCGTTCGAAGCGATCACGTCCATAACGAATCGTGATGTGAGTCATCGCTTCTTGTGAGGATGCAACTGCAACATTTTGAATTCACGCTCTTGCTCCAGGGACAGCGCCACGCCAGTTCGCCATCATATTTTCTCATCTAAGCATATAGTAGAAGGAACCCATGATAGACGCCTGTAATAACAAATATTCGACAGCTGCTAGTGCTGCAGTGGTATTTATGGATGCGACAATCACAGTTTCGCATCTTTCTGTTTGTGATACAGTGGCGGTACTTGTTGATGCGGTGTCTCCTGCTGCAGTTGATGCATTTGTTTGCCTTCTAATAGTGTTGTCTATTGACCATATTTCACGTAGCTGGAATATTTTGTTTTTGCGAGTAATTTTGTTGATGCTTCTGATAGTCAATGTTATTGCCTTCGACCACTTTGACTTTCTAGAACCACTAGACCAGCAGGTCCAATGGCTTCGCGTATTCTGCCAAAGAAAGGCGCATCGAACGTTATTCATACAACGTGGCCTGCAATTCCAAGTAGATGATTTGCTTCGGTTCGGTGTACATGAGCAGCTCTCGTGCTAAACGGCCAATGAAATTATTTTAATTTGTGGCATCACCCTTGCGATCCAGCTCAATTACACCGACCAGTGTTTTCTTCATCATTAAAATGCCCTCCGTAAAAACGGAAATGGAATAGGTTAACTTTGCGACAGTATAAGGTTCTTCGAGCGGTGCGTATTCCTTGATCTCGTTGTTGTCCAAACGCGTCGGTATCTCATTGAGCACCTCCGTCTCTAGGTGAATAATGTGCGCCAATATGCTGAACATGGCACAATCTGCACCACTTACTTAAATGGCCCTTACAACCGTGGGTCGGTTTTGGCCGCTGAGATGAAGCCGCGCCAGTCGGATCTGCTTTACGCGTGCTGACGCCAGTTAGAAATACCAAGCGTTGCCAGGTTGTCCTCAACTTGGTCTTTCCAACGCAGATTTGGACGCCCTCTTCTACGCTGTCCACCTTCGAGTTTTGATTCATGCACCTTCTTGGCTGGACTGCTTTCATCCATTCGTTCGACATGACCTAGCCAGCGAAGACGCTGGAACTTGATATGCTTGACTATGTCAATGTCGTCGAATAACTCATACAGCTCCTGGTTCATCCTGATTCGATACTCGTTCGCAAAGCAGATAGGCCCAAAGATTTTACAGAGAATCTTTCTCTCGAACGCTCCCAGTACTCTCTCATCGGTGGAGGCCAGCGTCCATGTTTCTGCACCATAAATTAGGACGGGCATGATGAGTGACTTGTAGAGCGTTATTTTTGTCCGGCGAGAGGGGGCTCTATTTCTCAATTGCCTACTGAGCCCAAAGTAGCACCTGTTGGCAAGAGTTATTCTCCGTTTGATCTCCAGGCTGACGTCGTTGGTGCTGTTTATGCTGGAACACAGACAGACGAAGTCCTTCACAATGTCGAACTTGCGGGTGTCAAAAACAGCTTTTTGTCCAAGACGCACGGACTATTTTTTGCTTGTTGACACAAGGAACTTCGTTTGTAAAAAATGTGTAAATACAATTAATTAGTTAGTAAATACATTAATTTTTTTTATTGGAATACGATTTTGTTTAATATCAATTGTTATATATACGTACAATATTTTTTCTGTGTGTAGATAATCGCGCGTTTCGAGCAAATACTGCTTCACCTGCATATTCGCGTGTAGATTGTGAAACTCCTCTTTCAGCGCCTGAATATATTGTATTATGATGCGCCCCGAAACGTACGGATTGTCACTATTTAACTTTTCAATTTCCTTTGCAATCTCCAAGAACCACAGTTCAAATGTGGATTGTTTTCGATTTTCGACAGCGGATACTTCCCGAAAAAGCCTCAGCCAATTCATTGATACGATCGAGTGCCTCACGTTGAAAACCCATCTAACGTACACTCTCTCATGTCACACACCAGCTCCAACACTGCAGTTTAACAACAGCCAAAATACTTGACTGCGTTCGAAGTTCGATTCGTGCAGCACTTAGTCTTGTGTTTGCTTCACTTTTATGACAGCAGTCGGTGGCGCAGCCTGTGTCAACTCAAAAATAAGTTTTAAACTGTGCATTAAGTACCATCGTAACAAAACGTTGCACTGACTCATCAATAATATTATGTTGTTCATATTTTGCAGCACAAACTGTTCGCTTAAAACACCATCGCCGGTGCGTTGAAGCACCTTCACCAATAGCTCTTTATGCAGCAGGCATCGCATAACAGCTGTTGCTTGCTGTTTAATTTTGCTATTCTGCTTTGTCTATTTCGTTTTGCTATTGTACAAGTGTTCGATTTGTACCAATAAAAACTGACCATAGTATTGGATGTGGTGCATGTTCGAAATGGTTTCATATAACCTGTTCCAAGGTTCCAATTGAGCAGTTCAACTTTTTAGCGAAGAATAAGTCTTTTAAATACGCCTGCTTAAGCTGCATGGCTAATCCACTTTGTAATAACACTAATGATGAAAATGTTAACTTTACAACAGAGCTACGACATGCATTGGCCAACATACAAGATAAATTCGATACTATTAATAATAAATTTGATTGTGTTATTGCTGAGATATGCGCTGAAATAACATCAAGCTTATCCATTTTAAAAGCCGACATTGTACAATGCAAATGTGTTGATACTGCCACCAGAAACAAAATAAATAATTTAGAAGCTGAAAACAATTCATTACATCGACGTATAAACCGATCTGATATTGTCATTTTTGGACTTCCATCAGAAATCACTAATCTTATTGATACGGCACTTTCTATTGCTTCATTTTTCAAAATTGCAGCAACTGCTGCAGATGTTCAACACTGTTGCTACATACAAAATAGAAAAACTGTTTTATTAAAATTTAATTCTGGGCACCTTCATGAAGCGCAATACTTTAAGTTTCGATCTTTAAAACTGTGCGATGTTATGTGAGGTGAAATTCAATCACGTATCTATTTTAATGACCACCATACACCTGCTACGAATAAATTAAGCTATATGTGCCGAAAACTTTTAATAAACAAACAGATTACAAAGTTTAAGCTCATCAATTCTGATGTACCGAAAGTCAAAATATGGAATCTCGACGGGAGTGAAGTTTTGTATGAAGCTCAACAATGTGCAGAATTATCTACGCTGGACCCTGGTGACTGCAATTCCTCAAGTCCAAACTAATTTGCAGGCTTTATAAGTATTATTTTCATATTTGTTTTTTTATGTTACTTTATACCACTTATATCAAATTCTTAAATTTTATTACACATTTTTAATCCAATATTAATAAAGTAAAGATTTTTTGTCTCATGCTAATATTTGATCGATTATTTAATTTTTTATGATTTTTAAATATGAACTTTTGTATATATTATAAAAATTAAATTTAGTTATTCATTTATTATTAATTTTAGTTTGAATTCACGACGGTTTCTTCTCATTATTTCTTTAATAAATGTCACTTAATTTAAATCTTGGCCCCATTATCAGTGATAATGGGGCTGTTTGGGACCTACGCAAACAGCTCGTAGATTTTAAGAAAAACTTAACCATAGGACATATAAATTATCAAAGTCTAAACCCTTCTACTCGTTCATCTAACATTAAACTGTCAAGCAGAGTGGTCTACATTCGAGTGTCGTCGTGTTTGATTCCAAATTTAAGTGTTTATACCGTGTTTTGTATTGATATTTGATTTTAACTTTATCATAAATAACACAGTGCTTAAAATAACTGCAAAACTTTTTAACTTTATCTTATAGTTTATTGTAGAATTGAATTTCTGTTTTAATTGTGTTGCTGCAACAACAATTTTGCGCTAATTTATGTGTGATAATTGTGTTTGTTTACATATTATCTTTTTATTATCTTTTATTTATTATTTTTTTTTTATTTTATTTATTATCTTTTTATTATCTTTTACTTACAGTAGTGTCTTCAAATATTATTCTTGTTTTTAATTCTTTTAATTTTTTTTTTTTTTTTTTCTATAATTTTTAATATGATTTGCTCTCACCCAGCGTGTTCCAAATATTGTGTTGGCTCTGTGATAAACCATATCTCATAAAGTATATAGGGATAAGTGCTCGTGTCGCTGACGCTTTATGTGACAATAAGGGTCTTCGTTGGTGCTGTTTGAAATGCAAACATATAAATTTTTATAAATTTTTTAAAAACACTGAACAAGCCTTCACTGACATTAATAAGGACCTTATTAATGTCTCTTTGATAAATTTCAAAATTATGAAAAATCTTTTTCTGAATTTTTTCGAATTATTCCTCCCAAAATAACTGTTTTTATATAACGTTTTGCACCGGACACAAGTGTAGAGGACATCAACTACTACATTAAATCAAAATTTAACCGTGATGCTGAAATAGATACTTTTAAATTCAACTTTGCATATACTAGAAATATATCATCATTTAAGGTAATTATTTCTGAAAATGCATTTAATGAAATCCTGGACAACAATTTTTGTTCTAGAAATACACTTGTTCGAGAATTTGTCTACAAAAACGATCGCAGACAAGACAATATCGTCCGTCTGCCCCCTCGTTTGACAAATCAGTCAAAAAACGATTAACTAATTGCTGCATGAAAATGTCCATGTCTTACCAAAATGTCCGTGGACTAAATACTAAACTTTCATCTGTATACTTAAATAGCTTTGACTTCACATATGACATAATAGCATTTACCGAAACTTGGCTATGCTCACATATATTTAATTCCGAAATCCTATGCAACAAATATTAAATCTATATGTTATCGCGAAAATAAAATTGGTGGTGGAGTTTTACTTGCAATATCCACTTCATTAATAGCTGAAGAAATAAATATAAATTCCGAAATAGAATCAGTTTGTGTCTGTGTTAAAGTAAACAAAAAATCCTTCTATATAATATGTTCCTACATACCTCAGAATAATTATTCAGAGTAATTATTATATGTGAAATATTTGGATTCAATACGCTTAATAACATCATTACTTAAATCTGAAGACTCTATTTTCCTCTTTGAAGATTTTAATCTACCATCTGTTTCCTGGAATTCATCAATTGACTCCTCATCTTTGGTTCCTTCATCTCCGATAAATTGGAACATTCATTTTTTGGATACTATGGCTGAACTGTGTTTATACCAAATCAATAATATAATGAATTCTAGTAATAGAATTTTAGATTTAATACCCAAGTAACCACTTTGTGGCAACTTAAGTGGTAGCCACACATTTGCCATTAAAGTGTTTGTTCTAAATCATGCGAAATATACTTATTTTCCACCCAATTACCAGTCAAAAAGCCCCGGGGCGAGGCTTAGTTGCCACATATTATGATCCATTAAAGTTTCGGTTCACCTATTTGGAACATGAACTGTAATTGTAATTTGAACTGTAATTTATGTGCAGACTAAAAATAAAAATAATAAAGATCCTACGCAGTGCCATTAACGTGAATGTTTGTCCTGTAATAAAAAATAAAAAATATGCATGGCTTAATAATAGAAGTCTTTATAATAATAATAATAGTTTGGCGCTGCAGTCCTGTACAGAACTTCGGCCGAGCTCTCTCACCATTTTGAGCTGTGCGTGTTATATTTGTACTCAAAGTGGTGGGACCTACAGTTTATTGCCGAATCCGAACGGCGGGTGAGAGCTTTTTCATAGGCAATGGTTTTACTCTCGTAGGTTTGCCATTTACTGACGAGAGGTAGCGCGGTATAGAAAAATGTTTCTATGAAATGATGTTGTTAGCCCCAGTCCAGACTTGAACCGGGGACCTTTCGGCTCGCAGTCCAACGCACTAACCACTGAGCTACCGCAGCTAATAGAAGTCTTTACGAACAGAGTTTTCGACAAACTACAACTCTAATTTAACAAAGGGTTCAAAAAAAGCTTATAATACGGGGGGTAGACCCCCCCTAATTTTTACGCGCACACAAAAAAATGCAATTTTTGAAAATTTATTAAAATTGTGATTTTCTTTATTTTTTAAATTATGCTTTTGCGGATGTATATTTTTGCGACACAACTTTTTATAAACATATGTAGTAGATGTTATGAATATGCCGTGTATAATAATATACATTTAATATACATAATTTTAAAGTTAATTTGCTACATTATATATAAAAATGTTCCTACTAGGTTCTTCATTCTATACTTGCCACATATATGGAACATAATACACTTTTTAGTTTTTCACTATTTTACCACTACATAACAACAACGTTAGCTCCGCCCATTATCATATATGTTCCATTATAGCATATGTATGTCTTATATATCACAGCATTGCGACATATAATTGCGTATGTTCCATACATGTTATTAGGCACCTCTTTAGGACTACATATTATTAGTTTGCAGCACTGGTGTCAGAGGTAACTTAAAAGGTACACATATACCACAATAGTTTGTGGCAATTGTCGAGCCGTGGTTGCTTGGGTATATGTCGATGATCCTTCTAATTCAAATATTGTGCGAGTTGACCCTATTTCAACGCCTGAGGATCGATACCATCCAACACTTGAATTAACTACAGTAATACCTCAGAAATCCATTGAGTCATTTCAATCATCAAAAAAAAACCGATAAATACATCTACTATTCTCAACGTGCTAATTACGACAAATTAAATATGTTATTAAACAAAATTAATTGGTCTAAAGTTATATCAAAAAGTATTAATTGTCCTATACAGAAAATGGAATTTACGATTACAAATTTTTATATCCGGGTTTTAAGGTGTATTTCTAAATCCGTACGCAAAATTAAACTTTGTCCGAAGGAATATGGTCCAAAGGAACTCAGAAAGCTAAAGAACCGGAAAAATCGTTTGTTTAAAATATGTAAAAAGACTGCCTCTCTAATTAATTACGCTAGATACATACAACACGCTATAACTACACTATTTTAAATAAAAAGTGTAACTTAAATTATATTTTTAAAGTGTAATTGAGATTCAAACGTGATCCAAAATCAATTTATGAATTTGTAAACTCAAAACGGAATTCTGTATCTTTTCCTTCAATGATGAGATACAATGATACTGAATCCACAAATGATAATGATATATGCAATATGTTTGCAGATTTCTTCAAGTCAACATACACTTCGGATTTCTGCAATGTGTCTGATTACAAATATCCAATACAAATGTATAGTTTTATTACTATTCCACCAATAAGTACCATTACAGTGCTAAATAAACTAAAATATTTGAAATCATCTTTTTCACCGGGTCCTGATGACATTCCCAGTTGTATTCTCATAAACTGTGCACAAAACCTATTCGTTCCTCTATCAAAATTTATACAGGGAATTTCTCATCATTCTGGAAAAAATCATTTATAATTCCATTGCATAAGTCTGATTCGAAAACCAATATTGCAAATTACAGGGGAATAGCAAAACTTAGCACGATACCCAAACTGTTTGAACAAATTGTTACTGAACTGCTTTCTCACCAACCTACGTCCATTATAACACCGGCACAACATGGCTTCCTAAAAGGTCGATCAACTGTTACAAACATTCTGGAGTTTACCACAGATGTCATTAAAGGATTCGTCGCTGGAAAACAAACTGACGTTATTTATACTGACTTCAGCAAAGCCTTCGATAGAGTTAATCATAATATTCTTTTTGAAAATTGACACAAATTGGATTTCCACAAAATTCTAACTTGGATTAAATCTTACCTAACGATGAGAACACACAAAGTTTTATATAAGAATTCCCTTTATAATATCATTAACGTCAAATCCGGTGTTCTCCAAGGTAGTTACTTGGGACCGATTTTGTTTCTGCTCTTCATAAACGACCTGCCTCATATTATAAAATACAGCAAAATACTTATGTACGCTGATGATGTAAAAATATATTATAGTTATAAAAATTTGGACAATAGCATACTCTTACAAAATGACCTTAAACATTTTTTTAACTGGTATGAGAATAGTAAAATGGATTTAAAATTAAAAAAGTGTAAGCAAATTACATTTTCTAGACTAAAACCGTTTAACGTGCAATATTATCTTGACAATGCTAAATTGGATAATGTAACTACTTTTACTGATCTTGGTGTGCTAATGGACTCAAAGCTGACTTTTAATATGTTAGTGCGAGCGTGCTGTCTAGTAGGGGGATAGGAAAAAGGGAAAAATAGAGACAGATAAAAAGTGGAGAAAGAGGAAGGAAAGGAAAAGAAACAACCCAGTGGAGAGGAGCGGGTGGCATGCTCGCGGACATGCCGGCTACAGCTTGTCGGACATGGGGTGAGTCTTTGCTCATCCACTGGGGTTACACGCACTAGTCAGAAATGTCATGCTTTCTATGGGCTTTTCTATGCTCTTTACTGCAATTGCACAGGTTTGTTGACGTATTCCCTCCCTCCCCCATCCTACTCCACGCTACTAGCGCGCACGGTTGAGGCTGCACTGAGTGCGTAATCTATGCTGTGGTGAAGGCATAACTCTCACCACGGCTCGACTTACGCTCTCATTTGTTTGTTTCAACTGCTGCGCCTTGGTAGTATGTATGTCTGTTTTGAAGTTGCCCAGTAGAAAAAATGTCGCAAAAATTTCGCATGGATTTTTGCAACATTCGTGGGCTAAGGGCGAATTTTTTCTCGGTATATGCGTATGTGTCCATCCATAGGCCACAAATAATGGCACTAGATGAGACCCAGGTTAATGAGGGTGCAGATCCACTCGATTTTTATATACCTGGTTATCACCTATTGCCATTATTCTCTGCCCATAGGGGCCTTGCTCTTTTTATTCGAAGTGACGTTGCGTATCAACTGCAGCAACAACATAGTGTGTCGGATAGCGAATTTAATACTATTTGGGTTAAATTCAAAATTCAAACACACATCATGCACTTGTGCTTTCTTTATAGGAGTCCGAATTTAGATAGGGTTTCCACCTGTAATAAGATGGATGCCTTATCTGATTCGATCTCAAATATATTGGAGCAATTTCCAGGCAGTGAAATTATTGTTGCCGGCGATTTTAATGTGCACAACGCCACTTGGTTGAGCCACTCGGGTCTATCAACACAGGAGGGTTGTTATGTTGAGTTTTTTGCCGAGTGCAACCAGCTCACTCAAATGGTGAAGGAGGCGACGTATATTCCACGCGTCGGCGGGCAAAGCCCTACCCTTTTTCTGACTTCACATCATGAAAAATATGATGTAAAAGTCCTTGCACCTCTTGGTAATTCCGACCACTGTACTGTTTCCGCTGAGTTTTCGTATTCTAGTTTACGCGCCTCTACAATTAAAGCCCCGAAGAGGAATGTATGGCTTTACGAAAAAGCAAATTGGGTTGCGTTAAATAATTTTTTTCGCAACTTTAATTGGAAACTGTGTTTCGCTGACAGAGACATAAATGCTGCGGCTTTAATGGTACAAAATATTATTTTATTAGGTATGCGGTCCTTCATACCTTCTAAAAAAATTAGCATTAAACCTAAGGACCACTCTTGGTTTAATGAGACTTGCAGGATTGCAGTCAGGTCGAAAGAGGAAGCTTTCAGACTTTGAGTTCTAACAAGAATGCTGATACTGAAAGACTTCGTATACAGGCCAGGAATCGCTGTAATGCCGTGATCTCGCGCGAAAAGTTTCTTCACGAACAAAATGCGCGCAAAAAGGTCCTACTCTATCACAGGGGTAGTAAAAATTTCTGGTCATTTGTAAAAAGGGTGAGGAATCAGACAACATCGTCTACTCCAACTCTTAGTATGAATGGCCAGACCTTCACTGACCCGGTTGATAAAGCTAATCTCTTGGCAGAATTATTTGCAAATAATTCAACGCTCCCAGATAGTAATCAACCACTGCCTGTCGTCGATTTTGTTTCTTCTGCAATGCCGGAGATACATTTTCGAACTCGGGCAGTTAAAAAGGTTTTAGCAAACCTCAACATTAACAAAGCCTCTGGGCCAGATGGCATATCTGCCCATGTGTTGAAGAAGTGCGCGTCAACGCTGGCTTGTCCGTTGCGTAACCTTTTCAACAAGGTTGCCAATGTCCAGCCAGTTCCGAAAAAGGGCGAGGCCATGAACCCTGCCAATTACCGACCCATTGCAATATGCTCTGCACTCTCCAAGGTAATGGAGAGCGTAATTAACTTCCACTTTGTGAACTATCTTCAACACAACGAATTGCTCAGTGAACGACAATACGGTTTCCGTAGGACCAGATCCACAGGTGACTTGATGGCGGTCCTCTCCGAAAAGTGGAATAATTGTGTTCACCTTTTCGGGGAGAGCAAGGCTGTTGCTCTTGATATCTCCAAAGCTTTTGATCGAGTGTGGCATAAAGCCCTCGTTTCAAAACTAATTGCATATGGTGTCGGTGAATCTTTTACTCGATGGATATCGAGTATTCTCCAGGGTCGTTCAATACGAGTTGCGATGGATGGTGTTCTTTCGGAACAACATTTCATCAATTCTGGAGTTCCGCAGGGTTCCGTCCTATCCCCGTCCCTATTTCTGGTATTTATCAATAACCTTCTGTCATTGACCCAGAACCCAATCCATTCCTTTGCAGATGATAGCAACATTTGTCATTCATACTCGTTCAAAAAGCGCCCAACCTCTTTGGAGATTGAGAGTAAAAGACGCACTATGAATGACACACTCAATAATGACCTTAAAACAATCTCCGAGTGGGGTCTTGCTGTCTGTTATCTCACAAAAGAATGGATTCAACCCTACCTCCCCTCAATATGGGTGCTGTGGATATTGCAGAGTCAGCTGCTCTTGACGTTCTGGGCATATCAATTCAATGTGATCTCCGTTGGAATGATCATATATTTGACGTTCCGAACGAGGCGGCCAAGTGCCTCGGTTTTTTAAAACGGTGTAAGACATACTTCACTCCTGCTGACTTGCGCACTGTCTACACTACCTATATTCGGCCTAAGATGGAATACAATTCGCACATGTGGGCAGGGGCTTCAAAATCTTCTTTGGAGTTCCTGGATCGAATTCAACAACGTGCAATATATTTAATAGGGGATGAAAATATTTCATCGTCTATTGGTTCTCTTGAGCACCGAAGGACCGTTGGGTGTGTAAGCCTGTTTTATAGGTATTACAATGGTAAGTGTGCGAGGGAGATACATGGCCTGATTCCACCAGGTCGTGTGTCCTCTCGTTCTCCTCGGGCATCGAACCAAGCCCACCCCTTCGTAGTTCACTCGGCTCTCAATAGAACCACGCATTACCGAGAGAATTCGTTCTTCAGTCGCACGATACGTTTGTGGAACAATCTCCCTGCGTCTGTTTTTCCCGACATTTTTGATATTGGCAAGTTCAAAACAAACATTCACCGACACTACTCCATCTTTCCCCCCTCCATTTAACCTATCCCTTCTTACGATCAACACTGCATGAATAGGGGGCATCCCCTGAGCCTTGGTCAATTTGTAAAAAAAAAAACAAAAACTGACAAACACAGGGGCGATTAGGTGGTTTTTAATCGTCCCAGTCATATCTTCCCCACCATGGATTACCTATGCCCATTAATTGGTAACCCCCTATTAAAACCTGGCACTAAACACTTGACAAAACTACGTCTCACAATTCCCTATGGTTCGATCCTAATAGTCACGCACATTTAAACTTTTAGGCCACCATAATTCGAAAGGCAGAATCAAAAACATAAATAAATAAACGCAGCAAAAATTGTCATTATTAACATATTTAATTAAACAAAATTAAAACTAATATATTAAACAAAAATTAATTAAATAAATTGAAATTAAAATGAAAAAACTGAATTGATAAAATAAAAATACTGAATTTAAAAACATTTAATTAAAACTTAACTAGAAATTAAAAATAACGAATACCTAAACAAAATGCAAACATTTTAAATTCTCCCGTTTTTTTGGAGACGCGAAACATTTAATACTAAAAATACCTAAAAAGGGAGCTCTCTTTAAAGGAACATACAAAATAATGGGTACATTTTGAAACGTCGTAACAACACTTACACGGTAAAGATGTTTGCTAAAATAATATTATTTAAAAATCAAAAATGTAATATAAAAATATAATGTAATATAAAATTAATACTAAGACAGTACAACATAAACTAAACTACTGGGGGATTGGTCCGTCGCTGCGCGGACGTACCAATGTACGCCGCGTATAATTGTCCCGCGTTTGGGTACAAAGTACGAAAACCGAAAAATATATTTTTATTAAAAATGGCTCAAAAATGGTGCCAAAAATTAATCCAAAATGGTGGCTGAGCCCTCGCGTATGTGAGGCGTATATTTAATGTTTTCCCGCGTTGCGTTTTTATAAAATTTAAACAAAAATTATTAAAACGATTAAAATTTATTTTAAAAATGGCCAAAATTGAAATACAATGTAATTTTTGAAGTACTATTTTTTGAAGTACTATGGAATTTTTGAGTCACTTTTTATTGAAATTTCCCATGAATCAGAAAAATTGTTGTTAGGAGTCGTATACTTACCTCACGGTGATATAACAGTTTTTGAGGAATATGTAGACGAATTTTTAGTGCGGAACCAGAATGTTGTTATTATGGGAGATTTTAATACAAATTTATTTAATTCCAATAAATCAACAAATTTACGATTAGATCTTTTTCTAATAAGTGACCCTGAGCTGTTGCGACACTCTGATCAAATGTTGTGCCCTGGTATATCACATCATTCTTTTATTTTTACCTCTATATACATTCCAATCAGAAGGCATTGTAAGTGTGTCGAATATCGCAACTATAATTTAATAAACCTGAAACCCTGATTAATAAAATTGATTCGAGCGCTTTCAATAATATTTTTTTAACTAACGATGTTAATGATCAGCTTTGTACCATTAAAAGTCCATTCATATCAGACAGCACGTTCCGTATCATGCACGTAGCGTATCATGCACGTTCATGCAAAGGCGTTCATCATATCATGCATACGCACTCAGGGTTGTAAAATGTAAACTCCACTTATACTTTTATCATAAAACCCTTTCATTAACTGTCAACATAATTAAAAAACATATGAAATGTCTTGATACTTTCAAGTCCACAACTTTCTACATGATGTATCTAAATGGTATATGGTTAAGAAGAGCATAACCGTGTGGAAGGCATGTATACTTTTCTCAAATATCCATCATATTTCATTGTCTAATAATATTGACTCCAAACAGATGCAGAACAACCGTATCGTCTTGCGTGTTCAATTGAAAAACAAGATACAGCAGAAAAAACCGTTGCCCCACATCAACAGCAACGTTGGCTTCGTTTTCACCAAGGGCGATTTGGGTGGGATTCGCTACAAATTTATGACTCCAAAGTGCGACCCCTAATGCTCGCCTCGGTGCAGTTACACAAATGCACATCATCATCCTAGGACAAATGCGCAAAGTTTCAGGCTGGTTCTACCAACTTGTCTGGCGTCTGTACAAAACAAAAAATTAAATTAAATTACAACTCTTAGCAGCAAGTTAATTGCATCATTTTATAATATATTAAGAATTAATTAAATATATGTGTTATTTAAAATAATTTCTTTGTTACATTTATGATTATCGAATCACTGTTTAAAATATTAAACTGCTGGAGAATATTATTGTTTATGTGAATTTAATTTTATATACATTTTTGACGTTAATAAAAATGGGTAGTCTTGTTAAAATGAATAACTAAAAAATACAACAATATCACAAGAAACAAGAAAAAGCAGTAAATATTTTATATTTTTACAACAATGCATGCGGCAGGCTCCTGCTAAAATATTTTGCATAATACGCTACGTGCATGAACGGACCCAAAACGCATGATATGAACACTCTCATATAAAATGTACTGAAAAATATTTGTCGTGCATGATACGCAACGTGCATGATACGCAACGTACTGTCTGATATGAATAGACCTTAATACTAATAAACTAATACATCATCTTTTTTCTATGGTTCCAATTTCGAAATACAAAGTTAATTGTAATGATTGTAATGAATGAATAGTTGGTTTAAGTCTAAAGAAATAATGTTTGCCAAATCTCTTGGTGACCTTGCCCTAAAAACATATTCCATTGTGATTCGAATTCGAGGATTTTTTTTATATGTAGAAATCGAGCGAAGTCTACTATTCGTAGAGCCAGAAAAATTGCACACGATCGTATGTTTAATGATGTCGATAGTAAGCATATGTGGAATACTTTGCGTACATATGGATGCACAGGATCAAAGAGCCCTGATGAAGGAATTTATGTTAACGTACTGAATAAAAGTTTTATTTACACTCAGCCTGCCTTTTATCATGATGAATCATACATAAATAGCAATGAAATAGAAAAAAAGCAATGAAAATAGATTTAACGTTAGAAGTATCTCTAATGATGAGCTCATATTGGCAGTCTTGAAAATTAAATCCAATGCAATTGGATCAGACGAAATTCCATTAAAATTTATAAAAATAACTTTTCCATATATTAAAAAAATTTAATACACTTCATTAATACTATTTTTACAACGTCTGTTTTCCTTCTGCTTGGAAGATAGCTCAGGTAGTTCCTATAAAAAAAAAATTTAATTCCTGTACTTTTGAAAACCTACGTCTTATAAGTGTTCTTCCTACGTTATCTAAATTTGTTGAAAATCTAATTAAATTGCAAATTATGGAATATGTGTCAAAAAATGCATTACTTAATAACTTTCAATCTGGTTTTCGTATAGGCGTTAATACAATTTCTTTGTTACTGGGATTAACTGATACAGTCAGAAAAATCTAAATGTTAATAAACTGTGTGTTCTGTTATCATTAGACTTGTCGAAAGCTTTTGATCGTATTAATTACAAGATTCTTCTAAACAAATTGTTTTCGAAGTTCAAATTCTCTTCTACTGCTTCCAAGCTTATATGTTCGTACCTAAGTAATCGTAAACAATTTGTAAGTTGTGCAAACACCAACTCAGATATTTTAGATGTCACTAGTGGTGTTCCACAAGGCTCTGTATTGGCTCCTATTCTTTTTATGTTGTATCTAAATGCTTTCATTGAATGTATTGATCTCAATGTATGTCATCCTTTTTTGTATGCAGATGATATTCAACTTTTATTCTTTGGTATACCAGTTTTTAGATGTGTTAGAAGCATCAATCAATTTTAATATATCTAATATCTGCAATTGGATGACACTTAATTGCTTAATGCGGCTGTTCCATAAGCGAAGATGTGCTTGCATTCATGCGTCAGACGAACTGTCAAAAGTAGAAATACAAGCTATATATGAGAGCGAGTACATGCACGTACGCAATCGCCGCATAAAAGATGAAATCACTTGAACTGATTTGTGAGTTCGGTTGCATGAATGCACGCATATCTTCGCTTATGGAACTCCCGTATAAGTATTGTAGTAATCCATACAAGTAAAACACTTGTTTCAAATTTTATAAAAAAATAAAAAATATAAAAAAACTAATTTGTAAACACTTTCAAAAAAATGTTCAAAAATAAAATTATTCTAATTTTGGTGTTCAGCATTTAACGAACATTGTTTTATTAAATTAAAGTCGTAAACCATTAACTTAAACTGGTGACCCTCAGTGAAACTAAATTTCGTCATCTTGTCGCAAATGTAGATGCTAACACGTTGGACTTGGTAAGCGATATTCTGGAAACGGCTCCAGCAGGAAACAGATATGAAACACTTAAAACTCGCATCATATCAATGTTTTCGGAATCCGATGAGCGCAAGCTCAAGCGATTACTGAGCGGTCAAGTTCTGGGAGATCAACAGCCATCGCACTTCTTGCGAACGATGCAGAACCTCGGAAGTGGACAAGTTGGAGACAACGTCATTAAAAGTCTTTTCCTTGAGCAGCTTCCCGACAACGTCCGTGCAATTCTTGCAATCAGTGAACAGCAGGATATCAACAAGCTCGCAGAACAAGCTGACAAAGTCATGGACATGGCACGTCCTGCCAACATCTCTAGCGTTGCAAATACGCCAGATTCCTTACCATTCGATCGCTTGTCTCAACAAATCGAAGCACTCGAAAAACGGTTCGAGAATATGAATCGTGGCAGAAACGTGCAGCGTAATCGCAGTTCATCGCGCAGAGATTCCAGAGCTAGGAACGCAAACCCAAATTACTGTTGGTACCACAAGCGCTTTGGTGACAAAGCCACCAAATGCACTTCGCCATGCAGCTATCCAAAAAATTAATGAGCTTTTCGGATCCTGCGGCCTCCGAAATAGCTGATAACACATCAGGCCGCCTCTTCATCAAGGACAAGACAACAAGAAAAACTTCTTTGATTGACACTGGTGCTGACATCTCGGTTATACCAAGGGATGTATACGTGAGCAATTCATCGCACTCTTCAGTACATTTGTTCGCAGCTAACGGTACGCCCATAAAAACGTTTGGCGCAAAGATTCTTCAACTCGATCTTGGTCTGCCGAAAGCATTTTCTTGGCTGTTCATCATAGCAGACGTCACAAAATGCATCATCGGTTCAGATTTCCTGAAACATTTTCATCTACTTCCCGACCTCAAGAACAGAAGACTCGTCGATGGATCTACGCTTCTGTCAGTACCTGCAACAATCACAAGAGAACCATCCCTCGGCATAACAACAATTGTCAAGAATCAAAGCATTTACCAGAAACTTCTAGAAGAATTCCCGGAAATTCATAATCTCTCAATGTCGCTCACCAACAACAAGAACGGTGTATTCCATCACATCGAAACATCAGGACCTCCAGTTCGCGCAAAGGTAAGACCTCTTGATAACAAATGTCTTATTATCGCCAAAAAAGAATTCAAATTCATGCTGGACAATGCAATTATTCGTCCATCGAAAAGCATGTGGTCAAACCCTTTACACATGGCTCCTAAAAAGAACGGAGATTGGCGACCCTGTGAGGATTACCGATTTTTAAACAATATTACTGTTCCCGATCGGTACCCCATCCCATTCATCACAGACTATGTGCATTACCTACATGGTCGAAAGTTTTTTTCGAAGCTAGACCTCATTAGAGCTTATCATCAGATCGACATGCATCCTGATGATATCCAGAAGACTGCTATCATTACGCCATTTGGCTTATTTGAATTTCTCAAAATGCCTTTTGGTCTGCGCAATGCAGCGCAAAGCTTTCAGCGTCTGATGGATGAGATCTGTCGCGACTTGGACTTCGTTTTCACGTATATTGACGATGTATTGATTGCGTCATATACTGAAGAACAGCATATTCAACATTTAAGGGCAATTTTTGAACGCTTTCGAAAATTTGGCATCATGATTAATCCTGCAAAATGTGAATTTGGATCCCCTGAAATTGATTTTCTTGGATTTCACATAACCTCTCTTGGTAGCACGCCGACGGCCTCAAAAGTTCAATCAATAATAGATTTTCCACAGCCCAAAACAATGTTGGTGCTTCGCCGATTCACGTGCATGCTTAATTTCTATCGTCGATTTCTACCGCACGCTGCTCATGATCAAGCTCTATTAAATGATTACTTAAAAGGCGCGGTAAAGAAAGATAAGCGTCCGGTTATATGGACAGAAGCCGCAACCGAATCATTTAAAAGATGCAAAAAACAAAATGCAAATGCTGCACTTCTAGCACATCCCGTGAAAGATGCAGATCTTCATCTCAAAGTTGACGCTTCAGACTTTGCTATCGGTGCTGTGGTAGAACAACAAATTGGTGAAAGTTGGCAACCACTCTCTTTCTCTCACGAAAACTGAGTCCCGCAGAGTGCAAATATAGCACGTATGACCGCGAACTACTTGCTGCTTATAGTGCAGTAAAACATTTTCGGCATATCCTAGAAGGACGTGATTTTACATTGCTAACGGATCATAAACCCTTAACGTACGCCTTTCACCAAAATCCGAACAAAGCCACACCTCGTCAATTTCGTCACTTCGATTATATCGGTCAGTTTACTACGAAGCTCGTGCACATATCCGGAATTAACAATACTGTTGCAGACGCTTTATCACGGATTGACGAAATATCTACTTTAAATTATGCGAAGCTCTCGGTAGAACAAAAGGAAGATGAAGAACTTGCAAATTTTCTTAATAGCGATACCGGACTCAAGCTGAAACTCGTACAACTTCCCGGATCCAACATTCAAATTTACTGCGACGTATCACAAGGTAAAACAAGACCCTTTCTTACAACCAGCTTCCGTAGATCCGCCTTTGACAAGCTTCATAATCTTGCGCATCCTGGCATAAGATCTACGAGAAAATTAGTTGCAGATCGTTTTGTATGGCCCGCGTTAAATAAGGATTGCAAGATGTGGACGAAATTCTGTCAAGCCTGTCAAAAATCAAAAATTACTAGGCATACGAAATCGCCTCTTGGTAATTTTAGAGTAACGTCGAACCGATTTTGTGAAGTTCATGTCGATATCGTTGGACCATTACCGCCGTCCGAAGGATATTCATATCTGTTGACAATAATAGACAGATTCTCAAGATGGCCAGAGGCAATTCCTATTCGTGACATCACCGCTGAGACAGTTAGCCGAACTTTCTTCGAAGGTTGGATATCAAGGTTTGGATGTCCCAACAAAATCATTTGTGACTGTGGACGGCAATTCACGTTTAAACTCTTCCACGACTTGTCTGAATTTCTTGGCGTAAAATGTCAACATACCACATCATACCATCCTCAAGCGAATGGTATGGTTGAAAGACTTCACAGGACCTTAAAAGCTTCGTTGATTTGCAGAGCAAATGCGCAATGGACAAAATCTTTGTCATCAGTGTTGCTTGGTTTGAGGACCGCGTATAAGGACGACATTGAAGCATCTGCTGCAGAAGTACTGTACGGCGAAAATCTCCATCTGCCTGGTGAATTTTTTATTCAAAAAACTAACGATCGTCTTAATGCAACAGACTTCGTAAGTGCTTTGAAAGACACAATGCAACAAATTCAACCGAAAACTGCATAACCACATGGTAATCCGCATGGATTCATTTCAAAGGATCTTCTACATTCAAAATCGGTTTGGGTACGTCAAGAAGCAGTAACAAAACCTCTTCAACCTAAATATACTGGTCCATATGAAGTTGTGAAGAGATCCGACAAATATGAACAACAAAGATGACAGTGTTTCGATTGATCGATTAAAACCAGCATTCATCGAATCAAGCATAATCGCAGCCTGTTGCCAGGAACAATCATCATCATCTCTACAGTTGACTCAAAGTTCAACTCAAAATTCAAAAACCCCAAAAAGAGTCACGTTCCGCTAGGAAGGGGGTACTGTAGTAATCCATACAAGTAAAACACTTGTTTCAAATTTTATAAAAAAATAAAAAATATAAAAAAACTAATTTGTAAACACTTTCAAAAAAATTTTCAAAAATAAAATTATTCTAATTTTGGTGTTCAGCATTTAACGAACATTGTTTTATTAAATTAAAGTCGTAAACCATTACTTTAAAGTATTAATTCAAAAAAAACTAAGGCAATGGTTTTTAAAAATCATATTTCAACCTATTTTAATTGCGATATAAAAATTAATAATTATTATATTGAATTGATGTGCTTAAATGTTAAGGAGTACACATTGATAATAAACTATCTTTCGATGTGCAAGTTAACTAAACCCTTATTGGGTATCTCAAAAAATATAGTTTGCCAGGAGCCTCAACGGCGGCTCCTGGTCTTGTTCCAATAAAAACCAACTTGTTTTAATATTATTTAGTACACGACCGTGTTAATTTAATATCCAAACTTGACTAAAGCTAACAATCAATATTCTCTTACTCGATACCTTAAATTATACTTAAATGAAACTGCTGCATCGGCAATCCCACGATGGGCTCAGGTTATTGTTCTGATTGCGCATGTTGCTGCGTATGCAATCCCACGATGGGTTCTGGTCATCGTTCTGGTTGCGCGTGTTGCTGCATAAGCAATCCCACGATGGCCGGATACGCGTGTAACTGCAATTCTGCAGTTGACGCTTAACGTAAGGTGTACTATTCCCCCTCTAAATGTCTGCGTCGCGCAGACTTGTAGAATGCATCGAAGGACTCCGAGATGGTTTTCTGATTGGGTTGATGCCTTCGAGATGCGTGCTTGGCAGATGTAGACGGGGTATATCGAAGTCTCTGGTAAATTTGCGCCACACGATAATGACGGCTGAGGCAATAATAATTATAACGATGATCTCCGAAGTTAAAGAGTAATTGAGTTCCTTCTTGATGCAGTTTGAGATCCTTCTAGCAGTTTGAAACGAAACGATCGTTTGAAACGATTGAAGGTTTCCCGTATTCCATTGTTTCGATTATATTTTGATATGGTAATGTCTCCACGTCAGCCAGAATCTGATTAACTTCTCTATGGTCAAGGAGATTGCTGTTTACGATCCCGGATTTTGCCATTTGGCATGCACGCACAATTTCGCCAATCTCTTCCTTAAGCACGAGTACACGGTTAATTGCATCTTGCTCAGCTTGTCCTGTTTCGATTTCCTTAGCTAAACCATTAATAACTTTCGAAATTTGATTAATCTTCTGTAAGGCATCACGTGTTTCAATAAAAAGTTCTTCGTTAACTTTGTACTGATGATTATTGTTAGTGATGATTTTATCCTGGTTTTTTTTAAATCATATTCCAGTCAGTGGCGTCTGGGTTTCCTACGAGCCATTTCAAGGCAGATCCTAACCAGTTTATAGAACGTGGTTTCCTTGTATTTCCACCTCGTAGTTCGTTGATACGGTCAGCCATTTGTGTTAAATGAAACTCCAGAATCAGTGCCTTCTCTTTATCCTTGACATTTCCCTCAGTTAGCGTTACCATTTCTGTCAATAAGTTCTCATATCGCTCCAGTGGAATTTTCCAACAACGCCGATCGCAAAATCGGAGGCATCTGTGGTTAAATTAAATGGTTTTTCAAAACCGGGAAAAGCCAGTACTTCTGAAGATGTTATTAGCGATTTTAAAACTTCAAATGCTTGTAGCGCTTAAGCATTTAACTCATTAGGAATACGTAAAGACTGATTCGCTTTGATTTTCACCCCTTGTCAGATTAGTTAATGGTTTGACAATTTTTGCATATTCACGGATGAACTTCCTATAGTATGATGTTAATCCTAGAAAGCTCTTCAAGTCTTTTAGATTTTTTGGCGGTAGCACTTGCTGAATAGAAGTAAAAAAAACATTTTTTGGTCTGGTTGGATACCACCAGGAGTTACTACATATCCTAAAAATTCTACTTCGGTTTTCATGAAATGCGTTTTATCAAGATTTAGTTTTAAATTTACGTGTTGTAACCGAGAAAATACAATTTCAATATTTTTAAGGTGATCCATCTCAGAGTTCTCAAATACAATAATAGCATCAATATAGATTTTTCCTATATATTCTTTGAGAACATCATCTATCATCCTTTGGAAAATTGTAGGAGCATTTCTTAAGCCAAAGGGTAGTCTTAAAAATTCAATATAGTTTCAATAGTTTCATTTCCCATTCATTGTGGAAAATGCTGTTTTTGGTATATCTCTTTCTTTCATTGGGACCTGGTGAAAGCCTAAAGTTAGGTCAAGGGTCGTAAAAAATATTGGCTTATCGAGACTAGCAAGCGTAGAAGTTATATCAGGAATTGGATACGTATCTGGGATTGTGACATCATTAAGTCGTTTGTAATCAACAACCATTCGATACTGTTTTTCGCCTGTGGGCTTAGGTTTCTTTGGTTCAACCCAGATGGGTGAACTATAAGGACTCTTGGAGGAACGTATGGTTCCTTCTACTAGTAATTCATTGACCTATTTTTCTACCCACTCCTCATGCAAGCTGGGTATGGATAGCATTTGCTATAAATGGGTTCTCTGTGTTGCAAGCTGGGTATGGATAGCATTTGCTATAAATGGGTTCTCTGTGTTTGATTTTATGTCAATTATTTCCTCAAGGTTTTTAAGGGTGTCGTCACCAATTATGCCGTGGAACGACATGAGTCCAGGCAAGACGTAAAACGTTAAAACCGAGTCATTTCCAGATTTTTCGAAAAATTTTCCACTAATCTTTTTTGAAATTTTTATGTCACCTGCGGCAGAATGTACATTGAAGGGTTTTGTCAGAGGGGTATAGCTGCTTACCAGGGACGGATTTATAAAATTTTTGTTCGCCACCGTGTCAACAAGAAAATTGAGAGTGGTTCCTTTTTTAGTTATAAATTCTATGTAAGGAACGCTGGAGATGCGTCCGTCATAAAATTTACTTCATCATTGTGATTATCTCGCTCCTCATAACCTTCGAATTCCGGCTGGTTATATGTTCCTATGTTATACAACATCTGTTGTTTTTGAGGGTGGTTAATAAATGACCCTGCTCGTTTGAATGAATTGTTTCGGGGACGATTTATAAAATCTACTCGTCTAGACTGGAAGGATCCCTCGTCCATTCGTTCATGCAGCTTGGGTCCTAAAGGTCTTGGTGGTGACTAATTATAATTAAATTGTCCCGAATTGAACCTGTTGGTAGGGTATGGTTTGAAATTTCTTTGAGGTAACGGGGGTGGTCTTGATTCATTGCGTGACGTTTGCATTTGGTTAAATGGCACTATTACTCTATTTGGAGTATTAGTGTGGAGGTTAGTGTTTCTAAGCGTTAGATTCTGAATCTCTAGACACGTTGAGTATGCTTCAGGAAGAGTTTTTGGTTTCTGGATAATTAACATTTTGGCAAGTTCGCCATTTAGTCCTCGAACAAAGACATCTAGCGCACGATTACGGTACGCCTCCACTAAGGCACTGATCATTTCTTGGGAGTGTGATTCCGTTTTTA
The DNA here is from genome assembly GCA_951804985.1 of Dryomyza anilis. Taxonomy (NCBI): domain Eukaryota; kingdom Metazoa; phylum Arthropoda; class Insecta; order Diptera; family Dryomyzidae; genus Dryomyza; species Dryomyza anilis. The sequence goes on from OX638132.1 coordinate 48,329,017, forward strand.
TTTTATTGATAATCAATGAAAATTGATGGTTCACTGTTGCGTAAAATTCGTCCAGCTTTGATCCTTTTTACGACAATTGAGCATGTTGGTGCTCTAACGTTTGCAGGTCCCTTTTATCTGCATAGTGCAGCGACAAAACTCTTTTAATTTCTGGCCACTCGAATATATTGTAAGAAACTAATGCAGCATCTGCATGACCTCTAATTTTTTGCCGAATATGTTGCAAAATTGCCCTGTATATTCGCTTGTTTTTCACGTTGACGAAATCTTTGAGGATTGCCTCAACACTATGTATCCAGGATACATAGTGAGCCGGATTACATTACGCAGTCCGGTAGTCTTGAAATTTCTTTCAGCTCCTCTTCATTGATTGGACCGCGTAAAATTTCTACCCTATCTTCCAGATTGTTTCCTTCTGAGGGACGCTCAATATCATTGATACGTGCTTCCATTCCCCGAAATATGGCCATTTGCCGCACTAGCTTCTTCTATTCTACCTATCCTACCCTCAAATGATCTTAATTGATCAACAATAGCGTTCACCGCCCCAGTCAACTCTTTAAGGGAAGTTTGCATTCCTTCCATTGTATTGGTTCTTATATTTTTATGTATTTTTTTCTAAAATAGATCGCACAAGACCGCACTTACCTTATATAATTTGATGATATATTTCTCAATATTTCATCTTTTTGTTGTAAACAATTTTTTTATTTTTTACGAATGTCTGCTTCAGCCTTTCGCTTTTCATAAATTTTTTATAAATTTTTATTTATTTTTTTTTAAATTTATATACACATTTTTTTTCTTAAAATCAGTTTTGTTAATATTCTGTCTTTCATTTCTTTCGAAAAGAAAAAAAATCCTCTTTTATGCTTTATTTAATTTTTTATAAATAAATTAATTTGATATTCTCATTATATTTTTTTTTTTTTTTTAGTGTCACTGCAAAATGTTGTTTATTGTATTTTTTTGTTTTTTAATGTCACTGTAAAATACTGAAAAAGAAGAGAACCGGATTTTTTATATTTTTGCATTTATGGAAAGCACTACAAGGCTACCGGTCATGGAAGGATCGCGTTGTCCTGTTTAGTCGTCCGTGTTTATGATTACAGACAACTGAAGCACGATTGGCTTCACTATGTGAAGTCCCGTTTCGTTCCCCCTCCTTGTTCTCATGGGAACGGGGAAATTAACTAAGGATTCTAGTGATAAAAATAAGAACTATCATCATACCGGCTAAGTCTTAATTGACTTAACTTGGTATTCGGATACCTATATATTTTCTCCCGCGCGGGAATTCAGTAGGATTCAAAGGATTGTAACGAAGGACAATCTTTTGAACAATTTGGTTGGCCGGTCCCTGCTCGGGAATACATGTCACATAATGTTTAATCTCATTTTATTTGTATGTAATTTACACGCCTTATGTTTTTGTTGTTTTGCTTCTGCTGTATAATGGGTCATATATATGATTTTGTTAATATTGTATGAATTATTATTTTAAGTAATTTATAGATTTTTGTTCATTTTAGAATCTAATTTTCTATATTTTTAATACAGTTTAAGTATGCTCATATGTACTTCTAGTAATTAAGTTTTAGGCCATAAGGCTTTGTTAATTACATTAAAAATAATTGAAAAAAAAAGAAAAAAGAACGCCTTTCCATTGTCCTAGAGCGTCTTGCCATTGCCGGTCTGTCCATAAAGGCACTCGGATATCGTGGTGCCCATTGATATCAGTGTGCACTGAGAACAGCATCCATATCACGTGTTGTACACATCGCTGCAATGTCGCACAATAAATGGGCATTGGTGGGCGAAGATCAAGCAGGGTGACACACTGTGGTCAAAATAAAATAAGCGCCTCCCACCAACAACAACTCCGCAACTACCAACACTATACAATTTCTTATATTTACACAATTAAATTGCTAATAAGGCAACGAACGCTAAATAACTAAATAAATGCATGGGAAAATTGAAAAAAATACTCACCAAGAATATTTGTAGAAACTTTTGTGTGTCCAGTTTAGATGCCTGCGGCAATATTTTTTTATTAATTCATTTTTTTTATTTTCATTTATTATTATTAATATATTATTATTATTATCATATAATTCATCATTATGATATTTAAACATTATAATATGAATGTTGCAATTTAATAATAAATTCACCAATACATACGTTTGATTATTACACTCAGAAGAAAATGTGCCATTAAGTACTTTATGGTACGATCAAAAGTTTTCTAATTAATTCAATAGTATTAGAATATAATAGTATATTCAATACCATATATCTAAATATTTTTATTTTAAATAGATTAAATACAGTTGTTTTAATGGTTTCCTCCTATAATAATAAACATTGTGTAAAAAACATGAAAACGAATACTAACATGTTCGTTTTGTATGTCATTCTACGTGTTTACTCAAAATTGTAGCTTGTATTTTTTTGTAATAATCCACATTATTAAACGCGACATTGGTAAGGACTCAATGTATTTAATATAAATAAATTATATTTATATATTTATTTATATTTATATTTTTATTTATTATAGAAAATAAATAATACATCGAATTTGCAACGGACAACGGACTCAAAAATAATTGCAGACTCGAGTACTACAATCAATTATTGGAAACCAAAGCAACCATTAAATGTGTTATACTTACCTTTTGCAGCAAGAAGTGTCTTTTTATGTGTGTTTTGTAAAAGTGAATATCAATTTCGACATTTAAATAAAATAATATATACAATAAATTAACAAAAATACATTTTTGTTTTAATAAATTATTAGGAAAATGTAATTCGACTATACCATAAAATTAATAATACGTATCATTAAATTTGTGTATGTCTTTCTTATTGTAATTAAAATATCACATTATAAAATTTATGGTACAACCACACTAAATTATTGTTTTTCTATTGAAAAACTATCAATTTACCATGATTTTTTTCTGGGTGTACTTAATAATACACGTTCTTCTGAGTGTGGATATCGAAGCTTTCACTGGAGAAAAGCGATCAACTTTTTGTAATTGTAAGCTTGAAAACCAAAACTTCCACCTTTTGAACTATCTTGAGCACAACGATTTGCTCAGTGACCACCAATATGCACCCAGAAAAAAATACTATATAAATAATAGTTTTTTACTATTAAAAATATTCAATAGGATAAATTATTATTATAATCGGAAAATACCATTAAATACTAGAAAATACCATGACATTGCCATTGAATTTATATGAAAATATTTGTTTTTTGTATACTATTAAATCAATAATTGTCCTATTGACAAATTTTAATGGTATTTGAGGGATTTTTTTTCTGGGTGTGGTTTCCGTAGGGCCAGATCCACAGGTGACTTGATGGCGGAAAAGTGGAATAATTGTATTCATCTTTTCGGGGAGAGTAAGGCTGTTGTTCTCAATATTTCCAAGTCTTTTGATCGAGTGTGGCATAAAGCGCTCTTTTCAAAACTAATTGCATTTGGTGTCGATGAATCTTTTACTCGATGATATCGAGTTTTCTCCAGGGACGTTCTATACGAGTGGCGATGGATGGTGTTTTTTCAGAACAACATTCCATCAATTCTGGAGTTCCTCAGGGTTCCGTCCTATCCCCGTCCCTATTTCTGGTATTTATCAATGACTTTCTGTCATTGACCCAGAACCCAATTCATTCTTTTGCAGATGACAGTAATATTTGTCATTCATACTCGTTCAACAAGCGTCCAAACTCTTTGGAGATTGAGAGTAAAAGACGCTCAATAATGACCTTAAATCAATCTCCGAGTGTGGTGTTGCAAATAGAGTAGATTTTAATGCCAGCAGGACCCAATGTTGTCTGTTATCCCACAAAATAATGGATTCACCCCTCCCTCCCCTCAATATGGGTGCTGTGGATATTGCGCAGTCAGCGTTCTGGGCATATCAATTCAATGTGATCTCCGTTGGAATGATCACATATTTAATGTGTCGAAAGAAGTGCCTCGGTTTTTTAAAACGGTGTAAAACATATTTCACTCCTGCTGATCCACGCACTGCACAGTGGGACAGAAGTCAATTCTAGCTCGCCGTAAATACAGTTTTGCCCCAATCTTAACGAAACCTTACACTAAGCATACATGTTCTATGAATAGATTTCAATTTGAATATTATCAAGATTGGTCCATTGCCACGCCCACCTGTCACATATTTGAAATGGTAAAACGACTATAACTTTTGTTTGGAATGAAATATTTTGTTTATAATTGGTATTTAGATACATACTGTAATCGTACATGATCATTATTAATATTTTCGTGATTGGCCAACTGCCACGCCTACCATCCTTTTTAAACTATATAACTTGACCATCGTAAGAGATATTCTAATAATATTAGGAACTATGGTACATATCACAATTCTTAACTACCATACCAAATATGAGCCAGTTTTGTCAACTATAATGACAGAAAAGGCAAAACTGACTTATTAAAGTAACAAAATTTAGTTAAATTATTTTACGATTTTCGTAATTTTCTCATCACTTAAACTCATTTTTAAATGACGTGTGGCATTTAAAAATGCATGTAAAAAGATTTATGAGAGCATTTGAAAGCTTTTTTTTTCCATGTCTGCTTTTGTATAAAAAATACATAATTTTTGTTTTATGTTTTTGACAGATAATCAGGAAAAACACGAATAGCCATTTGAAATTTTTGATACACAAGATGATAGTTCTCTTAATTCCCAATAATATAAAACTAACACTCTGCATGTGGAGTATATATTGAAAGAGTTATGACAGTTTTAATGTAACCCACTTTTATTTCTTGAAAAGCACTTGTTTAATTTTTACACTAGGGTGTATCATTTTTTGTTTGTTCTCTATGTTCTCATAAATTATTAGTAAAATGTCATATTTTTAAACTTTCTGCAACAAACTTTAATTTATGATTTTCGGCGAGCGAGACTAAGCTTCTGTCTCATAGTGTTGAGAGTTAGCATTATGACAGTCACTCATAACGTGGCAGTTCATTGATATTTTTCTAGTGGGTATTTGCTGTTGCTAAATATTAATTGCTAAATATTTAAATAATATTATATGCATTCTAATTATTGTTAAAACAAAAAGTAAATGATGTTGGTTTGATGACACACCTTTTGGTTGTTGCCAAATTAAGCGTCGACAATTTACTTAGTCAGCAATTGTAACTATAAACCAAATTCGCAGCAGCGTCAAGTTGATAGCTTGAAGAAAATAAGCACGTGGTGCAATTTGTTTGTAAACAAAGATGACTTCAATTCAATGACTTGCGATGGTCTAAATTCAATGTCATCGCGGGTTGCTGATTATGCAAGAGTTGCTTTCACGGTCAGCGTTAAGAAGTCGAATTGTGGATCGAACTTGAGTTCTTTACGGAACTTGTGATTGGTTAAAATTATGCTTCTAGGCTGAAGCCACAAAAGACACTGGAAAAGTAGCATTGAAACTTAGATTAAGTATTAGTATATAAGCTTTAGTTATTTAGTTCTTAAGATAGTTGTTATTAGATTAAGAAGTGAGTCCAAGAAGTGGAACAGTAAAAGGAAATAAAAATTATAAAAAGGATAAACTTGAAATGGAGTAAGTGTTATTATTTATTAAATGTCTTATTTTTAGGTGATAAAATAGGGACATTAACATTGGCGCAGCCGGTTTTAGAACCAAACACTCTAGATAGAGGAAAAATTATAAAAATATAAACAATTTTGGAAAATTAGAATAGTTTCGTTGGAAAAAATATCTTAAACTGATACGTTTAATGGAAACTCTTCAATCAGAATTAAAAAAAGCACAACATGAAACAAAAAAATTAAATGGAGAAATTGGACTTTTCATTGAACGTTTGTGGACAGAGATTAAAAGAATAAACGGTTCAAAAGACTACATTCAGCTAGTTAGAGAAAAGATTAGAACCACTGCTGTCACGAGAATAGAAGAAGCAGACATAATATTCTTATCATTTTTAGAAATAATAGAAGCTAAGACAGATTTTAGCATAACAGAGAAAGAAAAATTAGAGACAGAGTTAACAGAATTAAAAAAATTGAATAATTGCTTAAGAGATCAAATTAAAACAATTTTGGATCACGCAGAACACTTAGACGAAAATAGAGGAAAACTAGTGGAAATTATAGAAAACCGGAATTACATAGACACACGGGAAACCTCTAGAAGTGCCCGATTCAGAGCTGAGAATGTTAGTATCACAGATGCACAAAAAAGAATTGTACAATTAGAAGTTAGTAACCAACGACTCATTGATACATAAGGAAGCTGTAAATAACAGTGAAATAAGTCACACAGAAAAAATAAATTTCCCAGAATTTAAAATGGGTATCGAACATATTGCAAAAAATGGTGAACCATTTGGTTCCGATGTTCTCAGGCACGGACTCCAATGATTTACCCTCAGAAGTATGTAAATTCATACAAGGATGTGATTTAGCGGTAAAGTCAACAAAAGAAATAGAGTTTCAAGAATTTTGATCGTGTGTTAAGCTAAGAATGTTTGGAGATGCATTCGACCTAGTAAAAGGTATTCAATTTAGCGGATTAGATGAATTATATACTTTAATAAAGAGGACATTTCTTAAAACCGTAACATTAGACTCAGTGATAAATGAAATAAAGGATACATATCAAAGATCTACCGAAGAAATTCCACCTTTTGCAAGACGCCTAAATGTACTAAAAACAAAGGCGGTGGAATTAATAAAAGAAAAATATAATGGCAGAGGGGACGAAGCTATGCTAATAGAATTAGACAAATCCATACTGTCAAGGATGTGAGACCTATGGTCACGAAACGAACTTAAGATGTGCACAGAAAATAAATGAACAAGAGCAGCAATTTACAAGTAAACAACAAACGCAAAATAACAACTATAATGATGGCATCACGAACAATAATAACCACAACAATGGGAATTATAATAATAAGGGTAATAATAGGAATTATAATAATAATGGAAATAATAGGAATTATAATAATAACAATAATAATAGAAGATATAACAACAATAATAGGAAAACTAACAATAATAATAGAAATAATAATTACAATAATGGAAATAACTATAACAATAATAATGATAATACCAATAGTAATAGTCGTCAAAATTATAATAATAATGACGATAGGAGAAATGGAAATAATAATAATAATAACAACAATAATAATAAGAAAGATTTAAATAAATGTAAATGGTGTGCAAGAATCGGGCATACGTTGGAAAACTGTTACGCGAAGAAAAATTTTGAGTCTACCCGCAATCAGGGAAACTGTTAGGGGCCCAGAATAGGCCAATTATCTGGGAACCCAAGACAAGTTGCGACATCAGGCCAACGAAGATAGGAATTGTATGATTGCATAATAAATAGGATATGTATAGAAGAAAATAAGAAGAAATTAAATTATCTGATAACTTCAGGAATTGATAGCATAAATAAAAATATGAGTAAATATATTGAAAATATTAAGGAATTAAAATTAAGTTTATATACAAAATCAAAGAAAAATCGCATTATTTATAGTAAACATGGGGAATTCAGACAGATATCAAAATTAAATGATGTCTTTATAGAAATTCCTTGTAAGGAAGCAAAAAATGGGAAACTAATATTACTAGTAGATTCTGGTGCAGACTCTAGCTTGGTAAAGTGGAGCGCATTAGATAATAAGCTAGAGAGAAATTTAAAAGACACAAAAGATCTGAGCGGAGCATTTGGGGGACATGTGACCACCGCAGGATCAATTGAAATTCAACATATGGAACATAGAAGGCTCAGTCTGACGTTACATACAATAATGCAGGATCAGGGAGTTCCGGCAGACGGTATACTTGGACGAGATAATCTATGGAACCACGCAATCATCAATGCAGTGGAAAAGGGATTAAACGTTATAGACAGAAACAAAAATAAAATTGTAACACTAGCACTCAGATCACTAGATGAAATAAATAAAATATTATACAGTGAAGAAATAAAAATAACAGCAAGATCTAAAGGTGTCGCCAGATTACCACTACGAACCAAGATCCCCGTAGTAATAATTCAAAAACAAGAAATTTCGCCAGGAGTTTATATCGGAGAAACCATATCAAATGTTAGAAAAAATAGTGTTTACGTTTCAGTGTTAAACTCAACAGAAAAAGATATAATATTGAATAAGAACATACAGCTCAAATTTTCAAATTATAATAAATTTATGGAACCAGTGAGTGGCACAATGAATAGCGTACAAAGCATAAACATACGACACAGAATATGAAAACTATTTGACTCATTAAAATTGGATCCAAATGCAAATGATGTATTTCTGTTAGAGGGGGATGAGCTATCGCATACACCTATTTTAAAACATGAAATCCCCACAATAGACGGCCAACCTCCGATCAACCGAAAGCAATATAAATTACCACATATTCACAGAGAAGAAATCAACAAACAGGTGCAGAAGTTATTAGACGACAATATTATATCACCAAGCACGTCGCCTTGGAATTCTCCACTATTGCTGGTACCTAAAAAGAGTGGCAAGGACGGACAGAAAAAATGGAGACCGGTAATAGATTTCAGAAAATTGAACGACGCAACGATTAAATAAGTATTTCCAATACCTCGTATTGATGAAATTTTGGATCAATTAGGTCACAGTAGGTATTTTTCAACATTAGATCTTGCAAGTGGTTATCACCAAATGCTAGTGGACGAACGCCACAAAGAACAGCGTTCAGCACGGGCTTGGGACATTTTGAATTTAATAGGATGCCATTTGGATTGACGGGGGCACCCGCTACGTTTCAAAGAATAATGAACCACATTTTAACAGGATTGCAGGGACTTGATTGTTTCGTATATCTGGACGATATAGTTGTGTATGGAAAAAACATAATGGAGCACGAAATTAGACTATGTAAGGTGTTAGAAAAATTGAGGGAAAATAATTTGAAACTAAATACAGAAAAATGCAATTTTTTAAGGCGTGAAGTAGTATATTTAGGGCACAAATGCACGGAGTCAGGCGCAATGCCAGATCCCGATAAAATAGAATGTGTAAAAAATATTCCGGTACCCAGGACCAAGAAACAGGTACAAGCCTTCTTAGGTTTAGTAAATTATTACAGAAAACTCGTTAAGAATATGGCAAGGTTAACACTACCGATTAATATACTGTTGCGGAAGGATGCCAGTTTTGTATGGACAGACAAGTGCCAGGATTCATTTATAAAACTTAAGGAAGCGATTAATTCTCCTAATGTTCTAGCATAACCAGATTTTTCAAAACCATTTGTATTGACAACAGTTGCAAGTGGAGAAGCTATAGGAGCAGTACTGTCACAGGGCGAGCCAGGTTCTGATCGACCAATCGCATTTGCAAGTAGAGCTCTGAATAACGTAGAAACAAGGTACTCAACAATTGGACGAGAATTTTTGGCAATAGTATGGGCCACAAAAAATTATAGAGCGTATTTGTTGGGGCGTCCATTCACGGTTTATACTGCGTAGCATAGCGAATTTAAAGGATCAAACGTCAAGGCTAGCCAGGTTCAGGCACAAATTATCAGAATACGAGTTCGAAATAATTTATAAACCTGGCAAAAAGAATTTAAATGCTGACGCATTAAGTAGGATTCCACAATTAGAAACAGAAATTGCGGCAGTTCAAACCCGTTCTAAAAATAAACCAAAGGCAATAGATCCACAACCGGACATCAGTAAGCCAGTCTTGGACGACACAGTAACGGATATGGATGGTGAAACAATCTCGAGTCAAGTATTAACCGATCCTGAAGAAATTAAAACAGTACTTAGAGACTTTCACGACTCGCCGTTAGGGGGTCATCAAGGCACACTGAAAACATATTTTCGAATAAGAAAGCAATATAGGTGGAAGGGTATGCAAAAACAAATTAAAGAGTATGTAAAAAATTGCCCTAAATGTCAAGTTAACAATAGTTCCAAGCTAACAAAAATGCCAATGGTCTTGACAGATACACCAACGCGTGTATCTTTAACATTTCAAGACGATTTTTCAAAATATATGTGCTGTGTAGCAATACCAGACGCAGAAGCAAGCACAGTGGCTAAGGCATTTTATGATGAAATTATAACACGCTACAATATTCCGAAAATTCTAGTAACTGTCAAAGTTATTTTCTGATACATGCAAATTATTGGGTATTAAAAAAATGCACATTACACCCTATCACCCACAGGCCAATGGATCATTAGAACGTAGTCACAGACCATTAGCAGAATATTTGAGATGTTTTGCTAAGGAGGATGGTTCCAATTGGGATCAATGGTTAAATTCGGCAATGCATGTCCATAATAATACGATGCATGTGTCAACTGGGCAAACACCTTTCCGAACCCTATATGGTTATGATTCTGATATGCCAACTAATTTGAAACGTAAAGTTTCACCACTATATAACGTCGATGATTATAACAAAATATTAAAATATCAAATACAGCGGGCGCATGAAATAGTGAGAAAAAAATCAAGAAAAGGTAAAAGAAAAATCAAAAACAAACTACGATAAATCATTAAATCCCATTGAGTTTCAAATTGGGGAAATGGTTGTAATGAAGAATCAAAATAGGAAAATTAAATTTTCACCAATATGGGTAGGGCCCTATAAGTTTTTGTCCGTCACTACCCCCGTGACAACGACAATATTAATAAAAGGAAAGGGAAAGAAAATACACAACAATTTGTTGAAAAAATACCATAATTAGAAATTGGTGTATTAAGTGTTAAAATGCGGAAATATATTTATAAATAAATTGCGAAAAGTTTAGTATTGTGTGATAATGAATAGGAAAACAGAAGAAACGGTACCCACAGATCGCTATGTATTACTTAGGGTTAATTTACTAGCATGTGGTGAACCAAATTTAAAGGTTATGAAAACAAGAAATATTAGGAAAAATATAAATAAGAAGAAATTATAAATGATAACACGAGTTTTGTATACGAAATAAATGCGATAAAATATATTTGTACGAAATTGAGATATTGAACAAATAGCTAAGTACTGCTGAGCGTAGATAACTAGCATAGAAATTTTGAATTGTAAAGTGAATTATGAAATTATGGTTGAATTATTAATTTTAAATTAAAATATAATGAAAAGTAGATTTTGATGAATTGAATTTTGAATAAATAAAAAATTATTAATTTATGTTAATTGCTGACGAGCAAATAAATTACAAGTAGGTTTTTTTTAGAGCTAGAAAATGCTCCAAATGATATATAGGAAAAATATGATGAATTAAAAGACTAGAAATAATATTATAAAAAATATATAAATACGTTTACAACGAATGAAAAATAGGTTTTTAGAGCTAGAATATGCTCCAAAAGAGATTATTATGATTGACTTAATTGATTAGAGAAATGTTATAAAAATTATGAGAAAATGCATACAACAGTTGCAAAATGCATACAAGACTTTTTAGAGTTAGCAAAATGATCCAATTGTAATGTTGATATTTATTTTATTAAAGCACCTAAGTATTGCTTCCGGTAATTTACTAGCCTGTGCAATAAATTATGAGTTTATGTTGAATGGAAGAAAAAAAAAAAAAAAGAAAAATGTAGAAATTGAAGTTGTGGAAATGAATATATATAAAACAAAAATATAGTTAAAAGATATAAATTATTAAATAATATAATTCTATTAAGGATAGAAACAAATGAGAACGGCTATTACATTTTAAGTAAGGATTAGATGTACTCTTCGAAAAGAGTCGACATCCGTAAGACTTTATGCTAATCTTAAACTATTAATTAAATAGTTTGAAAAGAACAGCAGCAAATTGTTTTTAAGCATTTCACTAAATACGACGAATACTAGTCTGCAACTTGATCAATTGCATACGTGTATTACGAATCGTATTAGGTGAACTCGAGCGAAAACTTAAGATGATCAGTTAAGTTTCGTTAGAGATTGTGATAGAATGAAAAATAAATAAAAATAAAAATTGCATATATGTTGAATGAGCATTTTTTAAAATAAACAGCTTAAAAATAAGCTAAACTTCACAAGGTTTAAAACAACAAAAAAAAAGATGTTTTACTAGTAGAATATGTTATTCATATAAAATATATTCTGTTAGAATTATGAATAAATTAATATTTTTTTTCTGTTCTGGAAAAATGTTTATGAAACAACAAAACCAATATACGTATTTATTATGCTGATTAGTTTAATAGATATTAAAATATAAAAATATAAACTTAAATAAATATGTTATATGACACATGTATTTTGTACATACCACAACTTATAAAAATATTAACACAAACTATAAGATAATATCAAACTTCGTAATATAAGAGAATGTTAATTTATAAGAAAAATGTGTTTTTTTTTTATTTTATAAAATTTTAAAGTACAATATTATATAAGGTAATATATGAATATAATTATGTTTTATAGACACTTAAATATGTGAGTGATTGTAATGATGAATACACGAAAATGATTAGATTTAAGTAAAAATAATTATAGCAACGAAATCTCATTGAATACTAAAAATATTGTAACAGTAATTAGATATAGTTTTATTAGAAAAATAAGTTGGCAATAATATGGCTAATCCTGCTCATTGTGAGGGTCCAGGTAGATTCAATTCACAGACCAACAGCGTTGGAGCAGCATTCACTCGTGTTCGATCGGGATCTAAAGGGCGGAGTGAACAGTAATGACGAAATTTGTTGTAACTGACTCAAGCGAACAATTGTAGTTAACAGATGACTGCGTGTCAAGGGTACAGGGTTCATGCACAAGAAACGAACGTTTGTCCAGAACGTTGCAAGCAACCATTAAAGAGATAGAGGAGTTGCGTGTTGGAATGAACGCTACACTAGAGGAACTCACCAGAATTAAACACAATCACATAAGGAGATGGCATCAATCATAGTGTTGAAATAAAGAAGATTGTGAACACAAACCTGAAAAAGCTCCAGAAACAGAACCAGGAAGTTAGCTAGAATGAATCTGAGCATAGCATGTTGCACCGGGAAGTTTTGGGCCAAGCGTTGCTGAGCGAATTAACAGTGGAACTGAAGATAATGTACGAATCAGAGTGGTTCTTAAAGAACATATTTACACATCGAAGCTAAAGCGACATCGCAATGCAAGTTAGACGGAGTCAGGAGCAGTCGGGACCCCGAGAAGTATCCTACTCAGGGGCTCCTAGATCTATGAGATCGATGACGGCTTCACTAACAAATAAGATGGTGCGAACCGCAGTCCGAAGGAAAGAAGACAAGCACAAGAACTCATATCTGGAACTTGAAGAACCAGTATCGCTACCACATATGAAGATGGATTAACCATGCCAATAGTGACGAGAGTTATGTTTACAGCAGAGCCCGCCATTTAACCAACGGAGACCGACCACGATATCTTGACTAAATTCAACCATGCCAATAGTGACGAGAGTTATGTTTACAGCAGAGCCCGCCAATATACCAACGGAGGATGACCACGATATCTTGACAACAACAGCTGTAATATATAGACAAGGTGATTGCGGAGCTGAGTATGCGGTTATGTATGTATTAAGTATCGGTAGTATGTTTGTATTGTACAGTTGTGTAAGGTATTGGTATCAGATCTTAGTATAAGATTGTTGTAAGTCGAAAAAAAAAAATTTTTTGTAAGGGGGGAGGAATGTTGAGAGTTAGCATTATGACAGTCACTCATAGCGTGGCAGTTCATTGATATTTTTCTAGTGGGTATTTGCTGTTGCTAAATATTAATTGCTAAATATTTAAATAATATTATATGCATTCTAATTGTTGTTAAAACAAAAAGTAAATGATGTTGGTTTGATGACACACCTTTTGGTCGTTGCCAAAATAAGCGGCGACAATTTACTTAGTCAGCAATTGTAACTATAAACCAAATTCGCAGCAGCGTCAAGTTGCTAGCTTGAAGAAAATAAGCACGTGGTGCTATTTGTTTGTAAACAAAGATGACTTCAATTCAATGACTTTGCGATGGTCTAAATTCAATGTCATCGCGGGTTGCTGATTATGCAAGAGTTGCTTTCACGGTCAGCGTTAAGAAGTCGAGTTGTGGATCGAACTTGAGTTCTTTACGGAACTTGTGATTGGTTAAAATTATGCTTCTGTGCATAAACAGCAAAACACACTGTGATTGGCCAAAATTATGTTTCTAAGCTGAAGCAGCAAAAGAGAGAAAAGTAGCATTGAAACTTAGATTAAGTATTAGTATATAAGCTTTAGTTATTTAGTTCTTAAGATAGTTGTTATTAGATTAAGAAGTGAGTCCAAGAAGTGGAACAGTAAAAGGAAATAAAAATTATAAAAAGGATAAACTTGAAATGGAGTAATTATTATTATTATTTATTAAATGTCTTATTTTTAGGTGATAAAATAGGGACATTAACAATAGTGCGCTGTCTACACTACCTATATACGGCCTAAAATGGAATTCAATTCGCACATTTGGGCAGGAGCTTCAAAATCCTCCTTGGAGTTCCTGGACCGAATTCAACAACGTGCGGTATTGGTCCTCTTGAGCACCGAAAGACCGTTGGGTGTGTAAGCCTGTTTTATAGGTATTACAACGGTAAGTGTTCGAGTGAAATACATGGCCTGGTTCCACAAGGTCGTGTGTTTTCTCGTTCGTCAAGACAACTGCAGGAAATCATTGCCAGCATCCAAAATGTGGTAAACATGTTTTATAAGCTTGTATGTTTCAAGCTCTGGAATACCATTCTGGAGCCTACTCAAGGTTTGCCGGGGTGTCGGTATATTGTTTTAAAGATTCACAGAAGTCCAAACACTAATATATTTCGGTAAGCTATTAGATTTGGACACGCGTTGTTATGTTATATTTTTTGTCAAGGTTTATTTGTAATCATAAAAAAACAAACTGTTTTTAGCGTCACTACATTTTTGTTCCTAATTTTCACTGACCTTTTTGGTAATGTTATTATCAAATCATTTTCAAATTCAGAGCGCTAAAAATAGCTCTTATTTTATATTTGAAACTGATTTGAAAAACTCACTAGACCTTAAAGGAATTACGGTTATTTTTTCAAACGCTTACCCTGTGGCATATTGGGAAAGTATGTCCTACATTAGATTCTCGCTTCTGTGAGATAACAGACAGCTGCAACAGTACCTGTGCCGGTGGCAGTGTACACGAACTTCTTGTAAAATCCACGACGTACACAGAGAAAAATGAACATTGGATATTTCAATTATATACGTTGTAAATTTATACAATGTGCATTGTTGAAAATGTTAATTATAAAAAGTACTAAATCTATTATTCACTTTGTAAACTCTAAAATGTGTCACTTTTTTGTTTTGTTTTTAAAATAATTAAAAAAAAAAAACGATAAAATCAAATCTAAATTTTTATTCATTTTCTCCGGGTAAGGTGTCAAAAATGTTCAAAAGGGACCTTTGTACATCTGCGCAATGGTATGATATATGTATTTCGTTAAATAGCAGGCATCGTGTTTAGCTTATCATGAACTTGGCGTCTCGTTGAGATTCTGCGGGATCTGATAAGCATTAATGACATTACACAACATCTACAATAAATTCCAGTTTCGAAAAGTCGAAAGGTTGACATGCCAAAATTGGACTCGATATGCGACACAGGCGTTGCAGTTGTATTCATTTATATAATTAATATTGCCGCAATTATATATATAATATAGTTAATTAAAATTAAAAATATTGTTTTTTATTAAAAGAAGCAGCATTAGGGTCACACATAGTAAATAAAAAAAAATGTACATAATGTATATTTTGTCGCCGAATAATAAAATATATTAATTATTTATGTTATTATTTTTATCTTATTTCATATTTAAATTTTTTTAATTTGATTGATTGATTTAAACATGTACATAATTGATATTTTTCTCTGTGTACCGCGAAGATCAAACCAGTGAATCCAATTGCGCCACTGCGATGTATAACATTGCCAGGTTCGCGCAAAATATCAATGGTGTCTGCGTACACTAAGAAAACAAATATGATTACCAGAAATAACACAGCCCTAAATATCAAGTTATTTGCAAATTATTTAGATCGACTTTAAGACAACCATCTCTCAAACATCCGACAAATACGATAAATATTTTTGGCAAATATCTTTCATATTTACGATTATTTATAGCAACCATCAATTTAACATCTTAAGAAATTTTATTTTCATTTTATCATTAAAATGTAATATTTGAGTTGGTACTTTTTTACACAATTGGATTTTCTTAATTGTTGTGGATAAATCGAGCGTAAGAAAAAAATTCGCCATTTTCCTTTTTTATAGTTGTCAAATGTCAAAATACCTCAAAATGTTGCTGCAAATGTCCAACAACTCAGGATGTTTGCTAGCAGTCAACCGTAAATATCACAATTTTCATTGCTGTTGTTGTAAACATCTCGTAACTATCTGCATATATGTCATATTTAAAAAATATTAATAGTTTTGCCGCAACTTTATTGAGACTTATGGGATATTTGAATATTTGCTACACTAAGAAAACAAAGATGGTTACCAGAAATATCACAGCCCTAAATATCAAGTTATTTACAAATTATTTAGATCGGCTTTGAGACAAACATCTGACAAATACGATAAATATTGCTGGCAACCATCTTTCAAATTTACGATTATATATAGCAACCATCAATTAAACATCTTACAAATAGGAAGATAGTTGATGAATATTTGGAAAAGGTACTTCATTGGAATTCGCGGAGTAATTTTTATTGAATTAAAATAAAAGGAATCAAATATATATTTATTTATTCTACAATTAAAACAGTATCCTGTTAATACATCGCCTTCGTCTTTATAAATTATTTGAAGGTAAAATTGTACAATGACTTGAGACTTCTTCGCGGAAGAACCAAGTCCGTGCGGCGATGCTGTCATCAAAGTAAACTCTGAAAAGAAATATTTTCCATCACGTGTTTATAATTTTAATCACATGATATTTTATTTTCATGTTTACCATTAAAATGTAATATTTGAGTTGGTACTTTTTTTACACCATTTGATTTACTTAATTGTTGTGGAAAATCGAGCGTAAGGAAAAAGAACGCCATTAGAACGAAAATATATTAATATTTCATTAACGAATTCGTAAACCTTGGCCACTTATTTTGTATATCAGCTCATCGTGCATTTTCTGTGCAGTAGAATTCTCGGGATGACTTTCGTGTTTGGACCTGCAGTTATATATTAATTGATTTGTCAGTTTGCTTATTCAAGCGAAAAACAATGATCTCACTGATTGTGCAAACGCACTACTGTCTTCGTTCGTAATTACAACGTCTTTACGATCAAAACGTAAGAGAGATATTATGTACAAAAAGCAGAGAGCTAAAACGAAAACTATTTAAAAATCAGCCAATCAGAAACAAGGTGAAGCAAAGCTGAGGACACATTTTGGTCAAACATTTAGAACAGACATTCAAAGCAATGTCGGACGTAATCTGAGACACAAAGGAAAATGGATAACAATAAAACTAATGCTTTCAAGTTTCTTTTTTATTACAGTGTTTTTTATAAATACATATTAAAGAATATTAATAAATATATACAATTCTGATGCCTGGGCGTCACAATAAGGTATTCTGTCCGCGAGCCACATTGAGTGTTGCAATGTTGCTCTTGTGTGGCTTATCCATATAGTGGCGTTCAATGATAACGCTAATGTATCATACTCCTATACGCTAATGGTGCGCTAATATCTTTCTGCACAGATTAAAAAAACAAAACTCCTACTTTTCTTGCACCTCTTCAGCTTCCTTGATCCTCGTCCATCTTTCAACGCCATTTCGTTGTCCTTTCAAATGATGGGCTTCGTCACGTGAGTTCTGGCGTACCAAACGTCTAGAAGGTGTTATGCTAATTCCACGATGATTCTAGTTAGCGAGATTCATTTGCGCTTTGTGGTTGTCTGCAGGCTGTACGCTTGATGTCGGATATATTTGCTGACTTAGTGCTGTTGATATTGTGGTCCGGAAATATTTGAGTGGCAAATCATCTGACCGATCATTGATATCTCGTGAAACAGCCGTTTTAGACACAAGACTAGGGGAGACATGCATAATTAAAAAACTAATTAAATAATTCAAAACGTACACTTACGCGAACTTGACATAGATCACAGACGCCACAGTAAATCTGCAGCAGGCACCAGCGCTGCTTTATTTTCGTATCTAGCGTAACTACGACCTCGCACACAGATGCATCGACTGACGCCGAGGACGATAGATTCTAATTTAAGCTGGTATTTTGTTCGCCCAACTGTTGGAATTCCAACATGTTGAGATCCGACATTACAGTGTCCCCTGTTGTGTTGTCACTGACGGCCGGATATGCTATTTGTGTTGAAAATAAATTTGTTTTTAATAACTCAAATTTTTCAAAAAAAAAAAATTGATTTACCTGCGTTGGAGTCGCTGAGCCCTTTTCCGTCAGCGTCCAAATCTACATCATCGAGTTGTATGTATGGAATGACCATGGAGAATGACTCTGTTCGCCATCAAGTCGCTGTCATTGCTGGTCGATGTGTTGTTTTAGCCTACAATGTCGGATGAATTATTTTGGTCGTCATATAACCGCTGCTGTCTGTAAATGAGATTTTCAGAGATACGTACACTTTAAAAAGCAATAAATGTATCTCCTCGGCTTCGGCTTTGCAAATCTTATTCTGCCCACAATTGTGTCAAATTGCAAAGAGGCCTTTGGCTCAACCTTCAGAACAGTCAGACAATGGTGCCCGATTGGATTGTTCCCGTCGAAAAACTAAATAAAAATAATATAATTTGGTTGCCATTTGTTTAATATATATCCATTGCCACACTTACCGAAGACTGCATTAAGCATAATACCATTCGAATAAGTTGCAAGAAATATCCGTCAACCTTCAGATGAAATTGTTTATATTTCACTTCTTGCGACTCCACGGCTTAAACTGTGCTGTAGTCTGCCTTTCGCTACAATTTACAATTCAAATGTCAAAATACTTCACAAGTTTGACTGCGCATATCCAAGAACTAAGGATGTTTGCTATCAGTCAACCGTAAATATCTCAATTTTCATTGCTGTTGTGGCAAACATCTCGTAACTATATTTAAAAAATATTAATAGTTTTACCGCAACTTTACTGAAACTTATGGGATATTTGAATATTTGCTACAAGGCGTAAATTTAAACATATAGTTGCAGAAATACTTTCATAAACATCTTGTTTTCTTAGTGTAGGACAGCGTAGAGGTAAGTTAGAATTGTAACATTTGTCCTTACCCAATAAGCAATGAGTTTAAGGTTCGATAAATTTGGAGAATTTTCTTTTACAACCAGTGTGGATGTAATGTCATGATCAAGCCGAAGAAATGAATGTTATTCCAACGTTGGTTTTCGAAGTTAAAAAACTTGACACGAAATTCACTACACAAAATTATTCAGTGGCAACCCAGTGACGTGATCAATTAAATGTCAACAAGAAAATTTTCATTTTTTTCACCACTACATATGTGCCACTGCATTCGCACAATCAGTGAGATCATTGTTTTTCGCTTGAATTAGCAAACGGACAAATCAATTAATATATAAGTGCTGGTCCAAACACGAAAGTCATCCTGAGAATTCTACTGCATCTTTTTTCTATGGTTCCAATTTCGAAATACAAAGTTAATTGTAATGATTGTAATGAATGAATAGTTGGTTTAAGTCTAAAGAAATAATGTTTGCCAAATCTCTTGGTGACCTTGCCCTAAAAACATATACCGAAAATCGTTGTGATTCGAATTCGAGGATTTTTTTTATATATAGAAATCGAGCGAAGTCTACTATTCGTAGAGCCAGAAAAATTGCACACGATCGTATGTTTAATGATGTCGATAGTACCCAGGTAGAAATTAACAACTGGGCCAGCGTTGGCGCAGTACTGCCGCCAGTATTGCCAATGCTGGCATCCAATACTGGCCCTGTTGTTCGCCAGTACTGTGCCAGCGTCGAAATGATAACGTCGGCAGGAGCTGGGCCCAATTGTTCTACCAGTACTGGCACAACGCTGGCTAACACTAATGCCAGTGCTGGCCCGGTTATTCGCCAGTACTGTGCCAGAGTCGGAATGACTCAGTACTGTCACAACGCTGGCAAACACTAATGCCAGTGCTGACCCCGTTATTCGCCAGTACCGTGCCAGAGTCAGAATGATTGCGTTGGCGGGAGCTGGTCCCAATTTTTTTCCAGTACTGGCACAACGCTGCCAAACTCTAATGCCAGTGTTGGCCCATAGTTATACCTAATCTAAAGCTAAACATTATTTAAAACATTTAATATATCTTGAATTTTTTTTTAATATTTCTCTTTAAATAATTTTGTATAAAAATAACATAGATGTAAGGTATAAAAAACAAAATTTAATAACAATGTAATAAATAGTTTTATATAACAATTTGTGTTTATTATATGTTTGTATTTATATTATATTTTATTTTTTAAAAATTTCTTTTTTTATATTTATATTTTATATTTTATATTTTATATTTTATATTTTATATTTTATATTTTATATTTTATATTTTATATTTTATATTTTATATTTTATATTTTATATTTTATATTTTATATTTTATATTTTATATTTTATATTTTATATTTTATATTTTATATTTTATATTTTATATTTTATATTTTATATTTTATATTTTATATTTTATATTTTATATTTTATATTTTATATTTTATATTTTATATTTTATATTTTATATTTTATATTTTATATTTTATATTTTATATTTTATATTTTATATTTTATATTTTATATTTTATATTTTATATTTTATATTTTATATTTTATATTTTATATTTTATATTTTATATTTTATATTTTATATTTTATATTTTATATTTTATATTTTATATTTTATATTTTATATTTTATATTTTATATTTTATATTTTATATTTTATATTTTATATTTTATATTTTATATTTTATATTTTATATTTTATATTTTATATTTTATATTTTATATTTTATATTTTATATTTTATATTTTATATTTTATATTTTATATTTTATATTTTATATTTTATATTTTATATTTTATATTTTATATTTTATATTTTATATTTTATATTTTATATTTTATATTTTATATTTTATATTTTATATTTTATATTTTATATTTTATATTTTATATTTTATATTTTATATTTTATATTTTATATTTTATATTTTATATTTTATATTTTATATTTTATATTTTATATTTTATATTTTATATTTTATATTTTATATTTTATATTTTATATTTTATATTTTATATTTTATATTTTATATTTTATATTTTATATTTTATATTTTATATTTTATATTTTATATTTTATATTTTATATTTTATATTTTATATTTTATATTTTATATTTTATATTTTATATTTTATATTTTATATTTTATATTTTATATTTTATATTTTATATTTTATATTTTATATTTTATATTTTATATTTTATATTTTATATTTTATATTTTATATTTTATATTTTATATTTTATATTTATATTTTATATTTTATATTTTATATTTGATATTTGGTATTTGATATTTGATATTTGATATTTGATATTTTATATTTTATATTTTATATTTTATATATTTTTTATTTTTTATTTTTTATTTTATATTTTATATTTTATATTTTATATTTTATATAATAAACAAAGTGTTTGGCGTTAAGCGGCGACAGCGCTGCTGAGTGTGAGCACATTGGAGTCGTCAATGCAAAACTTGTTCCCTCCTCCTCCAAAAAGTTGGTAATGTCTGTAAAGGTGATGCGCAGTTTACACAATTGTGCAGCAGGTGCGATAAAATAATACAAGTTTATATTTGTTATATTTGAAAAAAAAATGGAAGCTTCCTTAATCTAAGCTTCTGCACAGGCTTCTAACGCTTTAATCGGTGTCATTTCTTCGCGCTGCGTTGAAATTCATATTGGTGACACCGAAAAAAAAGATAAAAAATCATTTTCTTACAAAACAAAAACATACTCACCATTCAGAGCCTCTGCGAAGGCGGCAGACTGAACAAATTCTGTGATCAATGCATTAGCATCGCATCGTCGATTTTTACTGCTGCGCATGAGGCCGCCACCGCTGGGTTCTCCGCAGAGAATTCTTTTCGCATGCGCCAACGATGCTGCGTTGCTGGGCGATGAGTTATCGCTGTCCATGTCCATTTCCTTGTGGACATGCATTTTGCCTCGCTTCCAGGCCCATTATATAGTCACTATGCATGTGTGGAGGAGGTGGATAGGAGTCCGGCGCGGTGTTAGAGGCTGCTGTACGAAGCGACGGTTGCTGTGGAGAATTTCTGGCTGGACGCCAGCTGCTGCACGAGAATTTCTGGCTGGACGCCAGCTGCTGCACGACTAGCACCGCTTAGATCAGATTGCTGTGGGTGCTGCGACGGCGATGAACCGCTGTCACCAGTCTGATCTCGTTTCTCGTTCTATTGTTTGTTCACTAACAACAAAAAAATAAATAAACAAACTTCAAAAAATTCGAAATCAAATCTTGCTTACCCAAAAAATATATTTTTTTTTAGCAAAGTGTTTTTATTAAATATACAATTTATACGCGTCCTAATATCCTTAACTCCGCACAATTGAATTCACCACAATTTATATCACTACATATTGATTTTTGTACAACTCACCTGTAAGAATAATAATTTGGCGCTAAAGTACTGAAGAACTTAGGCCGAGCTCTCGCACCATTTGATTTGTTCGTTTTATAATTGTACTGAAAGTGATAGAAACCTACACGATTTAATGCTGAAACCGAACGACGGGGTAAAAGCTTTTCATAGGAAATGTTTTACTCGCGGGATAAATACGGACGGCTATTGGTTTGACTACGGGCCCAGAGTAGGAAACCACCGTTGCGCCAGTACTGCATTACGTTGTCAGAATTGGCAACCTATAATGGGCAAGTACAGGCGAAGCTCTTGTAGTAAATACGGCCCAGTATGAGTATGACTATGGGCCCAATGGTATGCCAGGTGTAAACCAGCGTTGAGCCAGTACTGCGCCAGCAATATTTTTCCAGAATTGGCAACCTATACTGGTCGAGTACTGGCGAAGCGCTGGCAGTAAATACGGCCCGACATTGGTTTGAAGACGGGCCCAGTAGTATGCCAGTTGTAAGCCAGCGTTGTGCCAGCACTGCGCCAGCATTACGTTGCCAGAATTGGCAACCTATACTGGGCGAGTACTGGCGAAGAGCTGGCAGTACATACGGCCCGACATTGGTTTGAAGACGGGCCCAGTCGTATGCCAGTTGTAAACCAGCGTTGTGCCAGTACTGCGCCTGAACTGTATGCCTAGCATCGGCAACCAGTAGTGTGCCAGTACTGGGCCATTTGTTCCAGTCTGGCAGTTTCTGCCTGGGTAAGCATATGTGAAATACTTTGCGTACATATGGATGCACAGGATCAAAGAGCCCTGATGAAGGAATTTATGTTAACGTACTGAATAAAAGTTTTATTTACACTCAGCCTGCCTTTTATCATGATGAATCATACATAAATAGCAATGAAATAGAAAAAAAGCAATGAAAATAGATTTAACGTTAGAAGTATCTCTAATGATGAGTACATATTGGCAGTCTTGAAAATTAAATCCAATGCAATAGGATCAGACGAAATTCCATTAAAATTTATAAAAATAACTTTTCCATATATTAAAAAAATTTAATACACTTCATTAATACTATTTTTACAACGTCTGTTTTCCTTCTGCTTGGAAGATAGCTCAGGTAGTTCCTATAAGAAAAAAAATGTAATTCCTGTACTTTTGAAAACCTACGTCTTATAAGTGTTCTTCCTAAGTTATGATTTGTTGAAAATCTAATTAAATTGCAAATTATGGAATATGTGTCAAAAAATGCATTACTTAATAACTTTCAATCTGATTTCGTATAGGCTTTAATACAACTTCTTTGTTACTGGGATTAACTGATACAGTCAGAAAAAATCTAAATGTTAATAAACTGTGTGTTCTGTTATCATTAGACTTGTCGAAAGCTTTTGATCGTATTAATTACAAGATTCTTCTAAACAAATTGTTTTCAAAGTTCAAATTCTCTTCTACTGCTTCCAAGCTTATATGTTCGTACCTAAGTAATCATAAACAATTTATAAGTTGTGCAAACACCAACTCAGATATTTTAGATGTCACTAGTGGTGTTCCACAAGGCTCTGTATTGGCTCCTATTCTTTTTATGTTGTATCTAAATGCTTTCATTGAATGTATTGATCTCAATGTATGTCATCCTTTTTTGTATGCAGATGATATTCAACTTTTATTCTTTGGTATACCAGTTTTTAGATGTGTTAGAAGCATCAATCAATTTTAATATATCTAATATCTGCAATTGGATGACACTTAATTGCTTAATGCGGCTGTTCCATAAGCGAAGATGTGCTTGCATTCATGCGTCAGACGAACTGTCAAAAGTAGAAATGCATGCTATATATGAGAGCGAGTACATGCACGTACGCAATCGCCGCATAAAAGTTGAAATCACTTGAACTGATTTGTGAGTTCGGTTGCATGAATGCACGCATATCTTCGCTTATGGAACTCCCGTATAAGTATTAATTCAAAAAAAAACTAAGGCAATGGTTTTTAAAAATCATATTTCAACCTATTTTAATTGCGATATAAAAATTAATAATTATTATATTGAATTGATGTGTTTAAATGTTAAGGAGTACACATTGATAATAAACTGATTTTCAAAACCGGGAAAAGGCAGTACTTCTGAAGATGTTATTAGCGTTTTTAAATCTTCAAATGCTTGTAGCGCTTGAGCATTTAACTCAATAGGAATACGTTTAGACTGATTCGCTTTGATCTGTGTATTTTCACCCCTTGTCAGATTAGTTAATGGTTTGACAATTTTTGCATATTCACGGATGAACTTCCTATAGTATGATGTTAATCCTAGAAAGCTCTTCAAGTCTTTTAGGTTTTTGGCGGTAGCACTTGCTGAATAGAAGTAAAGAAACCATTTTTTGGTCTGGTTGGATACCATCAGGAGTTACTACATATCCTAAAAATTCTACTTCGGTTTTCATGAAATGCGTTTTATCAAGATTTAGTTTTAAATTTACGTGTTGTAACCGAGAAAATACAATTTCAATATTTTTAAGGTGATCCATCTCAGAGTTCCCAAACACAATAATAGCATCAATATAGATTTTTCCTATATATTCTTTGAGAACATCATCTATCATCCTTTGGAAAATTGCAGGAGCATTTCTTAAGCCAAAGGGTAGTCTTAAAAATTCAATATAGTTTCAATAGTTTCATTTCCCATGCTGTTTTTGGTATATCTCTTTCTTTCATTGGGACCTGGTGAGCCTAAAGTTAGGTCAAGGGTCGTAAAAAATGTTGGCTTATCGAGACTAGCAAGCGTAGAAGTTATATCAGGAATTGGATATGTATCTGGGATTGTGACATGATTAAGTCGTTTGTAATCAACAACCATTCGATACTGTTTTTCGCCTGTGGGCTTAGGTTTCTTTGGTACAACCCAAATGGGTGAACTATAAGGACTCTTGGAGGGACGAATGGTTCCTTCTACTAGTAATTCATTGACCTATTTTTCTACCCACTCCTCATGCAAGCTGGGTATGGATATTTGCTATAAATGGGTTTTCTGTGTTTCAAGCTGGGTATGGATAGCATTTGCTATAAATGGGTTCTCTGTGTTTGATTTTATGTCAATTATTGCCTCAAGGTTTTTAACATGATACAAATATTTACAGGTACGATCACTCTGACACTAGGCAAGTTTTTGAGAGAGTGATCGTACCTTTATATATTTGTATCATGGTTTTTAAGGGTGTCGTAACCAATTATGCCGTGGAACGACATGAGTCCAGGCAAGACGTAAAACGTTAAAACCGAGTCATTTCCTGCTTTTTCGAAAAATTTTCCACTAATCTTTTTTGAAATTTTTATGTCACCTGCGGCAGAATGTACATTGAAGGGTTTTGTCAGAGGGGTATAGCTGCTTACCAGGGACGGCCTTATAAAATTTTTGTTCGCCCCCGTGTCAACAAGAAAATTGAGAGTGGTTCCATTTTTAGTTATAAATTCTATGTAAGGAACGCTGGAGATGCGTCCGTCATAAAATTTACTTCATCATTGTGATTATCTCGCTCCTCATAACCTTCGAATTCCGGCTGGTTATATGTTCCTATGTTATACAACATCTGTTGTTTTTGAGGGTGGTTAATAAATGACCCTGCTCGTTTGAATGAATTGTTTCGGGGACGATTTATAAAATCTACTCGTCTAGACTGGAAGGATCCCTCGTCCATTCGTTCATGCAGCTTGGGTCCTAAAGGTCTTGGTGGTGACTGATTATAATTAAATTGTCCCGAATTGAACCTGTTGTTAGGGTATGGTTTGATTTATAACGTGACGTTTGCATTTGGTTAAATGGCACTATTACTCTATTTGGAGTATTAGTGTGGAGGTTAGTGTTTCTAAGCGTTAGATTCTGAATCTCTAGACACGTTGAGTATGCTTCAGGAAGAGTTTTTGGTTTCTGGATAATTAACATTTTGGCAAGTTCGCCATTTAATCCTCGAACAAAGACATCTAGCGCACGATTACGGTACGCCTCCACTAAGGCACTGATCATTTCTTGGGAGTGTGATTCCGTTTTCATTTTATTGATAATCAATGAAAATTGATGGTTCACTGTTGCGTAAAAAAGACATCACGTGTTTCAATAAAAAGTTCTTCGTTAACTTTGTACTGATGATTATTGTTAGAGATGATTTTGTCCTGGCTTTTTAAAATCATATTCCAGTCAGTGGCGTCTGGGTTTCCTACGAGCCATTTCAAGGCAGATCCTAACCAGTTTATAGAATGTGGTTTCCTTGTATTTCCACCTCGTAGTTCGTTGATACGGTCAGCCATTTGTGTTAAATGAAACTCCAGAATCAGTGCCTTCTCTTTATCCTTGACATTTCCCTCAGTTAGCGTTACCATTTCTGTCAATAAGTTCTCATATCGCTCCAGTGGAATTTTCCAACAACGCCGATCGCAAAATCGGAGGCATCTGTGGTTAAATTAAATGGTCTTTCAAAACCGGGAAAAGCCAGTACTTCAGAAGATGTTACTAGCATTTTTAAATCTTCAAATTCTTGTAGCGCTTAAGCATTTAACTCAATAGGAATACGTTTAGACTGATTCGCTTTGATCTGTGCATTTTCACCCCTTGTCAGATTAGTTAATGGGAAGCATCTGTAGTTAAATTAAATGGTTTTTCAAAATCAGGAAAAGCCAGTACTTCTGAAGATGTTATTAGCGTTTTTAAATCTTCAAATGCTTGTAGCGCTTGAGCATTTAACTCAATAGGAATACGTTTAGACTGATTCGCTTTGATCTGTGCATTTTCACCCCTTGTCAGATTAGTTAATGGTTTGCCAATTTTTGCATATTCACGGATGAACTTCCTATAGTATGATGATAATCCTAGAAAGCTCTTCAAGTCTTTTAGATTTTTTGGCGGTAGCACTTGCTGAATAGAAGTAAAGAAACCATTTTTTGGTCTGGTTGGATACCATGAAGAGTTACTACATATCCTAAAAATTCTACTTCGGTTTTCATGAAATGCGTTTTATCAAGATTTAGTTTTAAATTTACGTGTTGTAACCGAGAAAATACAATTTCAATATTTTTAAGGTGATCCATCTCAGAGTTCCCAAACACAATAATAGCATCAATATAGATTTTTCCTATATATTCTTTGAGAACATCATCTATCATCCTTTGGAAAATTGCAGGAGCATTTCTTAAGCCAAAGGGTAGTCTTAAAAATTCAATATAGTTTCAATAGTTTCATTTCCCATGCTGTTTTTGGTATATCTCTTTCTTTCATTGGGACCTGGTGAGCCTAAAGTTAGGTCAAGGGTCGTAAAAAATGTTGGCTTATCGAGACTAGCAAGCGTAGAAGTTATATCAGGAATTGGATATGTATCTGGGATTGTGACATGATTAAGTCGTTTGTAATCAACAACCATTCGATACTGTTTTTCGCCTGTGGGCTTAGGTTTCTTTGGTTCAACCCAGATGGGTGAACTATAAGGACTCTTGGAGGAACGTATGGTTCCTTCTACTAGTAATTCATTGACCTATTTTTCTACCCACTCCTCATGCAAACTGGGTATGGATAGCATTTGCTATAAATGGGTTCTCTGTGTTGCAAGCTGGGTATGGATAGCATTTGCTATAAATGGGTTCTCTGTGTTTGATTTTATGTCAATTATTTCCTCAAGGTTTTTAAGGGTGTCGTCACCAATTATGCCGTGGAACGACATGAGTCCAGGCAAGACGTAAAACGTTAAAACCGAGTCATTTCCAGATTTTTCGAAAAATTTTCCACTAATCTTTTTTGAAATTTTTATGTCACCTGTCACAATGTACACCTGTCACAATGTACATTGAAGGGTTTTGTCAGAGGGGTATAGCTGCTTACCAGGGACGGATTTATAAAATTTTTGTTCGCCACCGTGTCAACAAGAAAATTGAGAGTGGTTCCTTTTTTAGTTATAAATTCTATGTAAGGAACGCTGGAGATGCGTCCGTCATAAAATTTACTTCATCATTGTGATTATCTCGCTCCTCATAACCTTCGAATTCCGGCTGGTTATATGTTCCTATGTTATACAACATCTGTTGTTTTTGAGGGTGGTTAATAAATGACCCTGCTCGTTTGAATGAATTGTTTCGGGGACGATTTATAAAATCTACTCGTCTAGACTGGAAGGATCCCTCGTCCATTCGTTCATGCAGCTTGGGTCCTAAAGGTCTTGGTGGTGACTAATTATAATTAAATTGTCCCGAATTGAACCTGTTGGTAGGGTATGGTTTGAAATTTCTTTGAGGTAACGGGGGTGGTCTTGATTCATTGCGTGACGTTTGCATTTGGTTAAATGGCACTATTACTCTATTTGGAGTATTAGTGTGGAGGTTAGTGTTTCTAAGCGTTAGATTTTGAATCTCTAGACACGTTGAGTATGCTTCAGGAAGAGTTTTTGGTTTCTGGATAATTAACATTTTGGCAAGTTCGCCATTTAATCCTCGAACAAATACATCTAGCGCACGATTACGGTACGCCTCCACTAAGGCACTGATCATTTCTTGGGAGTGTGATTCCGTTTTTATTTTATTGATAATCAATGAAAATTGATGGTTCACTGTTGCGTAAAATTCGTCCAGCTTTGATCCTTTTTGCGACAATTGAGCATGTTGGTGCTCTAACGTTTGCAGGTCCCTTTTATCTGCATAGTGCAGCGACAAAACTCTTTTAATTTCTGGCCACTCGAATATATTGTAAGAAACTAATGCATCATCTGCATGACCTCTAATTTTTTGCCGAATATGTTGCAAAATTGCCCTGTATATTGGCTTGTTTTTCAAGTTGACGAAATCTTTGAGGATTGCCTCAACACTTACGCAGTCCGGTAGCCTTGAAATTTCTTTCAGCTCCTCTTCATTGATTGGACCGCGTAAAAGTTCTACCCTATCTTCCAGATTGTTTCCATCTGAGGGACGCTCAATATCATTGATACGTGCTTCCATTCCCCGAAATATGGCCATTTGCCGCACTAGCTTCTTCTATTCTACCTATCCTACCCTCAAATGATCTTAATTGATCAACAATAGCGTTCACCGCCCCAGTCAACTCTTTAAGGGAAGTTTGCATTCCTTCCATTGTATTGGTTCTTATATTTTTATGTATTTTTTTCTAAAATGGATCGCACAAGACCGCACTTACCTTATATAATTTGATGAGTGTGGATATCGAAGCTTTCACTGGAGAAAAGCGATCAACTTTTTGTAATTGTAAGCTTGAAAACCAAAACTTCCACCTTTTGAACTATCTTGAGCACAACGATTTGCTCAGTGACCGCCAATATGGTTTCCGTAGGGCCAGATCCACAGATGTCTTGATGGCTGAAAAGTGGAATAATTGTATTCATCTTTTCGGGGAGAGTAAGGCTGTTACTCTCAATATTTCCAAGTCTTTTGATCGAGTGTGGCATAAAGCGTTCGTTTCAAAACTAATTGCATTTGGTGTCGGTGAATCTTTTACTCGATGGATATCGAGTTTTCTCCAGGGTCGTTCTATACGAGTGGCGATGGATGGTGTTTTTTCAGAACAACATTCCATCAATTCTGGAGTTCTGCAGGGTTCCGTCCTATCCCCGTCCCTATTTCTGGTATTTATCAATGACTTTCTGTCATTGACCCAGAACCCAATTCATTCTTTTGCAGATGACAGTAATATTTGTCATTCATACTCGTTCAACAAGCGTCCAAACTCTTTGGAGATTGAGAGTAAAAGACGCTCAATAATGACCTTAAATCAATCTTCGAGTGTGGTGTTGCAAATAGAGTAGATTTTAATGCCAGCAGAACCCAATGTTATTCCACAAAATAATGGATTCACCCCTCCCTCCCCTCAATATGGGTGCTGTGGATGTTGCGCAGTCAGCGTTCTGGGCATATCAATTCAATGTGATCTCCTTTGGAATGATCACGTATTTAATGTGTCGAAAGAAGCGGCCAAGTGCCTCGGTTTTTTAAAACGGTGTAAAACATATTTCACTCCTGCTGATCCACGAACTGCACAGTGGGACAGAAGTCAATTCTAGCTCGCAGTAAATACAGTTTTGCCCCAATCTTAACGAAACTTTACACTAAGCATACATGTTCTATGAATAGATTTCAATTTGAATATTATCAAGATTGGTCCATTGCCACGCCCAACTGTCATATATTTGAAATGGTAAAACGACTATAACTTTTGTTTGGAATGAAATATTATTTTCCGCAGGAAGCTTTTTTCCATGTCTACTTTTGTATAAAAAATACATAATTTTTGTTTTATGTTTTTGACAGATAATCAGGAAAAACACGAATAGCCATTTGAAATTTTTGATACACAGGATGATAGTTCTCTTAATTCCCAATAATATAAAACTAACAATCTGCATGTGGAGTATATATTGAAAGAGTTATGACAGTTTTAATGTAACCCACTTTTATTTCTTGAAAAGCACTTGTTTAATTTTTACACTAGGGTGTATCATTTTTTGCTTGTTCTCTATGTTCTCATAAATTATTAGTAAAATGTCATATTTTTAAACTTTCTGCGACAAACTTTAATTTATGATTTTCGGCGAGCGAGACTAAGTTCTGTCCCATAGTGCACTGTCTACACTACCTATATACGGCCTAAAATGGAATTCAATTCGCACATTTGGGCAGGAGCTTCAAAATCCTCCTTGGAGTTCCTGGACCGAATTCAACGGTATATTTGATAGGGGATGAAAATATCTCATCGTCTATTGGTTCTCTTGAGCACCGAAAGACCATTGGGTGTGTAAGCCTGTTTTATAGGTATTACAACGGTAAGTGTTCGAGTGAAATACATGCCCTGGTTCCACAAGGTCGTGTGTTTTCTCGTTCGTCAAGACAACTGCAGGAAATCATTGCCAGCATCCAAAATGTGGTAAACATGTTTTTAAGCTTGTATGTTTCAAGCTCTGGAATACCATTCTGGAGCCTACTCAAGGTTTGCCGGTAGGTTTTTAGCGTCACTACATTTTTGTTCCTAATTTTCACTGACCTTTTTGGTAATGTACTTAGCACTTATTTTATATTTGAAACTGATTTGAAAAACTCAATAGATCTTATAGGAATTACGGTTATTTTTCAAACGCTTACCCTGTGGCATATTGGGAAAGTATGTCCTACATTAGATTCTCGCTTCTGTGAGATAACAGACAGCTGCAACAGTACCTGTGCCGGTGGCAGTGTACACGAACTTCTTGTAAAATCCACGACGTACACAGAGAAAAATGAACATTGGATATTTCAATTAAATACGTTGTAAATTTATACAATGTGCATTGTTGAAAATGTTAATTATAAAAAGTACTAAATCTATTATTCACTTTGTAAACTCTGAAATGTGTCACTTTTTTTGTTTGTTTTTAAAATAATTAAAAAAAAAAAAAACGAAAAAATCAAATCTGAATTTTTTTTCATTTTCTCCGGGTAAGGTGTCAAAAATGTTCAAAAGGGACCTTTGTACATCTGCGCAATGGTATGATATATGTATTTCGTTAAATAGCCTGCTATTCGGCATCGTGTTTAGCTTATCATGAACTTGGCGTCTCGTTGAGATTCTGCGGGATCTGATAAGCATTAATGACATTACACAACATCTACAATAAATTCCAGTTTCGGACAGTCGAAAGGTTGACATGCCAAAATTGGACTCGATATGCGACACAGGCGTTGCAGTTGTATTCATTTATATAATTAATATTGCCGCAATTATATATATAATATAGTTAATTAAAATTAAAAATATTGTTTTTTATTAAAAGAAGCAGCATTAGGGTCACACATAGTAAATAAAAAAAAATGTACATAATGTATATTTTGTCGCCGAATAATAAAATATATTAATTATTTATGTTATTATTTTTATCTTATTGCATATTTAAATTATTGATTGATTGATTTAAACATGTACATAATTGATATTTTTCTCTGTGTACCGCGAAGATCAAACCAGTGAATTCAATTGCGCCACTGCGATGTATAACATTGCCAGGTTCGCGCAAAATATCAATGGTGTCTGCGTACACTAAGAAAACAAATATGATTACCAGATATAACACAGCCCTAAATATCAAGTTATTTGCAAATTATTTAGATCGTCTTTTAGACAACCATCTCTCAAACATCCGACAAATACGATAAATATTTTTGGCAAATAACTTTCAAATTTACGATTATTTATAGCAACCATCAATTTAACATCTTAAGAAATTTTATTTTCATTTTATCATTAAAATGTAATATTTGAGTTGGTACTTTTTTACACAATTGGATTTTCTTAATTGTTGTGGATAAATCGAGCGTAAGAAAAAAATTCGCCATTTTCCTTTTTTATAGTTGTCAATTGTCAAAATACCTCAAAATTGTTGCTGCAAATGTCCAAGAA
Source organism: Dryomyza anilis (assembly GCA_951804985.1). Classification (NCBI taxonomy): domain Eukaryota; kingdom Metazoa; phylum Arthropoda; class Insecta; order Diptera; family Dryomyzidae; genus Dryomyza; species Dryomyza anilis. Next base: position 48,362,199 of record OX638132.1, read on the forward strand.
CTCAGGAAGTTTGCTAGCAGTCAACCGTAAATATCACAATTTTCAGTGCTGTTGTTGCAAACATCTCGTAACTATCTGCATATATATCATATTTAAAAAATATTAATAGTTTTGCCGCAACTTTATTGAAACTTATGGGATATTTGAATATTTGCTACACTAAGAAAACAAAGATGGTTACCAGAAATATCACAGCCCTAAATATCAAGTTATTTACAAATTATTTAGATCGGCTTTGAGACAAACATCTGACAAATACGATAAATATCTTTCAAATTTACGATTATATATAGCAACCATCAATTAAACATCTTACAAATAGGAAGATAGTTGATGAATATTTGGAAAAGGTACTTCATTGGAATTCGCGGAGTAATTTTTATTGAATTAAAATAAAAGGAATCAAATATATATTTATTTATTCTACAATTAAAACAGTATCCTGTTAATACATCGCCTTCGTCTTTATAAATTATTTGAAGGTAAAATTGTACAATGACTTGAGACTTCTTCGCGGAAGAACCAAGTCCGTGCGGCGATGCTGTCATCAAAGTAAACTCTGAAAAGAAATATTTTCCATCACGTGTTGATAATTTAAATCACATGATATTTTATTTTCATGTTTACCATTAAAATGTAATATTTGAGTTGGTACTTTTTTTACACCATTTGATTTACTTAATTGTTGTGGAAAATCGAGCGTAAGGAAAAAGAACGCCATTAGAACGAAAATATATTAATATTTCATTAACGAATTCGTAAATCTTGGCCACTTATTTTGTATATCAGCTCATCGTGCATTTTCTGTGCAGTAGAATTCTCGGGATGACTTTCGTGTTTGGACCTGCAGTTATATATTAATTGATTTGTCTGTTTGCTTATTCAAGCAAAAAACAATGATCTCACTGATTGTGCAAACGCACTACTGTCTTCGTTCGTAATTACAACGTCTTTACGATCAAAACGTAAGAGATATATTATGTACAAAAAGCAGAGAGCTAAAACGAAAACTATTTAAAAATCAGCCAATCAGAAACAAGGTGAAGCAAAGCTGAGGACACATTTTGGTCAAACATTTAGAACAGACATTCAAAGCAATGTCGGACGTAATCTGAGACACAAAGGAAAATGGATAACAATAAAACTAATGCTTTCAAGTTTCTTTTTTATTACAGTGTTTTTTATAAATACATATTAAAGAATATTAATAAATATATACAATTCTGATGCCTGGGCGTCACAATAAGGTATTCTGTCCGCGAGCCACATTGAGTGTTGCAATGTTGCTCTTGTGTGGCTTATCCATATAGTGGCGTTCAATGATAACGCTAGTGTATCATACTCCTATACGCTAATGGTGCGCTAATATCTTTCTGCACAGATTAAAAAAACAAAACTCCTACTTTTCTTGCACCTCTTCAGCTTCCTTGATCCTCGTCCATCTTTCAACGCCATTTCGTTGTCCTTTCAAATGATGGGCTTCGTCACGTGAGTTCTGGCGTACCAAACGTCTAGAAGGTGTTATGCTAATTCCACGATGATTCTAGTTAGCGAGAATCATTTGCGCTTTGTGGTTGTCTGCAGGCTGTACGCATGATGTCGGATATATTTGCTGACTTAGTGCTGTTGATATTGTGGTCCGGAAATATTTGAGTGGCAAATCATCTGACCGATCATTGATATCTCGTGAAACAGCCGTTTTAGACACAAGACTAGGGGATAACTAAAAAACTAATTAAATAATTCAAAAAGTACACTTACGCGAACTTAACATAGATCACAGACGCCACAGTAAATCTGCAGCAGGCACCATCGCTGCTTTATTATCGTATCTAGCGTAACTACGACCTCGCACACAGATGCATCGACTGACGCCGAGGACGATAGATTCCAATTTAAGCTGGTATTTTGTTCGCCCAACTGTTGGAATTCCAACATGTTGAGATCCGACATTACAGTGTCCCCTGTTGTGTTGTCACTGACGGCCGGAAATGCTATTTGTGTTGAAAATAAATTTGTTTTTAATAACTCAAATTTGTCAAAAAAAAATGGATTTACCTGCGTTGGAGTCGCTGAGCCCTTTTCCGTCAGCGTCCAATTCTACATCATCGAGTTGTATGTATGGAATGACCATGGAGAATGACTCTGTTCGCCATCAAGTCGCTGTCATTGCTGGTCGATGTGTTGTTTTAGCCTACAATGTCGGATGAATTATTTTGGTCGTCATATAACCGCTGCTGTCTGTAAATGAGATTTTCAGAGATACGTACACTTTAAAAAGCAATAAATGTATCTCCTCGGCTTCGGCTTTGCAAATCTTATTCTGCCCACAATTGTGTCAAATTGCAAAGAGGCCTTTGGCTCAACCTTCAGAACAGTCAGACAATGGTGCCCGATTGGATTGTTCCCGTCGAAAAACTAAATAAAAATAATATAATTTGGTTGCCATTTGTTTAATATATATCCATTGCCACACTTACCGAAGACTGCATGCAGCATTATACCATTCGAATAAGTTGCAAGAAATATCCGTCAACCTTCAGATGAAACTGTTTATATTTCACTTCTTGCGACACCACGGCATTAACTGTGCTGTAGTCTGCCTTTCGCTACAATTTACAATTCAAATGTCAAAATACTTCACAAGTTTGACTGCGCATATCCAAGAACTAAGGATGTTTGCTATCAGTCAACCGTAAATATCTCAATTTTCATTGCAGTTGTGTCAAACATCTCGTAACTATATTTAAAAAATATTAATAGTTTTACCGCAACTTTATTGAAACTTATGGGATATTTGAATATTTGCTACAAGGCGCCAATTTAAACATATAGTTGCAGAAATACTTTCATAAACATCTTGTTTTCTTAGTGTATGACAGCGTAGAGGTAAGTTAGAATTGTAACATTTGTCCTTACCCAATAAGCAATGAGTTTAAGGTTCGATAAATTTGGAGAATTTTCTTTTACAACCAGTGTGGATGTAATGTCATGATCAAGCCGAAGAAATGAATGTTATTTCAACGTTGGTTTTCGAAGTTAAAAAACTTGACACAAAATTCACTACACAAAATTATTCAGTGGCAACCCAGTGACGTGATCAATTAAATGTCAACAGGAAAATTTTAATTTTTTTCACCACTACATATGTGCCACTGCATTCGCACAATCAGTGAGATCATTGTTTTTCGGTTGAATTAGCAAACGGACAAATCAATTAATATATAAGTGCTGGTCCAAACACGAAAGTCATCCCGAGAATTCTACTGCACGGAAAATGCACGATGAGCTGATATACAATGTAAGTGGCCACACTCAGAAGAAAATGTACCATTAAGTACTTTATGGTACGACCATTGATCTTTTGGTTCATGTATTAATAGTTTTTACTTTTTAAATCAAAAGTTTTCTAATTAATTCAATAGTATTTGAAAAATTTACTACCATAAATTTAAATATTTCAATATTATTATATTAAACAGAATAAATACTGTTGTTTTAATGGTTTCCTCCTATAATAATAAACGTGGTGTAAAAAAACATAAAACGAATACAAACATGTCCGTTTTGTACGTCATTCTGCGTGTTTACTCAAAATGGTCGCACACCCAGAAAAAAATCATGGTAAATTGATAGTATTTCAATAGAAAAACAATAATTTATACCATTAAAATTGGTCAATAGGATGCGTCCCATTAGTTCAGTAATATTGAAACTGTTAATACAAAGTGTGGTTGTACCATAAATTTTATAATGTGATATTTTAATTACAATAAGAAAAACCTATACAAATTTAATGATACGTATTATTAATTTTATGGTATAGTCGAATTACATTTTCCTAATAATTTATTAAAACAAAAATGTATTTTAGTTAATTTATTGTTTATATTATTTTATTTAAATGTCGAAATTGAATTCACTTTTACAACACACACATACAAAAACACTTCTTGATGTAAAAGGTTATAACACATTTAATGTTTGCTTTGGTTTCCAATAATTGATTGTAGTACTTGAGGCTGCAGTTATTTTTGAGTCCGTTGCCATATTAGAAGTTCGATGTATTATTTATTTTCTGTAATAAATAAAAATATAAATATAAATAAATATGTAAATATAATTTATTTACATTAAATACATTGAGTCCTTACCAATAACGCGTTTAATAATGTGGAATATTACAAAAAATACATGCGACCATTTTGAGTAAACACGCTGAATGACGTACAAAACGAACATGTTTGTATTCGTTTTTGTGTTTTTTTACACCACGTTTATTATTATAGGAGGAAACCATTAAAACAACAGTATTTATTCTATTTAAAATAATAATATTGAAATATTTAAATTTATGGTACTGAATTTTTCAAATACTATTGAATTAATTAGAAAACTTTTGATTAAAAAAGAAAAAACTATTAATACATGAACCATAAGATCAATGGTCGTACCATAAAGTACTTAATGGTACATTTTCTTCTGAGTGCATGTATTTTTTTGCAATAATCCACATTATTAAACGCGACATTGGTAAGGACTCAATGTATTTAATGTAAATAAATTATATTTATATATTTATTTATATTTATATTTTTATTTATTACAGAAAATAAATAATACATCGATCTTCCATTATATCAACGGACTCAAAAATTTCTGCAGACTCAAGTACTACAACCAATTATTGGAAACCAAAGAAAACATTAAATGTTTTATAATCTTTTGCAGCAAGAAATGTCTTTTTATGTGTGTGTTGTAAAAGTGAATATCAATTTCGACATTTAAATAAAATAAATTATACAATAAATTAACTAAAATACATTTTATTTTAATAAATTGTTAGGAAAATGTAATTCTACTTTACCATAAAATTAATAATACGTATCGTTAAATTTGAATAGGTCTTTCTTATTGTAATTAAAATATCACATTATACAATTTATGGTACAACCACACATTGTATTAACAGTTTTAATATTACTGAACTAATGGGACACATCCTATTGACCAAATTTAATGGTATAAATTATTGTTTTTCTATTGAAATACTATCAATTTACCATGATTTTTTTCTGGGTGCAAGATTTACGAATACGTTTATGAAATATCAATATATTTTCATTCATACGCAGACAACATTGATATTTTACGTGAACCTGGCAATGTCACGTACATCGCAGTGGCGCAATTGGGTTCACTAGTTTGATCTTCGACGTGGATTTTACAAGAAGTTGCTGTACACTGCCACCGGTGCAGGTGCTGTTGCAGCTGTAGAACATACTTTAATTCCTTTTAATATATTGTATTTTAACTTATATGCGTTTTCTTTTATTTTATATTTAATCCTTTAATTAGGGAAATATATGCGCTTGAATTCAAGTGTAATTTGAAGGTCGAATCACATTTTATTAACAGCTTACAATTAAGTTAAACCACGAATGTATATTGAATGTCGGAATTCAAGTTTAGGTAAAGGCTAGATTCAATTGGATAAAAAGCTACCAGTTTTGCTGGAGAACGCTATAGTTTGAATGACGTACAAAACGAACATGTTTGTATTCGTTTTTATGTTTTTTACACCACGTTTATTAAAATAGGAGGAAACCATTAAAATTTAAAATAATAATATTGAAATATTTAAATTTATGGTACTGCATTTTTCAAATACTGTTGAATTAATTAAAAAACTTTTGATTTAAAAAGAAATAACTATTAATACATGAACCATAAGATCAATGGTCGTACCATAAAGTATTCAGGCCCGGTTTCACAGTGCACACTTAAGTAAAATTTGAGTTGAGGAAAATTTAAGATTTTTTGTACTTAAGTTTTTCTGCGTTTCACAGTCTCCACTTAAATGTGTACAAATATATTTTAAAAAATATGGCAGCACGACATATATGACAAATGCTTTGGTTCACAAAACAAAATTAAATTAAATGTTCTGTCATAAAAATTACGTTTTTTGTTCAAATGCAGTGCAAAATTTAAAAATTGTAATGTGAATGCAGTTTTTATAACATAAATTATTTAACATTCGCGTGTATTATAATTTTAAACATCTATCAGTTCGCAATATCCGGAGAATTTTGTATTATGCAAAACAGAAGTGAATTTCGCATACAACGGAAGTTAATGGTGGTAGCCGAATAAGTTATGGCTGCGAAAAATTACTCTAATGATAGGAGTCACTTTTTTTTGGTTAATATGCAATTCTCCGCAAAAATAAGTCGAATTTAATTTATTAGTGTCAGTTTGTATTATTTTGTTGTCATAAATATTCAGTTGACAGAAAGCACATTTAAGTGAAACTTAAGTGGAGAATATCGGGCACTTACATTTTGTGCTGTGAAACGATTTTTCACACTTAAGTATAGTTTGAGGAAAAATCGATACTTTAAGTGTGCTTTCTGTCAACTGAATATTTATGACAATAGAATAATACAAACTGATCATCATCGGACGGCGTGCCGGGAGTGCGATAAAGGTGGCGTGCGTTGCATGATGCGCTGCTGTTGTGTGTTGGGCGCCACGTCTGAATATAGCGAGGTTGGCAAAGAGTCGGGTTTCTGTGGCTTGACGCGAGTTTGAGTGGCGCGAAAGGCAGTTGTTGTGGGTTTCTGGTTCGGGGCATGATGGACTTTTCACGTGATCTGGCGCGCTCACGCGTCTGCAGCATAGGGGATGCGTGAGGTGAGAACGAATGCGGCTGTCACTGCCATTCAACTAACCAGCAATTGTTGTGCTGTTGTTGTTGGCAGACGCATTAGGTTCTGCAAGTCAAAAAATACAAAATAAGAAGGTAAAGTAAACGTTAGTTTGCATTAATACCAACCTTTTTCTCTGGTCATTCGTCCAGGCGGCGCAACAAGTGGCTCAAACATGGCCGCCTTTTTCTTGATGCTATTCATCAGTTTGCCACGGCTGCTGAGGCACCGTCTGCCACAGGGGAACTTTCGCTGCCGTTCTCGTTGCAGCACTCATAATTGCTCTTTTAGTTGTGCGTATGTCCCAGCTCGGTGTTTGCCGCAACCACTGCTGCAACTGACGCCACTGCCTTCAGTTCACACATCGAAATTCTGCAGAAAACTGACACTCATATGTTTGGCGCGTCGATTATTCTCCCCAATGTCTACAAATGTATCAATGTCTACAAATAACCAAATCAAAATAATGTCGAGCAGTGTAATTAAATCAATTTAATCCAAATAACACATATTCACAAATAAAAATTTAAAATCAAAAGAATTCTATAACCAACCTTAAGTACTGTATACAATTACTACATTGCGACCTCAACAGCTCCAAACATGTAGACATGCGAAGATTCTGCAGTATTTTGTTGTTGAGGGTGATGCACGTTGCAACGGTACGTTGATCCTAGCATGGGCAGCTTAACTAAAGCAAAAAAAAAAAAAAAGCGATTATTTGTTAAATTAAAATTTTACAGAGAATACTTACATCTCATGACAGAAAAAAGCACCTTGAATAACGTCAGCGCCAGACTATTTGACATTTTGAATACTATACTAAAATACTATAGTAAAATTAGATTAAAAATACTATAATAAAATTAGTCGCATTGACAATGAAAAATCGCGTTCATTGTATTGAATCCCATGGACGTGCTTAGTAGCACCATGCGTAGGTCGTATTAATCATTCGAGCATTGTCCCATCGTATGTTAATTTTAAGCTGTAAATCAAAGATAATTAGATTAAAAATATAAATGTTTACTAACTGCTAATTCGATACCAACCTCTTGCGCGGCGTGTGCTTGGATGTGTACCGGACATTGCGCGTCTCCTTGTGCCAGCTTTATCGTCGCTTCCATTATTGTGCATTATCACGCTGATAACAATCCAGCGGCAACAACAGAGACATATGGAAGATCGGTTTTATACTCGGGCTCCTACATCTGTTCGTTTACGCACGCGCTCGAAAGCTGTCCGGCAGACTGTCCCACGTGGCGGTGAGTTTGGCAGCAAACATCTTAAGTTTACCTCTTCTGCGGTTGGTTGTTATTGTGGGGAGAGATAATTACCACCACCACACAACCGAATACTTTGCTGACCAACAATATTTTTTTGCATCGCGAGCCTCGTCTGCAGTTTACCACCATGCTCGCTCATCACCGTGCAGCAGACGCAACCCACAACAGCTTGAGACGCGTCTACACCAGCTTGGAGTCAGTTTCGCAGTGACTGAGAAAATGCACTTGTTCATCAATGTAAAACCATCATATGCGATGATGGGTTAACCTAAAAAAATAACGTACAATATATTAAATATTACAAAACAATTTAATAATAATCAAATACTTACAAATTTTGCTAGCGTGTCGCAAGAAAATGTTCATTTTAATATTTTTTCGACGTCAAAGTCAGTGGCAACATAATCATTTAGAACTTAGCGAAAAGAAAACAAACGAGAACAAAGAAGAAGGCAGCCATTTTTTATAATACTCTCTTTGAAAGAATGTTGAAAAGAGAAATGGTTGATTTGATGTAACATAGTTGCATTTCACAAATGGGAATAGTTCCTAGCGGAGCTGAGAATACACTGGGATTTATTTTATTTTAACACATTACCTATGTAGCATAATCTCATATATAAATGTGGTGTAAAGCTTTTCACGACATTCTTATTTAGTAATTTTAACCGTACAAAAGCTCTTAAAGTACTTATACCGGGTGGGCTTGGTTTGACGTCCGAGTAGAACGAGAGAACACACGACCTGGTGGAATCAGACCATGTATTTCCCTCGAACACTTGCCGTTGTAATACCTATAAAACAGGCTTACAAACCCAACGGTCCATCGGTGCTCAAGAGAACCAATAGACGATGAAATATTTTCATCCCCTATTAAATATATCGCACGTTGTTGGAGGTTTAAGTCTATATTTAAAAGCAAAAAACTTATGGTAGGTTAATTTGACTTAATGTTGAAGCTTACAATTACAAAAAGTTAAACGCTTTTCTCCAGTGAAAGCTTCGATATCCATGTTAAATTTTTTTTCGATAAGCACTTAATAGGGTCTGATACGATAAGTCGAAATTTAAAATAACGAAACTAAAAATACCGAAGACAAAAATGTAGAAAATAAAAATGCCGAAACCTGAAAATGTCGAAAACAAAAACGGCGAAAACCAAAATGTCGAAAAAAAAATGTTGAAAACTAAAATGTTGAAAAACAAAATGTCGAAAACTGAAAATGTCGAAATTTAATATGACGAAATCATTTTTTGCCGAAAAAATGATGGAAAATATCGAAAAAAACTCGAAGATAAAGATATGAAAAAAGAACGAATTCTGATTTTTAGCTACTCTAGGATTCATGCGGAGATTTTCAAAATACCATCTTGGAATTTAGCTTCAACACTTATAAAAAATCAACAAAAATTTCGATTTTTTTTTAAGGACATGCAATTCAAAGTTCAAGGATAACGACCATTGGTCATATGTTCATGTTAAGAAAAATTTTCCAAAAGATTGTTTTATTAGTTTTAAAACGAAACCTTATCAAAGTTTCTAGCATCAAGGGATATTTCAATAGGAACCACCATACAAAAGTTATAATTGACAATTTTTTAACTTTGAACTGTATCTCTGGAAAATGTGATATCTTTGTAAATAGTGGTCGGAAAAAAAATGGTGAATGCAGATCTCGATACCCTTTATCAGTTGCCAAAATATCATTGAAATCGAAGAGAGTGAGTTGCATATCCTAAGAGATTTGTGGACTTGCTCATATAGGATTTGAAATTTGTATTTCAACATTTTGATATTTCGGCATTTTAATTTTCGACATTTTTTGATCCTATAAAAAAATGTTTTTGTATTTATAGTTTAAAAAATTTGTCGACATTTTCTAGCTTTAAAATATTTTTCGACATTTTGTGATTCGGCCAAATATTGTTTCGGCGTTCTAAGGCTTTTATAATTTCGACATTTTAAGGTTTCGACATTTTTTTTTTCGATATTTCGTACGGATCCCCACTTAATATCCAAGTTTTTGGTTTATTGGGTTTACTACATTTTTAACCCAGTGATTCGTTCTGTCGTAATTACGAATTATTTCGGAACTATACGTTAGACAACTCTGATAAATCAGTGCGAGGTTGGTTCCGATATAGCCCAGCCAACGCAAGAACTCCGAAAAGATTGTTTTCACAATCTTTTGCCTGAGCCTGAGCGCTCATGTTTCATTCAGAAAAGAGTCTTGAAATATACATTTTCTGATAAAAATGCGTCATTCAGACCTGAGCATAGTTAGAAGGCTCTTTTAGAAGTCTTGTATCGGAGCCTAAAAAAAAACTAGCAGGGAGCCTAAAAATAATCAGGAAATGCTCTTGTATAAGATTCATTTTATATTGAAAAAAGATTCCGAAAAGGCTCCCAATAGAGTCGAAAAATTGCATGCGCTTGCGTTACAATAAAACAATATCAAATAGGAGCAATAAAAATGTTTTTTTTTATATTTCAATTTCAAATAACGGCGAATATAATAGTAAAAAAACATCATTAAGGTTGGAATCATCGCACCTCGCTGCACATGCGATGCTGCAACAGCGACTGGCTCTGCCTTAAAAATATTGCACTGATATTGATATGGCTGCAGAAGTCTTTGGCTGCATATATCCAGATATTCATATATCCAGTATATTCCCAAAAATTTCTCGATGTCAAATGTCTCGATGTCAAATGTTTAGCTATACATTGTTCGCACAACGTCATCTGTATTGCTTGTGTCTGCGGGATTAAATGGAATAAAGTATAAGCTTAAGTATAATTTTTTTACTGACTTACCATAATAATTATGCGCCGCAACACACAGTTTTTGTATATTTACAATTTATAATATTTTTTTTTTTTGACAAAGGGTTTGGCATTTATTTTTGAAAGCACAAAAAATAAATTGTACTAAAACACTTGTGAAATGAAATCAAAACATTCATCTTAGATTCAAGATTCGGGAGCCTGAGTGTAACTTGAACTCTGGCGTTAGCTGGGAGGAGTGAAATCAGACTAAAGGAAACACAGAGTTCTTACCTATTTTTCTGAACTGTGCCTGAAAGAAAAAATCACAAAAAAAGATAGCAAAACTGAAAAATATTTTAAAATCAGCCAATCAAAATTGATAAAATATTTGGAAACAAGCCAATTAAAAACGATGTGAAGCAAAACTGATGACATATTTGTTTCAGAATTGGACAGAATATTAAAGGAAACTCTGAAGTAAAGCTGATTCAAAAGTAAATTAATGACAACAAAAACTAAGGATTTTTTGTGTTTTTATGTTTATTAAAGTGTAATTTATATTATGAACAAAATGAAAATTATAATAAAAAAGGTTGATTTGTAGATAAAAAGATGGTGTGTTCCTGCCGATCATGATTATGCGTCTGGTTGTGATGACCACCAGACGCATTCAGCTGCATTCAGCGACCTCAACAGCTGCGAGACTGCTCTTTTATTGAATGCACCGTTACCTCTTCTATCAATTTACGCAATAACCCAATAAACCAAAAACCTGGATATTAAGTGATTATCGAATGTACATTGAACATTGATATCGAAGTTTTCGCTGGAGAAAAACGTTCAACTTTTTTGTAAGCTTGAAAACCATAGCGTTCTCCAGCAAAACTGGTAGCTTTTATCCAATTGAATCTAGCCTTTACCTAAACTTGAATTCCGACATTCAATATACATTCGAGGTTTAACTTAATTGTAAGCTATAAATAAAATGTGATTCGACATTCAAATTACACTTGAATTCAAGTGCATATATTTCCCTAATTAAGGGTTTAAACATAAAATAAAAGAAAACGTATATAAGTTATAATACTATATATTTAAAGAAATTAAAGTATGTTCTACAGCAGCAACAGCACCTGCACCGATGGCAGTGCACAGAAACTTCTTGTAAAATCCACGACGTGCCGCTAAGATCAAACCTGTGAATCCAATTGCGAGACTGCAATGTATAACATTGCCAAGTTCGCGTAAAATATCAATGTTGTCTGCATATGAATAAAAAAATATATTAATATTTCACAAACGTATTCGTAAACCTTGGCCACTTACATTGTTTGTAAGCTCATCGTGCATTTTCCGTGCAGTAGAATTCTCGGGATGACTTTCGTGTTTGGACCAGTACTTACATATTAATTGATTTGTCCGTTTTCTAATTCAAGCGAAAAACAATGATCTCACTGATTGTGCGTATGCAGTGGCGCATATGTAGTGGTGAAAAAAATGAAAATTTTCTTGTTGACATTTACTTTACCACATCACTGGGTTGCCATAGAGTAATTTTGTGGAGTGAATTTCGTGTCAAGTTTTTTAACTTCGAAAACCAACGTTGGAATACAATCATTTCTTCGGCTTGATCATGACATTACATCCACACTGGTTGTAAAAGAAAATTCTCCAAATTTATCGAACCTTAAACTCATTGCTTATTGGGAATTTAATATTAATATTTTATTAAAGTTACATACAACTCTTTAATGATTGAAAAAATATTTTTCCAATCGAAATTTCATTTTTGTTTATAAATATTTGAGTTAAAATGTCATCGATAACAAAGGCAGCGCAAATGTATGGTAAAAATTTTATGCTGGAAAAAATGGCGACCATGTTGAGAGTAGCATGTCATTTAAGCGAAAATTACTCAACAGCACCACAACTGCTGATTGCAAATTTTGTTGTTGCAAAATAAACGAGGTACCACCATTTCAATATTTAAGCTAGAAACCTGAAATAAATGAAAAATCATTTATTAATTTGGCGCAGTAAATTTTGCAGTTCTTGGATGCATTTATGGTACTGATTCCGATAATTGCACCAGTTTTATCAAATTAACTACAGCTTTTGAGATATACGCTATTTTTAATTTTCTCAAATGTTTGTTATTTTTAAAATTCTATATATTATATAGCAAATATTCTATATAACAAATGAAGTCATCTTTTTGGCAGTAGATGCTGACATATTTTCTATATATCGCATATGTAATTTTTACACGTATAATTTTTGGTATTGCAGAGCAAGATTTTGTCTGCCTAATGCTAGAAAGATAATGTATTTTCAGTTGTTTAAATATTAAAAATAAAAATAGAGCAAAATTGTTGACATTTTAAAATAGGCAATATCTCAAAAACTAGAGCAGATTTAAAAAAAACTTTAGCCATTTTAAGAATCAGCTCTAAAAATAAATCAAATAATTGCAACTTTTGCTGTACACTTAGAAACAATTTCATAATATTAAGAAACATTAACTTGAAATAGCGTTTAATTTTCATTATTAAAAGGCGGTTTTTCCTTCATAGTAAGTGTTCGATAACTCAAAAATACTTATCTTTTATATCAGCAATCTATAAATAAAATATTTTATTTGATGACTCTTCGTTTTTATTTTCCAACGTTATTAACCAACTTTTTAATTTTCCCACAAATAAAAAAATTCCGAGAAACAAAAAATATTGAAACAAAACTCAAAATTCAAAAAAATAATTTTATACAAGGTGCAATTTATACAATTCAGTCAACAGTAAGAACATTTCCTTATAATAAGGACATTTTTATGCTATTAAAGGAAAACCTTCCATAAAATAAAGAAAATTGAACTTGACGCTATTTCAAGTAAATTTTCATTATTATAAGGACATTGTTTTTGAGTACACCAATTAAAATTATGTCTGACAGAGTATTTAAATGAACTTAATTTATCAATTTAATACACGTGATAATAAATTTAAAACTCAAACAAATCAATAACCAACCTTAAATATTTTACACAATTGCTGACAATGCCGACTTGCATTTCAATGAAAACATTTATTTGACACTGGCCATTTATAATGCTATGGATTTAGAAAAGAAACGTAGTAAAAATTTATCGCATTGCCGAAAAAAAATCAATACATACCAGTATATGCCCACTACAATAAAATGTGTTGAATCCTCTGAAGGTGCTTTAGTATCAGCACATTGAGCACCTTGTCGCCTTTTGAAATAACTTGAGATTTTTTCCAATCGATTACCTTTAAACTAAAATTAATGATAATTATTAAATTAAAATAAAGCTCTAAATTGATGATGTATGCCAACCTCCTGAATAGAGCGTCTTATTGGACCTCGGCTGGACGGAGTTGCGCCCAAAACAGAAATATTGCGCGGCTGTTTGCGCTGCCGCCGTCGTTGTGCATTATTTGCACCAGTCTCTAACGTTCAAACCGATAACGATGATAAAATGCACGTGCGTTAAGTATGGCCAATTGCAGCGTTGTGGAGTGGCGGTTGACTGCAGTTGTTGGGGTGACAGAATAATCGCCGCAAAATAAACGCACACGTGCAATACATTTTGTTGTCAATCCACATTAATTTATTCACAGCAACAGCATCTCGAGTGGCTGTAGCAGCACCAGTCGCGAAAAAGATATCCGCTGCGCAGTATCAACTGCATTTTAATGCTGCGACTAAGAAAATTTACTTCATCCTCTATATCCGACCAGCCAAGCGATGATGGGTCATCCTAAAATCATGTACAATATTAGTAAATATTACAAAATAATTTATTAAAAATATAATACTTACAATTTTTCTAGCGCGTCGCATGAAAATTTTCATTTCAATAAATTTATTTGACGTCGAAGTCAGTGACAACCTACTCATTTTTATGTTTGTTTTAAACTTAGCGAAAAGAAAACAAAAGAGATCAAAAGGCAGCAATTTTTCCATTGAATGGCAGTTGAAAAAAAGAAATGGTTCATTTGACGTTGCAAAGTTGCATTTCTCAGTTGGGAATAGTTCCGAGAATATATTCCATATAACATCCAAATATGCCATTGCACTTGCGAATGCTTTGAAATCATAGAGTTGAGGTTAATGTTTGAAACACCTTTAACCTAAATTTAAGAATCATAGCTTTTTCAATAAAAACTGGTAGCTTAACTTGTAAATTGCCCTTTTTTCAAATCAATATTAACACTAATTCTTAAATTGATTTCAACATTTACATCAAATCAAGATTTAGCCTTATTTTCAACATCAAATCAAATTAACCTATAATTGGTTTTTTTGCTTTTAAATATTGACTTCCTACTTCCTACTAAACAAGTATAAAAAGAGGATCCTCATATAAGACAACAGAAAGGGCATTCGGACTACCAGCCCAGGAATATACCACTTGTATATATTTCGCATGATTTAGAACAAACACTTTAATGGCAACTGTGTGGCTACCATTTAAGTTGCAACAAAGTGGTTGCCACCCAATTGTCAGTCAAAAAGCCCCAGGGAAAGACTTAGTTGCCACAAATGTTGATCTGATCCATTAAAGTTTCGGTTCACCTAATTAGAACTTAAACTGTAATTTTAACTTGAACTGGAATTTATGTGTAGATTCAAAATAATAAAGATCCTACGCAGTGCCATTAACGTGAATGTTTGTCCTGTAATAAAAAATAAAAAAAATGCATGGCATAATAAAAGAAGTCTTTAAACAAAATTTTCGGCAAACTACAAGTCTAATTTAACAAACGGTTCAAGTTTTCGAGTTAAAGCTTATATTCTACCCCCTCTAATTTTTACGCGCTCACAAAAAAATGCAATTTATGAAAATTTATTAAAATTTTGATTTTCTTTATTTTTTAAATTATGCTTTTGCGGATGTATATTTTTGCAATACAACTTTCCATAAACATATGTAGTGTATGTTTTATAAAGAATGAAGAACCTAATAGGAACATGTTTATATATAATGTAGCTAATTAACTTTAAAATTTAATAAATGTATATTATTATACTGCTATTTTTATATGAAAATTTTAAAAAATGCAACCTTAGGATATACAGTGAGACTCACAGAAGATACAATGTAAATCGGGCATTAAGTTGCCACAAAGTGGTTACTTCCCAGCAAGAACAGTACCTGTCATATGAGCAGTAATATTACAAGTATCAAAACTGAAAGTTTCAGTAAAAGTTTCTATAACATTGTTAAGAGCGTCGGGATAAAATTGACCGAAACTTTTGTGTGCGTGTGAATTTTTATCTCTTTCTCACTCATCTGAAATGACATACAATTGAATATATGTTTATCACTGTTCTCTTGGTAATAAGTGACGATTAAATTACTTGTAAATTTACGAAATATTTTACGTAACATAAACTGTTTTAATTTTGAGGTTAGGGACGGTTAAATTAATAGTAAACTAACCAAAATTAGACAAAATAAAACCAAAAAAACTGAAAATTCTATAGTTTTCATTTTCCTTCCATGCATTTGTTTAATGCAGATGACCCTTCCACTTTGATGATATCTATAATATAAATAGATAAATTAGCAATATATACAAATACTCTTTTCAATATACTTTCTTTTAGTGTTTATCAATTGTTTATAATTTAAGTTTTTATTATTTGTATTAAGAATTTTCAATTAATAATTTTATGAATAACAATCGGCAATATTATTTAAGCGGAATC
Organism: Dryomyza anilis; assembly: GCA_951804985.1. Lineage (NCBI taxonomy): Eukaryota > Metazoa > Arthropoda > Insecta > Diptera > Dryomyzidae > Dryomyza > Dryomyza anilis. The sequence continues at coordinate 48,378,698 of OX638132.1, forward strand.
AAGACACTTCAGCTCTACAACTTCAATGCATTTGTAAGGCAGCCGGTTGCATGTGGCTGACAGCAGACGGCGATTGGAGAGCGCACAGATTTTCCGCTGAAATAACAGTGGTTTTATAAACCGCTTGGCTGCACAAATCGACATCGTTCACAATATGCGCACTCATAGCAATGGAAATGGATATTATATGAAAAGTAATTTATCAATGTAAAATAAAAACATTTTCAAAACATAAACATACCACTTGCCTTGCTTGTACAAGTTTGCTGCAGCGTAAGACGGCAGAGAAAGCCTCTTAACGCAATTGAAACATTTTCTGCACAACGGCGATACAATGTGTGCAGCGATGTTTAACTTTTCCGAAAAATGTCCACATTATTCTAAATATAATTAAATTGTATATATATTCAACATAAATATTATAATACTCACAAACTAATTTGTAATACCACGAATTTGTAATACCACGAAAAAATTTTCATTTGACGTGTTAAACTGAACGAACATAAAAGCAAACAAACAAAAACATCAGCCATTATTAAAAAATTGCTCTCTGCGAATGTAAGTTGAAAAAGGAAAAAGGTGAATTTACGACACATGGTTGCATTCAGTAGGCCGCAGCAAGGCAGAGCGGAGCTAACTTGTCACTGGGTAACTTAAAAGGTACATATATGCCACAATAGTTTGTGGCAATTGTCGAGCCGTGGTTGCTTGGGCTGTGGTAGACGTGTTTTTTTTGTAAGCTTGTATGTTTAAAGGTCTCGAATACCATTCTGGAGCCTAATCAAGGTTGCTGGGGCTGCGGTATATTGTTTTAAAGATTCACAGAAGTCCAAACACTAATAGATTTTGGTAAGCTATTAGATTTGGACGAGCGTTGTTAGGTTATATTTTTTGTAAGGATTGATGTTGCAATCATGAAAAACATACTGTTTTTAGCGTCACTACATTTTTGTTCCTAATTTTCACTACCCTTTTTGGTAATATTATTATCAAATCATTTTCAAATACAGAGTATGCGCTAAAAATAAATGCGCTAAAATTTGATACTGATTTGAAAAACACACTAGAACTTAATGGCAATTATGTATATTTTTTCAAACGCTTACACTGTGGCATATTGGGTTGTCTTCAGCATAATTTTAAGCTGTACGTCTCAATGATGAATGCTGCGTTACGAATACGGCTAAACGGAAACAGCGTACGAACCTAACTTCGATCACATGTACGGAGTCAGCTTCTGTCTGCTCATGATGCACATCTGGACATACACAGAGAGATATATCAATGATACACATATTTAAATCAATCATGTTTGGCGCCAAAGTTGTTTGTGATGTTATTAATTACGTACATAATAAAAAATTTTAATAATGCAGTTTGACAAAAATCTATTATGAACGTAATAAATCATTACGAACGTAATTAAAATGTAAAAGGACAATATATTAATTATTTTAATAAGTTATTACACTGCCAATAAAAATATAGTTGTGTACATTATGCGAATAAAAACATTTCGCACAGTTCTGTTGTTTTGCAGAATTTTGAACTTTTGTAGCCAAACATTTTCATCGTCACGTTGAGCGAGTTCAGCGATGACCTAGTTGACGAAGCAATCTAAGTTCCGCAAGGATCCAAGTTTATGGTCCAGCGTATTGGTCTATTGGAGTGGATTGTTGCAATCTGCAACCAACCAATTAAATCAATATCATTAAAAGAAATATATGAGATAATTACAACTTTCCCGACGAAAATGTAAAAAAAATGTTTAGTTTTGTTCTGCTTTTTTATCTGTTTGTGATTTTTTTCATTTTGTGAAATCATCATTAAAAAAAGTTAATTTGACACATTTTCTAGGGATAAAATGTTCATCATTAAATTTGTTTTGTTTATCATCAATGTTTTTAATAATGTACATTTTATAAATTTACAACGTTTATAATTGAAATATCCGTTGTTCAGTTCTGTCTGTGTACGAACCGGTTATCCATTCATCCATTTTGTGCTGTCTCCCTTCATATCTGTTACCATATATAAAATGTTCATGATTTAAAGAAAAATTGGCATTGGACATTTCCAACGCATCTGTAATGGCTGCTTAATTTTTGAATGAATTTTGATGTCACTTTGTTATAAAAACTATAATATAAAAAATATTTCAGCATTACATACATCCCACGACTAACAGAAAACAAAACATTAAAAGCAACAATAAAACAAGAGAATATAGCGTTCGCTCACAAATCGAACCACACATTAAACAGGATCTTTTCCAACACTAAATATCCAATAGACAAACAACAACAATATAACGTAGTATACGAAATAGGATGTAGTGGAAATTGTGACAACAAGTGCGAACGAATTTATATAGGAACAACAAAGAGAGCATTAGGAACTAGAATTGCGGAGCATCAAGCAGACATAAAGAAGAATAAAATGACAACAGCATTGGCATAACATATAGCGGAGAGCGAAAACATCAAAATACTAGATAAATAGAAAAGAGCAAATACAAGATATACACTGGAGAGCTCACGTATACAACAAAACCTAGAGAAAACGATGAACACCAAAGAAGACAAAAATAATATAAACTCAATTTATTCATTAGCTTTGTAAAAGTTCACAAAACTAGTCCATATTTAGTGTTGTTAATCGTTTAGTTTTAATAATGATGCAAAATTTAAATTTGTTTTTAAAATTAATGTTGTTATTCTCCTAAATGTAAACTAGAAACTAAGTAAGTGTGAAAAATGTTAAAATGTTTAAAAAAATGATTATGGTAAAATTATAAAATTAAATAAGTTACAGATTTAATAAAATTCAACCCTGATGATGTTGGTATAAAACCAACGAAACGTCGGGAAAGGAAATGAAATAAAGTTTTTTATTTACATTTAAAAATATCAGACCAAAAGAGCCCATAAACACAAAATTAACAATTTAAATTGGTCAAAACCTTAATAATTCAATAATATATTGTATTAACTCATTTATAGCTAATAATGCCGAGTGATATCGATTTGGAGATAACGAAAGATAGCATGAAAACCACGCATTATGAGCGTCGTGATATACACCCAGAAAAAAACATGGTAAATTAATATTATTTCATTAGAAAAACAATAATTTATATTATTAAAATTGGTCAATAGGATGCGTCCCATTAATTCAGTAATATAGGAACTTTTAATACAATATGTTGTTGTACCATAAATTTTATAATGTGCTCTTTTAATTAGAATAAGCAAGACCTATAAATATTGATTTTAGTCAAATTACATTTTTGAAATTAACTTTTAAAAAACAACACATATAATACACACTTAGAAAATAATTGTTGATTTTTAAAAATAAATATTATCAATTTATTAAAAGCTACAAACGACAATATTATTTTCAATATAATATAATTAATTTTCATTTTCAAAGTTAGATTGACGTACACATATATGTCTATATATAGGCATTTTTTATTTATTTCAAAATTTATGTTTTTAATATTAAAAAGCACCGTGGCTTTTGTGGTCGGTAACTGTCGACACGGCGACTTGAACAAAATCAGTCAGTTCGTGGTGACTGGATACCAGGGGGTCAATAAGGAGGGTGTCATGAGATATTAGATAGAGCTCCAACATCTAAGAAGTAACCCTGAACACTAGCGCCATTCATCCTGGCGGTGGCCAAATAATTCCAACCGTTGCTTGTTCGTCGAAGCCTTTTATACTAGAACACGTCTGAATGATGTGACGATCACATTTAGCGGCAAATATAACCGCACAATATCGGTGCACAATATCGGCGATAACGACACTATTCGACGGCGCTAGCAACGCTGTCCGAAACGACGAGACGCAGAGGAGCAAAAGCTCACCAACAAAGCTACAACGTATGTCGCTTACACATACACACGGTGATGAGCGAACGAGACAAATCACCCATGTGTGCCTCACCACTATATACGCGCTAGTGAGCGAAGCGACATGGTGATCGCCAACACATGCGCAGTGGTGAGAAAGCTTTGGCACACCAAAAGGCCAAAGCTACAAAATAGTTGGGTAACAAAGCACCAACGCTTCACCAAGTGCTCGCTTATAAAAGGCGATGCACAAGTGAAAATCGGTCTCTACTCTACTGGCTCTCTCTTGGATAGCTCTTCGCTTGCGGCAGACCTGGACGACAGTGACTAGTGGCAGTGTATCCACGGTTTCTACAGGATACACTGTGGACGGATTCTACGGGATTCTACGGGACCACACGAAAAATCCCTAACGACTGACCCAGTTTGCCGGCCTGGTTATGGGTACAGACAGTTAGCACAATACCGGAAATACAACATAATAAAGGAGTAAGTTTGGTTAAAAGACATCCTACTGAATTACCAAAAGCAGCCACATGCGGCCACCGCATAATTGAAATCCTGAAGAAAACGGCCAGCAGAATACTGAAATCTACGAGAAAGTGCCACATACGACCATATTCAAAAATGCATGAATTAAGATGCAGAGGCATCCCATAATTATAATTTAAGCTAACAGAATTATTTATAATAAAGAATTATTATCGCTTATTAAATGTCTGTGTATGGCGTATTTATTTGTAAAGGAGTCTTGAGGGGTCCCCTGTCAACTATAAATTTTGTTACGTACGGACCACTGGATCCCGCTAAGCTATCCCAGCTCTGAACCCGGAAACCGGCTCGTTACAATAAGAATGTCCATGAGTCCAAAAATTTCATATGTAACTAATAAGACATTTATTTGAAATTTCAAAATATAAATTGCATTTACAGATGTCGTTTAAATGAACGGATGTCTGACCCGACTAAAACAGCGCACACGTATGACGAGGATCAGCTTCAATAATCCAAGAACCACGCTACTATTATGGTTCCAAGACGATCAACTCCCCATCTTCGACTGCCCCACTGAAATTACGTAGTCATCTTCATGCAGAATATTGCGATGCACTGAAACAATCTGTCCCGCACGAAGCTATCTATCATCTATATATTTGCACGTTATATTTTTAATTAAAATAATATATGTAACATTTCAAAATTTGTTTTGTTTACTTTTTAACAATAATATTTCAAAAATTGAAAATTAAAAATGCCACACAAAGCAAAAATGAAGATTAACAATTCCAATTTTCAAAAACAAAAATATTATTTTTAATTCTTGATTAAAAATTTAATTGTCGAATCCGACAATTATTTGAAAATAATATTTGTGGATCCATTTTAACATGATATATTATCAAATTATTGTCGGATTCGACAAAAATTTTCTATGTGTGTAGGACACTTCTCGTTAAAAAAGGTTAATGTTTGCTTCAAGTTGATTGTAATACTTCAGGCTGCATTTATTTTTGAGTCCGTCGCCATAATAGAATTTTTTTTTCTGTCAAACAGGAAAAAGTTAAATATAATGAATTTATAAAAAATACATTGAGTCCTTACCAACGTCTCGTTTAATATTGTAGATTATTAAGTCATGCGACCATTTTCAGCAAACACAAACACGCAGAATGACGTACAAAACGAACAAGTTTATATTCGTGTTTATGTTATTTATACCACGTTTATTATTATAGGAGGAAACCATTAAAACAATAATATATATTCTATTAAAAGTAGTAATATATTAAAATATTTAAATTTAAGGTAGTGAATTTAAATTATTTAAATAATTATCGAATACTACCAAATTAAATAGAAAATTTTTTATTTAAAAAGAAAAAAGTATTAATAAATGAACCATAAGATCGATGGTCGTACCATTAAGTACTTAATGGGACATTTTCTTCTGAGAGTAGATGGTAAAAGACCAATGACTAGTTTTTCAAATGTCTTAGACACCCAACATTATTGCCTAACGTCAGTTATGTTATAGCCCTCCTATAGTAGTATGTGCCATCGGTACTTTGTTTTTGTGCACTGTTTAATGCGTTTCTTTTCCAAAGTGCAATAAACAATTGAATATAAAAAAAGTGACATAAATGAAAAAATGCACTTAAGTAAGTTTATATATATATATATATATATATATATATATATATATATATATATATATATATATATATGTATATATATATATGTATATATATATGTATATATATATATATACAAATTTGGTCTCAAAGATATCTTTTAAATGTTATCGATTTGTCCCAAATGTTACGTAAAACATGATTGAACGGAAGATGCCTTTTTGATTTGTCTGAATGGTGTCCTAATGGTATACATAAAGTTACATTAAGGTTATTATCCAAACGTAGTCTTATTAGCAACTGAAAGGCAACCGGTTTACGTCAGCAAAATGTATACAAAAAGGATGACGTACAAAATTTTCTTCTGCCAAATTTTCAGTCTGACATTTTTTTAATTTATACCGAAATTAAAAATAAAATATATTTCGTTTGAATTTAACAATCTATATTTTATAATCGTATTGACGATTTATGCCCTGTGATTATAATTATGACCAGTAGACGCTTGAATACTTTTCAAATCTATGGCGGCCTGTCAACCCACAAGCTGCTGTTGTTGACCGCCTCTGTTTGTTTGTATCTTGTAGCTGTCTTTTTAATACGAGTTCACGTCGTTCGACTCTGTGCGCACTGTGGTAGCTATTGTGTCAGCGTTTCCGTTCTGCGCTCCAGCTGTAGATCCTGTTTTTCTTCGCGTACGCTACGCTACGTTTCATACTCTCAGTTGAGCGCTTATTTGCTTAAGCCGCGTCAATAACGACGACATCAAAGAGCACGCGGTGGTGCTACTTAGTTGCGTATGTCGTAGCCATAAGCCGATGCTAGCTCGGAGGTACACATGGGCACCGGATCGTTGGTGTCGAATCGTGTGCCTAACGATAGTTTCTCGATGCAAACTGACACGTTTTCATGGTATTCAATGCGTTTGATATGGCGGTCGTTTGTATATTGTCCCGATTGACGGCATTCGTCTACATCGGGCTGTTGCGTCTGACCCGAATTGATGCAACTCTCTAGAGCTGGCGAGTTGCCCACTGCTCCATACTGATTGCAGATTACTAAAAATATTTAAGTTAAAATTCAGCTTTTTATAAATTAATCCAAAATAAAACTTACTTGTCACCTCGCGTCGGTTTAATTCTCTAATTATTTTGTTTTTGACTGAAGTCAAAAACATTAAACAAAACATGGTTGCATTTCCGACTACGGAATATTGGCATCGTTTAGCTGACTAAAAAAGGATGCAAATGGGACTTGCAAGAAATTCACCTTTTGGATAGATTTTTGAGAATGCAAACATTAGAAAGACATCCTTTTAGGTATCATTTCGTATAATGTTATCCTTGGGTATATATGTATACAATATTTGTTTCTGTGTAAGGTTGATAACAACTTTGAAATCTCTTTTAAATTAGTTGATATTGATTTTAAAATAAGGAAAATATCAAGTTAAGGTTAAGCTAACACTTTTAAAGAGAGAGCTGTAATTCTTAAATTTATATTAAAGGTTATTCAATTATTAATCTCTACACTGGCTTTGATAATGATGATTGATTTCAAATTATTCAGAACTGGATATCAAGTACAACGGCACATTGGGACTAGTGATACTGGCTGGATACTGATGGGAAACTGGTAGGAAATGTTGATTGCGATTTTATATCGTGATATTGCCGTGTAATACCACCTAAAATAAAATGATTCAATTTCTATTCATTTTTGTGTTTAATTCTAACTACTTTTGTGTTTCATGAATTTTGTAACTGGTGCCACGGGTTTCACATCAAACTAAAATAAAATGGCTGAAGCAGAGGTTTGGTTTATCAATATGATTATATTTATTTCGTAAATATTATATACGTATGTGCATGTTATTTTAGTTATCGAAGGCATTGCGTGATCTACCAAATCGTGTGCTCAATGTCCCATCAGAAGAACGACATGTGCTATTTCGAAATGTTTCGTCCGTTCTATCTAATCCCGGTAAGATTGTACCTTCGAAAGTTTGAAATATTATTGAAGTTTTTTGTTTTAAGGAATTAATACGACAATAGTTCGAGGAATATGCAAGGTAATAGGCACTACATTAACCAAATACAAGGATCCAGGCTCGCAGCTTTTAGTACGGAATCTTATCGTTGATTTAATGAAAGTGCATCCAGTACTTACAATTGAACATTTAAATGGAGTTTTTAAAACTATTTTAGTAAAAGATTTGCCCAATGCTTCATTAATTAAAGCGCCAAAAGCTGCTGCAATATGTTTAGGGTGGAGTGCTGTTGTATTGAAAGGTATAAGTACTGATGTGCCAAAGGCGGAAGTACAGAAGTTGCTGGATTACCAATCAGCCATGTACACAATCATTTTAACTACTGGCAATATTCGAATATCGGAAGCGGCAGAAAAGATTATGAATGAATTGCTAATGGAAAATAACATATTTGATCTTTTCTGGAATTATTTCATTGAGAAGGAAACCGGTAGCAATGTGATTGCGTTGTTAATTCTGTTAATACGATTTAATGAAATGCAGCCAAATATTGATAATTATTTCGACCATAATCGAGACAAAATCTTGGAACATTTTGTGAAGGACATAGTAAACACAAAAGTTAAACCTAATTGTAAACTAATACTTGCTGGTAGACCTCTACTACAAAAAATAACGAAAACAGAGTTTGAAAATATCATTTATCCGGCCTTTCAACGTGCAATGCTAAGAAGTCCTGAGATTGTTTTGCAGGGAGTTGGTATAATTGTGCAAGAAATATCTTTAGACTGCGACGAATATGCATCTAATATAGGAAAAGTCTTAATACAAAATTTATATTCTAAAGATGATATAACAAGAAATGAATCAGTAGAGTCCCTTAAGCAGCTGTCTGCAAAGTGTTACAAAGTTGAAACTATTGTGGGATTACTTAACAAAATATTTTCAGCTTTGGCTGGATCAGATGGAAAAATAACAATAGCTGAGTACCGAATAAATTTATTACAGGTAATTATACTACTATTTATATATTTTATATACTGGACGTGAACGATAAGCTAAACTAATTTAAAATTCAGGGATTATAACAATTGAATAAACAAACGGTAATGTATGATTTCAAATCGGACTACGTAAATAATAATATTTAAAATTTTTTTAAACATTTTTAAACATAAAAAATATTGAAATTATATCTTTTTGATACGAGTTTCTGGATTTTTTGACATGTAAACTTTTGCGAGTTTAGTGATTAAAAATGTAACATACTAGAAATAATAAAAATATAATATATCATCATTGTAGAACTAAAAGTCACCAACTAAATTTTCAAAATGACAATTGTTCATTTACAAAAATATTTATATATCTGTCGATTTCTGCTCGATGAGTTTAATATTTGCTCCAAATAATAAGAAAATGTGAATCTATCAATTGGCATATCAACTTTAAAAAAATATCAATTACTTTTTGTAATAATCACCAACATTGTCGAAATTTAAGATTTTCATAAAAATGTATTTGGTGACTTTTTGTTCTACAACGACGATGTGTAAAAATAACTCGAACATACGAATACGGGTTTAATTCAATTTTTTTCTTCAAAAAAATGTTGTATGCATGGTACGAATATAGTTTTTTTTTCTCATCGCTCAATTTTTATCCCTCACTAAAGATGACAATTTTTTGCTCACTACTGATTAATATCTTTTTTGATGAAAATAAATATTTCGCTCAATGATCGAAATATTTCTCTTCAAAAGTACTCATAATTTTTTTCTTATCATTGAATAATGAGAAAAAAGCAGAACGTCGCGAATTATAATTATTTGAAGATGAAAATATATGCTGAGAAAAGATGAAAAAAAACCAGTTGGGAAGGTTAGATCACATGGGAAATTTTAAAGTAGGTGTAATTATGATAGTTAGGATTATCAAAATTATAGTCGGTCTAAGCCGACTATAAATACACTACACATATGTGTGGTTACCATTCAAAGTGATATATAGGTCACCAGGGTATATGAATCCTGAAAATAACTACAAACATTCAATCGCTGAAGAATTTCCATTCATTTGATACCCATATTTACAAATGGGTAGGTGTACCGAATTTCGATTTTTTTTTTTGTGAACCACAAGTCTTTTTGCCGGAAAACAATATTATAATGTATTTGAGCATGATATCAATATATATTTGACCAAAAAAGTTTATCTAAGCACGTATACATAAAAATTGATCTTTATATGTACATTTTATATGAGGTATTTGAACATAAGTAGTCGGATCATAGGTCACAATGGACCGATCTCGCGCCATTCTCGAGCCATTTTTTTAGAGAACGCTATCATTCTCAAATCGTGAACGATAGTCGAAAACGATAACATTGTTCGTTCCAACGATATCGTTTCGAATTCGTTTCGATATCGTTTGGTATGCTGGGATTTAAATTAATTTGCCTTGAAATTATCTTTCATAGAGCTGTGCACCAAGCATTCTATAGCATCCACTACATTAAAATTGTTTTGTCAAAACATTTTTTTTTTGTGTTGAAAAACTTTTGTTTGGAACAATATTTACGTTCTTTTTGTCAATGAAACATTATTCCAGAATTTATTATTGGAATTTTCTTACAATCTTTTTTTTTATACAATACAAACAATTTATTTTTTTAAACATTCTGAAAATAATCCAAAATTTTCGTCAATTTATTATAAATGTTCATGCAAAATTTCAAGATGGTATTTTGATGGCATCATATTTTAAAAAATAATTTTCTAAATTTCTATTTATTTATTGTATTAACAAAAATATATATACAGTAAAAGTTGCAATAATTCTGGAATATATATGTAACTTTGATTTCTAAAATGGCGTCAGTTTTATCATATTGAATCTAGTCTTTAGGATATGGATTTGGGATATAGTTTTTACATTTTTCTTAAAATGGTATATATCTCAAAAACTGGAGATAATTAGATGAAAATGCGTAGTAACATTTCAAAAGGGAATAAAACCTTTAAAAGAATGAATGTTGGAAAAACGCTTTTATATACATACTGACAGAAATCTCAGCTACAAAATGAAGGATGAACACGAAATTATTTATACATTTTTATCAATTTCTTCGATTTTATTTGGAACTTTAAATGATCTCTGTTTAAATTTCATCTTTACTTTTTGAAAATATTAAAAATTATTAATTTATTTTGACATATCTCTTATGATTGTTGGGCTAGATCTAACACCTTACTTTCATCGAAAATTTACGATTCATAAATCCTGATTTTCGACCTGATTCACATTTACTATTTAGGAAGATGGTCTCTCGAGACCGAAATATAATAATTCCAGCAGTTTCCCGGGATACACATGCTATACTTGCAATAATTGCATGCAATGTAGAACGGTTAGCTTATCAAAATGTCCAAAATTTATTTTCCCTCTTTTTTTAATTTTTTCGTTGAAGACATGATCAATTATTAACTGAAAACTTGCTAATTTTTTTGATTGTCATAAATCAGAGAATTTTTGAATTTACTGTATTTTTTGAATTATTTGCTTTGACTACAATATCCGCATTTGAATTTGTAAAAATAATTTCGTTTACACCGTTTATGTGCCGCCAACTTTTTTTTTTATTATGTAAATATGATATGCATTTTCATTTCAAAATCAAAGATAATTTAAAATCAAGTTTAAAATTAATGTCTACTTTTTTGACAATTTCATAAATAATAAAATGTCAAAAAGCTGATTTTAATTTTAAAGTTGACTTTCGCCATTGCTTTTTCGCATATCCTTTTGAAATAAACTTTGTTTAAAAATGACTACTCTAAAATCAAAGTTTTGGCAATTTTATAATATTTTAAATGAGACTTCAGTGTTTTTTTTTTTTGCTTTACTATTGTATAAGTTATGTTCTATTGAATTACACGACTTTTTCGATATTTATACATATTTTTTCAAATTTAAATCACCAAGTCTTTTAACCACACCATCTGGGAAGGTAAATTTTTACCTATGTCTTAATTTTATGTCGTTTCACCATATTTCCAAATTACATCAATTTCTAAAAAAGTACTGCTAAAATTTGAATTTTTTGTTTTCATATTTTAAAAACACCCTTATTTATTAAAAAAAATGTTTTTTTACCAACAAAAAAATATATATATAAAAATATACATTAACAAATAAATTGGTATATATAATTTCAATTTTGAAGTTGAATAAATAAATTTTCACAAAATAATGCAAAAATTTTGGGCTGCGGCGAATTTCTGTTAATATTATTTTACCAATATTATGAAAATATTTTTATGAAATGTGAGTACAAATTTCAAATAAAATCGATTGGTTTTATTTAATATTATCTCAAATTATATAAATTTCGAATACTTTTCAATTTATTGCTAGTTATACGTATTTTCATTAATGGAATACCCGGAAATCCCGGATCCTATCAAGGCAATGTTATGTGAAACAAGGCTATAAAAAATAACTCCCTTTAAAATTTGCTGAAGTAAACTCCTTTATAAGAAGATCGTACACCTGGTATCTTACCTAGTTTAGGCCTCGTCAGATACCGACATGATATGTTCATGAGTATGGCCAAACAGAAATCTTCCTCCCCTACACCCTTTCTTATGAAGTTAGCTAAAACCCCCCACGAGCAAATCCTGCGCACGGCCCTGTGTAGTTGTAATATGTATTGAACATTTTATTTTAATTAATGGCAGATTTGGAACTATTTTTCATGTTTAGCAGTAGTTCGGTTTCCAAAATTTTGCCAACTATTATGGATACATACAGAAACATCCATAATTTCACAAGTCGAAATTCAATAATTAAGTAACATTGCAAAATAAATATATCAATATTAATAAAATAATATATTATTCAATACAAATTTCTTATTAGCTAAAATATAATATAAATAAAAAAACATGAGATCATATGTACCAATGGAATATTTTTTAGTTATGAGGAAATAGAAAATTAAATGTATGCAGGTACATATATCTTTTCATAGTGTTTTTATTTTTCAGGGAGCAGGTAGCACATCTGAGTCCATTTTCTGAGCGCTCAGAAAAAGTCTGATTTTTTCTGGAAGTCTGATTTATGAGAACTTCTAAATAAAGACCAAATCGCAATGTTGCGTTAGGTCGTGCTTGCGTTGACAGAAAAAGTAGAATCAATAGAAACCAATGATTCAAACCGAAAGTAGACCTCATGCGTTTTATCGTAAATTCTCACAAATATCGTAAACGCATCAGCAACGCAAAAGTAGACATTTGCCTAATAATCGTTATTTCATAGAATTTAGTTTCTTAAAAAAATGTATTTGAAAACAATAACAATAATTTTGTTTGACCAAAAAATTGGTTTCTAGTGCGCGAAATTTGTATATTTATACCGCGAATAAGAAAAAACGTTTCGAAACGCAACCGTAACGCAATGCTTAATTGCGACTTGGAAAACTGTGCTGATGCGTTGGGGCAACACAGATCGTAACGCCTGAGCAACGCATAGCCAAAGTCGGTAAACGGACGACCGACCTAACGCAACGTTGCGATTTGGCCTTAACTCTTTGAGTAATATTTTAGAGAGATCCGAAAACAGTCTTAAATGAGATACTTTATGAATTTTTTTTTTTGAGGACTCATGAAACACTCAAAAATTTGTCTCCTTAATTAATTTCAAAGCGCTCTCAAAGTGCCTTTTTCTTTTAAGTGCGACGGCTTTCTTGATATTTTCAGTAATTATTCGTGGTTCAAAAATAAAATAAAAATTGCCACGTCCTCTTACATTTAGCGTATTCACAGTTTCATAGTATTGGTACGAGATTGCACGAATACGAAAATTAAACTTGAACACCACTTATTTGCTTGTTCAAATGTTTCGTCAAAGAAATGCAGCTGATTCTTATAAATATAAGATTTTTTCAAATTACTATTAATATGCCTTGAATTTCAAAGAAAAACAAATAAATTAACATTTTATGCACAATATTTATCCTCAAATTTCACAATATAATTTCATTTCACAAAATACGACACCAAAAACATGTCTCAGGGCTACTCTCATATTTTACCCTCATATAGCTCTCACGCATGCGACTAAGATAAAAATGGTAAAGAAAACACACTTTTTTTTATGACATTTTCATTTAATGACATTTTTTGTCTTTGTTTTTTTTCTTCTTGCTTTGTTGCTTCTTCCTTGTTTTTCTCTTGATCTCTTCTTTGTTGTTATATGCTGTAACGTAATTCATTTAAATATTTATTGTAATATAATAATAAAATACTAACTGAAGTTTTCTTGACAATACTTTTTCACAAAACATTTTTAAAAGTTTAATAAATTAAAAACATAGCTTGATAATGAAATAAAAAATGAGTACAGTGCTAAGATGTAATATTAATATACGATTTCACACCTTACCTCTGCAATCGAAAAAAAAATTGCAGATATGTAGCACTAGGCCTGGGACGAAAAGTTGTCGAGTCGGAATTTCTATTTTCGTCCGAGACCAGTCAGCATTTCATCGATTTCATCAAAAATATTCATCACACCACCATCGAAAATGTTCCACAATCGGTACTAGGCCTGTCTGGGACGAAAAGTTGTCGAATCAGAATTTCTATTTTTGTCCGACAGATGTTACATAGGGCAATTTAATAATAATTAATGTTTTTCGGCCTTCATATTGCCTTAATTTTAGTCGCACGCTGTGCTCTTCATTACAGCAACATGCATGCGACTTGCGTGCGAATTTGATACCTTCACTCCGCCTCCATATTCGTCGCACGCCATGCCCCGCAATTCAACATCATGCCTTGCATATAGCCCGCATGCATGCGACATTCAGTGTTGCCGCAGCACAATTTATTTAATAGCTAAAAGCCTTTAAAAATCCGCTATATATGGTTATTTAGCGATCAAAAAAATCCGCTAGAAATCGCTAGATTGAAATTTTCAAATTGAAGTAGGTACGTATTCATAAATCAACTAAAGAAAATTTATAACTAAATAAAAAAATAAAGCAAATAATATTTAATAACAATTGGAGCTTTGGATACAATGTGGGTGTTTTCTAAAAAATTTTTGAGTGCCCGTATCTCATAATGTAATGAACCGATATTATTGATTTAAATTTGAACTTTTAGTTTTTTATGCACATTTTATATTTGTTTCAAATATGCTATAAATATATGAAATAAATAATTATTAAAAATCATTTATTTCATAATACGAGAAATAATATTGAGACTTATACATAAATATAAATGAACAAACAAAAGATTATTGTACATAGTTTAAATATAGTTATTAATATGAATGGATATAAATCAGTGCTGCAAAAGTTGGATTACGATTACTTTTGAATACGATTACTAATCACAAATTTTGATTACGATTAGAAATAATCAAAAAGTAATTTGATTCACGACTACTTTAAAACTACTACTACTTTTTTAAAATTTATTTGAAAATAATCAAAAAAAAGGTAATCCGACTATTTTTTATATTTTCCTTGATTATTTTTTGATTATTTGATAATCGGATTACTTTTTTGATTATTTTCAAATAATTAAAAAAAAGTAGTCGGATTACTAGTTTTTTATTATTTTAAAGTAGTCGTGAAAATAATCAAAAAAATGTACTAAGAATCAAATTACTTTTTGATTATTTTTAATCAATCATAATTAAAATTTTTGATTACACGATTCTTTAGTAATAGTAATCAAAAGTAATCGAAATCCAACCTTTACAATATACATAGATATACATAGATATATATTACGGTCAGAATGGCCCAAAACAAAATTGACTCTGTAAAAAATAAATAGCATAAAAAAAATATTATTTTTATATAAAGATAACGCCCTTATTGCATAAAACGAAAAAACAAAACTTTACGCTATCGATCAGGAATTTCACAGGGCAATTGTAGGCATTACTGGGATTATTACTGGGATCATTCGGTGCAAATATTGCAAAAGGGTCGTTATAATGCTTAACGCCCTAATTGCAGTCAATGCTTCAGTTCATAAATTAATACTTAAAAAATAAAGTTATAATCAAGTATTAAATTTTAATAATCCATCGAATACAAAGTTATACAGCCTACCCAATAAACGAAATAAAGCCGACTCTAAAGATAGTATCAGCTTTTCCGACAATTTTCTCTTATTTTTATTTGTCAAAAAGCTCATACTTTCTTTAAAGTCGACATTATTTCGTTTATTGGTTAGGCTGTAAATTTCCATCTATTGTTTATGAAGGAGCTTCCAAGTCAATAATATTTGTATTCATATTTAGAACGTTTAGTTCCATCGAAAATTTGTACGATGTGAACTTTGTTTCATAATTGTTAATTGATTTCTAATAAACGCAATTGCATTAGAGTATTTACAGCAAAAAATCGTCTTTTTAGTAATAAACACAAATATTTTATGCACTTTCCGTCAGATTTCAAAAAGTAGCTAAAAATAGCTAGATATTTTTTAGCGGAACACTGTCACGCCCACATCTTATATAACCAAAATACAATATTTCGCATAAAATTATAAAAGAGGATATTTTTTAATACATATAACTTTTTCTTAACTAATACCTACATAAATAATATGTGTTTATTAAATAAAAAAAAAATTAAATTAAAGCGTTAAGTAAGCTGTTTCTACTATTGAGTAGTTCACGTAGTTAATTCATAAAATTTTATTAACAACTACCTTCTCATATGATAACTATTTCGAAACGATGCAAGAATTTATTCTTAATCAATTGTCGGGTCAATGGAATACTGGACAAGTGCGCCTGCAAAGAACAGTGATTTCAAAGAATTCCTGGTGAGTGATTAAAAATGTTTCCAAATTAAATGTTCAATAAAACTATTATCAAACGACAGCAACTGCGTATTACGGAGAATTACGCCATCGACACTGTAGACATCATCAACTCCTGCGTTACATGTAATTTAAACTTGGAATGTCAAGCGGAAATTACACCACAGACACTGTGGACATCATCAACTCCTGCGTTGCACGTAACTAAAACTTGCAGGAATGTCAAGCGGGAAAGTTGTAAATAAGACAGTGGGAAAGTTGTAAATAAGTTCGATGCAGCTACATTCTCCAGCAATGGAATCCTGGACAAGTGCGCCTGCAGAGAACATTGACTTCAAAATATTCCTGGTATGTGATTAAAGAAGTTTCCAAATTGAATGTTCAATAAAATTATTATCAAACGACAGCAACTGCGTGTTACGGAGAATTACACCACCGACACTGAACATCATCAACTCCTGCGTTGCATGTAATTAAAACTCACAGGAATGTCAAGCGGGAAATTACACCACCGCCACTGTGGACATCCTCAACTCTTGCGTTGCATATAATTAATACTTGCAGGAATGTCAAGCGGGAAAGTTGTAAATTAGAAAGTTGGAAATTAGTTTGATGCAGCTACATTCTCCAGCAGAAGATAACGCGATGTTCTCGAACTCAGTAATCGGAGCTGCTGCCGAACTAGACGTATATTAATTATACGCAGCACCTTCAAGAATCTATGCGAGAATTTATTTGAAAACACTTTTGATTGAAAGTGTAAGATTACTGAATGTTGCTGACAAAAATTGACATGAAATAAATTACAAAATTATTGATAAACAAAAAATATTTTTAAACATTTTTTGAAAGTTCGCATACCAAACGATATCGGAACTAGTTCGATCCGATATCGTTTGAACGAACATTATAATCGTTTTCAAATATCTTTAACAAGTCTTTAACGTTACCGTTCGTTTGATATGGTTATTGTATGAATGCTCGATATCGAATCGAATGCGAGAATTGATTTAATTTCGATCTTAGCGTTTTGTACATTTTTATTAATTTTTTTATTAAATTCATGCATATTACTTAAATAATACTAATTTAATTTAATCGGCAATCTCCAAGGAACAGAAATTCCTCCGGAATTTTGTTCGAAATTCGAATGCAGTTTTGCAACATTGCCAGATTTTTTGTTTATTTTGTTTTGTTATCTTTATCATTTCAGATAATAAAGTTATAAAATAATACTTTAGATATGAAATATGTATACCGAAATTTATTAATTGCAGTTAAAACTAAATGTCAAATTTTTCAATTCTATAAAAGATTAATTTGCAATTAGAACTGAACATCGGGCAAAGCTAAATCAGCTGTTGTGCCAAATGTCAAACAGTGTTGTTGTATAAAATTGGGTTGTGTTGTGCAAAAATATTGAAGTTAAAATTATGTTCAACTACGATTAAAAGCATATTAAATGATTCTTAATTGTAGTTTTTCATTCAAGAGAATGTTGTGATACTGCGTTCATTTTTCAAGAAATAAAATAAAATTTAAGATATTCCCCAGCCGATGAAGTTTTTACGGTTGAATATATCTGTTATTAATTTGTGCAGAAATATGTAACTAACTTATATTTAAATATCCATAGATATTTGTTAATATATTATAAATAAAAGTATAGTTACTTAAAGTATGTTTGTTTTTAATTAATTATTTTCCCCGATAAAAAGTGGCGGAATTTTTACGGATAAATAACGGCAATTTTTCCTTCAAAATGTTGTTCATGATACGTTATTTTTTTAGTGATACCTATTTTCCACCAAGGGTAAAAATTCCCTAAGGAATTTTATTCACGATAAGGCTGATTTTATTTTCAACCCAGCAAAAAATGTAACTGGTTAGCTAACTGGTTAGCTAACTGGTAATTGCAGGTTATTTTGCCGGTTACCTTTGTTCTGCCATCGGGAGAAAGGTAACCGACAGATTCATATCTTTTTGAAGTACGTGTGTCATGACATCCCTTTCTAACTAAAGTATTGCGCTTATTTGTTTATTTTATTTATTTTAATAAATTTAATGCCCACGCAGGGACTAATATTGATAGAGGTACATAATAGATATTCTTAATACACTTATTTGCTTAATACTAGTTTGACTTAAAATTATTCCTAACACACACTCTTCAAAACTAATTGTAATTTTAACTAAGTGGTAATACATTATATTATATTTGAACCACAGATATATATTTACACCACAAATATATACTCAAAACTTTAATTCATTTATATATTTTTTTTTTTCAATAATTATCAATAGTAAAAAAATATTCATAGAGCATTTTCATGTAATTGGAATGTGTTACTGAAAAGTCATGAAGATGATTTGAAAAATTGTTCCAAATTCGTGCAAATCTAACTGAATAAGACTGTCCTAACTACGAAGTCGCGAAGTGCTCAATTGCTATGTGATGATAACGACTCGAGTGAAGTAATTTAAATATGTCAACTAGGTACGACGGTTGATTAAATTTGTTAATTTTAAAGAAAAAATATGCACATCGAATAGATATGTATTGATTAAAAGTGCAGTCTAATAAATTAATAACAAAATCAGAAACATGGTCACTTATATGAAGACGATACATATTGTTTATTGTAACTAAATTTGGGGCTACGGTCAAGAAATTTTTAACATATGGCAAAAACTTGGATTTATATTAATGTAGTTCTCTGTGTCCCAGAAAGTGATAGCTTGAAGATCTGAGTTCATACGAGTAACACAGTCAGTAAAGCTAATATACAATATACAACTAATATACAACTAATATAATAAGAAATATACAATTAGATGTCATCTGCAAAAATTCGCACAGAAGAATAACGAGTACGTAAAACTATATAATTTAAATACACCATAAACAGAAGTGGTCCTAATAACGAACATTGAGTAACACCGGAGGATAAACAAGATATGTCATATAAATGATTACCACACCGCACATGTTGTGAACGATCCGTCATAAAAGAGTCTATTAATTGAAATCGCTCAAAATGATTTATTAATTGCTGTTTTATAATTATTTCAACTACTTTCGAAAGTGGCAGAATTGAAATAGGTCTATGCTTTTCAACATTATAATGGAATAACTTTGACAAGCTTCCACGAGAGAGGAAAAAGGGATGTTGTTAATATTGTGTTAATAAAATATAAGAGATGGTCACAAACTAAAGAATAAATAATTTTCAAAAAAACGTATAGGTATTGCATCAGTTCCCATGGCACACAGTGTGCCCAAACGCACTTAAATCGGGTTAAATTCAGTATTTTCGGAACCACTCAACCGATTTTAAAAAATTAAAAAGTGTTCTACAGATAGAACTTGAGAGAACTTAAATTTTAAAATAGGACTGTGAATTAGAATCGATACTAGATATTGCACAAAATAAGTCATATTCGTCGATATTAGAAAAGACTAACAGCCAGATCATGTATCTCCCGGAGAACGTTCGTCGTTCGTTTCGTTTTCAGTCCCCTACGTCTAAAATCGGCATCAGGTATATCCTACGTTGCGTTTCGTGTAAGTTTTACGTTGAACCATGATACAAATATTTACAGGTACGATCACTCTGACATTAGGCAAGTTTTTTAGACAAATTTTGAAATATTTTGTTTCAAATTCAAATTTTCAAAAATTGAAATTTATATTCAAAGAAAATATGAAAAATATTTTTCAGATTTTGTTTTGATTATAAAAATTTTTGTGAACATTTTTAAGTTATTTCAAAGAATACTTTGATAATTATTTTTCATTTCTATAGAATTTTATATGAGATTTTTTTTAATTGTCGATTTTGTTTTGATTTTAAAACTAAACTTCAAAAAACTTGCCTAGTTTCATAAAAAAATATACGTTTGTAAGCATATTTTATAGTTGGCAACGAAGTATAAAATAATTCAAAAAAATAACATTTATTTAAAATAATTTGATTTATAAAAAGCTCTTTACAAAGCAAAATGATAACTTTATTAATGACTTGTGTTATAAAAGAGTGACTATGTTATACAAGTGCGCGGATATCGTTTGTTGATAGTTTAAAATGTGCGCAAATTGTGAATTCGAGGAATGCTGAAAACAAGGAGGAGGACCTCTTAATATGAGACTTCCAAGGGCTTCCGAGAAAAGTGCAATTATGTTCAATATAATCTTTAGACGATTGCCTACCCAAACGCTATCATCGGTATTGACAGGTTCGTTCGTGTGAACGATCTGTACATAATCAGAATTTAGTTGCGCTGCCAACGTTAAGTAAACGTTGTCGTTATTCATGAACAGAAAATTTGTATCACTCGGTTTTAAAGCTATGTTCAATAGAATTCGTTGTCGTCGGGAGATACATGATTTGGCCGGTAATTATTATTACGGTCATATATGTAAAGTTGGACGTCACAGACGTAAAATAATTATTAAAGTCATTAGGATCAATATCACAGACATGTACATCACAGTTGATTACACCTGTTCTTTTTATTGTAGACCAAATTTCTTTGACTGAATTCGTTTCATTAAATAACTTGGCATCGTATTTTCTCTTTGTTTTTCTAATTATTTTCTTAGCTCTATTGTCATATTTTTGTAAGTTTTCTTATTGTTCTTGTTTACAATATAAGCACTTAGTGCCAAATCTCTATATCGTAGAGCGGTCTGAATTTCAGTACACCTAAACCACCCAATAAACCAAAAACCTGGATATTAAGTGATTATTGAATGTATATTGAACATGGATATGGAAGCTTTCACTGGAGAAAAGCGTTCAACTTTTTGTAATTGTAAGCTTGAAAACCATAGCGTTATCCAGCAAAACTGGTAACTTTTTATCCAATTACCTAAACTTGAATTCCGACATTCAATATACATTCGAGGTTTAACTTAACTTAATCTTGAAATCGACCTTCAAATTACACTGGAATTCAAGCGCATATATTTCCCTAATTAAAGGATTAAATATAAAATAAAAGAAAACGCATATAAGTTATAATTCTACATATTAAAAGGAATTAAAGTATGTCCTACATAAGATTGTCGCTTCAGTGAGATAACAGACAGCTGGAACAGCACCTGTGCCGCTGGCAGTGTACAGGAACTTCTTGTAAAATCCACGACGTGAATCCAATTACGCCACTGCGATGTATAACATTACCAGGTTCGCGCAAAATATCAATGGTGTCTGCGTATGAATAAAAATATATTAATATTTCATAAACGTATTTGTAAACCTTGGCCACTTACATTGTATATCAGCTCATCGTGCATTTTCCGTCCAGTACATTTCTCGCGATGACTTTCGTGTTTCGACCTGCAGTTATATATTAATTGATTTGTCTGTTTGCTTATCAAGCGAAAAACAATGATTTCACTGATTTAGCGAATGCAGTGGCGCAGATATTACATCCACACTGGTTGTAAAAGAAAATTCTCCAAATTTATCGAACCTTAAACTCATTGCTTATTGGGCAACTATTAGAATAATTTTTAACAGAATTTTTTATAATAGGAACATGTTTATTATATAAATATAACAGTGATGAATTTAGTTATTGTAGTTGTTCTTCTGTATCGTTGGTTCGGTACAATGGCGAAAAATCAATTAAGTTTACATCATGTGATAAATCAGAATTAATAAAATTATTGGATCTAAATTAAAATGTAACAGGCAAATAAAAAACACCGACAATAACGCATTTCTTGAAACACTGAAGTTTTAAAAACAAAGCTTCACAAACACCAAACTGTTAAATTTTTGACACAATTTGAGCTTTAATGTGACATGACACATAAAAAGCAACTCCGCCTCCTCGTGAACCAGAACGGTCATTTCTGAATAATTTATAACCAGGAATTTCAACTGTGTTATTACTAATATAAGATTTTAGCCACGATGCACTAACCAACAACATCAAGAAAATTACCATTTAAAACATGTTTAATCTCGTCAAGTTTATTTGAACGAGGATTAGGTTTAATAGATTGTGCATTAAAATGACCATTCTTTAAACAATTCTTAGTATTTGTTAAAGAGGATTTTAAATAATAATCATTTCTGACTACTGTCCCTATATTACTTGCATCAATTAGCAAGAATTGAAAGGTGTGTGTTAATATTACATTAGAAATTTAAAAATATGAACTAAAATTACTCATAACAAAATTAACAATAAACTGACTATATGATTAATAATATATCTGAATATAAAAATACAAGAAAGTCTCGGAATAAGAAACCCAAAATTTATTTGGGCTATCTATAGGTTTGATTTTTGTTTATGTTTTCCATCAAAACAACATTTCTTATTGGATAGTAGGTTGTTTTAAAAGCCAAAGAAAAATAAACGGAAAGAATTAAAGTGATTTGTTAAATGGAAAAAATAGTCTAAATTTAAATTCGAGACACATATCGAGGGCATTGGCGCACATTAGTGCAGTCTTCCAAGGCATTGTAGGGAAAAAATGCACGCCGCGCCGCTGGAGTTGTTATGCAGATGCGGAGTCGCCATTCACTAGCATGTCTGTCTGGATTCAAATTTATTTAGAGATCAGCACTACTGAGGCGTTGGATACAGGACAACATATTGGCCAGGTATGTGGTCTGCAACAATATTACTATTTCATTGATCATAAACTTCTGTCATAGGACACTTTGAAAATTCAGGAATGGCGACTAATTACGATCTGGGCAACAAAATAATTAAGTGCTTCAAGAAGGATAAAATCCAATTATCAAGCTGGGACGCAGCTTCACGTGTGCACAGGAACTGATCTCCAGCGACACAACAGGAAATTGCTTAAAAAATTAATAACAAGGATCAGAAAGGCGTCTTCATCGACGATTTGGACATTATGTTATAATTTTTATTAATTTAATTACATTTTAAACAATTGTTTAATTTAGTATACTAAATAAAAATATATATGAAAAAAGTTATTATGGCAATACTGACAACTAAAGCATTACGCTCATTTAAAAATCTTGTTGTCTCTTTTGCACCTCTTCCTTTTTTTTATATCACATTCCAGACCAAAAATATATATTACAGAAAAATAAAACAGTATTGCCATAATTACTTTTTCATATATATTTTTATTTATGCTGTAGTTTATCAACCAGTAGCGCGATTCTGTAACTTTTAACGACAAATATCGCTAACTAACAAGAATTGTAGCTTGCGATAACGATCGAGTGATACACTATCTTTGCTTTAACAATTATAGTAGATAAAAAATTCGATATGATTTTAATGTTAAAATTTGTGAAAAATATGGCATCATCTAAATTTAAGTGTCAAATAAAATAAATTAAATTTGAATTCAATTTTAAAAAATTCGATATTTTTGTTTGTCAAACATTAAAAATAAAGTGCATATATTTAAAAACCTTATAAACAAAGTTGATATGAAAGAAGTGGGTGTGCACAATAATTTTAGTGCATTATAAACAAAGTTGATATGAAAGAAGTGGGTGTGCACAACAATTTTAGTGCATTTAGGACATGTTAAATTCAAGTTCCATCGAGATTCATAGAAATGCCAGATTTCTCGCACACCGGACGTTGAAAAAATAATTTTGAACGTCATACTTTTACTTAACGACTATCATTAAGGTTAACAAGCATACAATTTACATCGATAGTTTTGTACAGAATAGCACTTAACGATTTTTGTTGTTAACTGTACTTAACGATATCGATTTTTGTTGTTAAGTATTTACAGAATTGCGCTACAGGCTATTTTTGAAGCTATTTTAAAACAGCCGCTATAATTTTAGCCTCAGCTTTTTTACTTTATCAACCAGACTGTTTTTGCTATTTATTTCAGACATGAACCATACATTTCTCTAATTTTCAAACTGAATTTTATCAAAAAATTCAAATTTGTTCGTTAAAAAACAATAACAAATCATAAATTTTGAAATATTTTTTATTTTGACAGCAACAAATTTTAGACGACAACCGAGCAGTTTGAAATTTTTAGCTTGGGCTAAAATTCAAATTTTAGACTGGTTGATAACATAGAAAAATAAAAAATAGCCAGATATTTTGGAAAACAGCCGCTGATAAAGATAAATAGCCTGATTAATAAACTACA
The DNA here is from genome assembly GCA_951804985.1 of Dryomyza anilis. Taxonomy (NCBI): domain Eukaryota; kingdom Metazoa; phylum Arthropoda; class Insecta; order Diptera; family Dryomyzidae; genus Dryomyza; species Dryomyza anilis. Next base: position 48,403,669 of record OX638132.1, read on the forward strand.
GCATTAGTATACTAAATTAAACAATTGTTTAAAAAGTAATTAAATTAACAAGAATTATAACATAATGCCCACATCGTCGATGAAGACGCCTTTCTGATCCTTGTTGTTATTTTTTTACGAATTTCCTGTTGTATGGCCGGGGATCAGTCGAGTGTGCGACCTTCGCAGATCATTTACGGGGAACTGTACGAAACGTGTATGAGCGCCGATGAAGATGCGGCCCAGCTTGATAATTGCTCCTTTTCTTTCTTGAAGCACTTAATTATTTTGTTGCCCAGATCGTAATTAGTAGCCATTCCTGAATTTTCAAAGTGTCCTATGACAGAAGTTTATGATCAATAAGATAGTAATATTGTTACAGATCACATACCTGGCCAATATGTTGTCCTGTATCCAACGCCTCAGTCGTGCTTATTAAGCTGGGACGTAGCTTCACGTGTGCACGTTATTATGATGCCACCGGCAATCATACACGTTTTGTACAGTGCCCCGAAGATGAGCTGCGAAGGTCGTACACTCGACTTCCTAGTTCAGATCTCCGACGACACAACAGGAAATTCGTGAAAAAAATTAACAACAAGGATCATCAACGATGTGTACATGTTATGTTATAATTTTTATTAATTTAATTACTTTTTAAAACAGTTGTTTAATTTAATATACTAAATAAAACTATATATGAAAAAAGTTATTATGGCAATACTGTTTTATTTTTCTGTAATATAATTTTTTGGTCTGCCAATGTGACATAAAAATAGCAAGAGGTGCAAAAGAGACAACAATATTATTTTTAAATGAGCGCAATGCTTTAGTTAGAAAGTATTGTCTTGTCACATGTCCCCTAGAACACAAACTGTTGCTGCAATTTTGCAGTAATATTGCTACATTGCATTATTTTATATTGCGCATACAATATTTCTGGAATATTTTAGCACTATTGTACAAAAAATCTCTGCAATATTCCAGAAAGACAAAAAGTATTTTGAAAAATTATTCAGACTTATTTTACCAATAAATTAAAAATATATAAAAAATATCAAATATACATTTTATTAAAATAATAGGTTTAATACTGTTTTCAAAAATTTGAGAATTGCATGCAACAACATTACGTTCTATAAAAGTTAAGAAAAATCAGGTTAAAAAATAAAAAAAATATAATAAAAATTATATGCATGGTGGGGTTTGAACTGGCATTTCCGTGTTTTAAGTCCCGAGATCTCACCGTTACGCTATCAGTCTCGTTTTTCACAAAGCATTTATTCACAATATTAATACAAATGATATATTTGAATTGAAATGGTAAGAAAATAAAAAAATCAAGTAGTGATCGGAGTACATGACACAGGGCTGCAGTTAAAAATTCCACATTATCTGAAAAGGGTCTATAAATTCATTTGTATACAATAAGTAATACTATTAATGCAATTAACCCAAAATAATTTCTAAATTTTGCATTTTAGTAGGAGGCCTTGGGGCATAGTGGGACTAATATGGGAAATCGCAACTCTTCATGTGTTTATGTTGTTGAGTTTTTTCAAATATTCCTGATTAAATCGCAAACCATGAAAGTGGCGATCACTTTTTCTTCTACAATATTAAATACAAATTGTCTTTAATTGATATAATTAAAAAAATTCCGCAAATTCGCGCTATTCGTCGTTATATGGTAGATATAGATTATTGCTATTCAAATGTGATAAATGTCTATGAAAAACGAGCAGATAGAGCATATTGCACAATATTGTAGTGGAGATAGATCAGAAAATATTCTTGGAATCAGAGATTTGTTAATTTTTTTATATCCTGGTGTTACCTAAACAAAATTTACCGACTAATTTTTGTTCTACCATTTTCTGTTCAAGAGGTATATGATGGTTAAAGGGGTTAATATTCCGTAATCTAACCCGACATTTTTATACCCTACACTAAGAGTGAAAGGGTATATTCAGTTTGGTACGCCGTTTGTAACACCCAGAAGAAAGCATCTCCGGTATGGAAAAGTATATATATTCTTGATCAGCATGACCTCCTGAGTCGATTTAGCGATGTCCGTCTGTCCGTCTGTCTGTCTGTCCGTCTGTCTGTCCGTCTGTCTGTCTGTCTGTCTGTTGAAATCCCTAAGACTTTTAAAATTGAAGAGCTAGATAAATGAAACTTATAACTTAGATTACTAATATACCTACGCTGTATGTGCGAAATCGGTCCATGGTGACCTATGATCCGACCACTTATGTTCAAATACCACATATAAAATGTACATATAAAGATCAATTTTTATGTATACGTGCTTAGGTAAACTTTGTTGGTCAAATATATATTGACATCATGCTCAAATACATGATAATAATGTTTTCCGGCGAAAAGACTTGTGGTTCACAAAAAAAAAAATCGAAATTCGGTACACCTACCCATTTGTAAATATGGGTATCTAATGAATGGAAATTCTTCAGCGATTGAATGTTTGTAGTTATTTTCAGGATTCGTATACCCTGGTGACCTATATATCACTTTGAATGGTAACCACACATATGTGTAGGGTATTTATAGTCGGCTTAGACCGACTATAATTTTGATAATCCTAACTATCATAATTACACCTACTTTAAAATTTCCCATGTGATCTAACCTTCCCAACTGGTTTAAAGATTAAAATAAAAAAAAACTAGTTAACTGTGTATTGCTATTTAAAAATCATGAATGTTATCCTAAATATTTAAACTAATATCCTATTTCGGAGGATATGGATGTATTGACCTCTTAAATATCATACGAATCCTTAACATATCTGAAAACTTTCTTTAGAAATAGCACTAAACATCTTGTCTGGAAATACCATAAAGGTAATGGTACAAGCTATATTTCCTCAGTACAGACTAAATTCAAATTTCGTCCTTTATGGCTTCATATTAGAATAGGATAGTTAGTTTTCCGTATACGAAAAATTCTTTTTAGTAGCTCCTATGGCTTCTATGGTATTGTATATCCATTGAGAAAATGTGACGTCATCCTTCGTCAACCGATTTCACAGTTTTAACATAAATTTTATATCCTTTTTCATACAAATTCTTGTGACTTCTTTGTGACTTACGATGGACTAGACCCACGGATGGACAGGACGAAATTGACTCATAAAATTACGCTTAAGATACTCCATACTAGGAACGCTTATTTATAGTCATTATAAACCTTTAAACAAAATTTGTGTGTAGATAGACTCTATTGCATTCATAAAAAATCATTCATGTAGATAGAGAAATTATTAAAATGAAAAAATAACAGTAATAGAAATATTGTTTTGGTTCTAAATTAATGTCAAAGATGCAGGGGTGATCAGTGAAGATTTCTGCATCAAAAACTCATTTTCGTCAAAATTGTAGATAGGCAGTATTGAATATAAGCCCTCGATATGTTGGTTGAGCAAGGGTTGATAGACTTCAACGCCGGAGTTAGGAGTTCGATGCCAGCTTGGGGCAATTTAAATAAAAACATTTTTCTATAATTATGAAATTAAATTATTAAATACCATACCATAAACAATAAACCATAGAGAGCGGAACAAAATTAAAGATTTTTTTTTTTTTTTTTTCATTGCTAATACATTGCAAATACGTTGCTGACTCATTTCTTACTATATTGCTGGGATATTGCTGCATATTCCTGCAATATTCCAGGAGGCGGACATAGATAGATTGCTGGAACATTGCAGTGATATTTCTTGCAATATTTTAATCTTGCAGTGCAATGTCCCAGCAACGTTCCTGCAATATTTTCGTGATGTAGGGGGAACTTCAACCTACAATTACCAGTTAGCTAACCGGTTAGTTACCAGTTACCTTTTTTGCTCGAATCGTATAGAATTTGAATCGATATGGAGAACAAATACTATCGAAAGTATGTTTGCTGGGTTATATGATTTTATATATAACATATTTGGCGCTATATATAATCAGATGAAGCTATATACACGAAGAAAGTTGTTCACTAAAATATATTACTATAAAATATTTTGATTATTTAATAAAAACGTTTGATAACGCTCTATACGTTCTATAAACATATCGCTTATTTAATTCAAGACTGTCATAACTCAAAAGAAGCGATGGTGCAAAAAACGCGTTTAAAGTTTTCTATTGGCTCCCACCTTGCATATGAAATGTATGGGACATATGAAATAAGACAACTGCATTTTATCTTCTCAAGCGGTGAGTATACAAGATATTAATATGAATTTTTTAAACAGGATGATGTATGATATAACGAATCATTAAAAAAAAAAAAATGATGATTAACACAAAAATCGCGTTTTTTGAATTATGAAACTCTTGAAATAAATGAGCAATATCAATATGAACGTAGCGTCAGTTAATTTGTAAAAATAGTCATATAATACTTGTAACAAATAATTTTATCTATTTTAGGGAGCAGGGAATCTTAGTTACAACTCTATAAACTCTATTAATGATGCAGATATTATGGAGATCGTCGTAGAATTATTTTCGAAAACCCTGGTCACTGAAATCCAAGAGAAAGTTATATGTCATACTTTAGAAATGTTCAGCTTGTGGTCTATGAAATTTACTGGAACTTTACCTAAAAACATAACGGATTTATTTAAAAAAGGATTGGAACTTAAGTCAACGACGCAATCAATACGATTGGCTTACTTACAATGGCTTTTAGCTGCATTGCACAATGCAGGGTTTAGTGCCGATACTAATTTTACTCCACAACTTTTGAACATTGTGGAGAGGGCTTTTAAAAATCCTGCGCAAACACCAATAGTTTCAGAAGGGGTTTGTGCGGCTTGCATTATACTTAAAACAGATGATTCTTTTGCCGACGAAACTCTGCATTCTTTTTGGAATAATTTACTGGATATGAATAAGCAAATCTTTTTTCAAGAACGTTTTCTTACATCAGCACCAGCGGATTCATTATGTTATATAAGTCTTTTAGCGGAGAAAATTCTTACGGAGCATTATACTAAAATCAAAGGACCATTGGAAGTTCTTTTCAGGGCGATCGTATATAGCATAACATCAAATTCGAGTAAAATTAGGAACTATTCAATGGATTTAATACCCAATATTACTAAAACCGACAATGGTGTAACGTTCACAAAAAAAATTATTATAGAGCTAGAAGCCTTTATGAACTCTGTTAAAATTGACTATGAGAGTGATACACCTAGTGAAGAAAATACTATACCCTCTTATGTTTTTGTGGACGCATTACAAAAATTATGCGAGTTTGAAAACTTATCTTGTGCAGACGCCCAAATATTGGCACTTCAAGCAATGCTGACTTGTCACCATCCCGCTATACTTACTAATGACGAAGATTTATGGGTTAATATTTTAAAGTTCCAGTTTAATTTGGATCCCAAATTATTTATATCGTTAAATATAAAACAGATTACGGAAATGTTAATAATAAATTATATTCCTACTGATATGTATTCCAATGCAGTTGCAACTATAACCAAACTTAGTCCTGACGTTTTTTTACCAATTCTGATCAATCGAGTAATAACTTATTTAAATGATGCTGACATGAGTAATGTCACGGATGACGAGTACTTTACATATCTGACACCAAATGGAGAACTTTATGATAAAAGTGTGTTTCCAAATAGTGATGATATTTATAACACTGTTGGGCTAAAACGAGAAAACAAAGTGTACAGTTATAAAGAACAATTGGAAGAACTACAACTTCGCCGCGAAATTGATGAAAAACGTAAAAAGGAAGGTAAATCAAAACCACCACAGTTGACACTGAAGCAACAAGAAGTAATTAAAACCCAGACAGAAAAAGAAAACATAATCAAAGACCGCCTTACAACAATGAATAAAAAATTAGAATCGTTGATTTCCATTCTTAAAGCGGCATGTAATGGAAACGGTCAAAAAGTTTCCCTTCATTTTTCTAAACTACTTAGTTCCATACTACGGGTACTGAAGTCACCACTAGCCGCAGGACCGTTAACCGAACTTTACTATTACTTGAAAACTACATGTTTTGATGGCAATCTATTTGAATTAGGATCGTGTCTTGCAATACAAACTATAAGACTGACTAGTCCACGATGTGATTTAAAAGAAGAATGGACAAAACAAGAATTGGCTGAAGCAACCATCGATACTTTATTACTGCTTCATAAATTAACTGTAGCCCAAGTAAACGAAAACAGTGAGACACGTTCTGAACAGCATTATTTACTTTGGGCGCCGTCATTTTCTTATGCATTTGAATTTTTAAAGCGAAGTTTAAGATGTAGTTATATTTCAAATAATGAAGAATTTTTACTAATTGGTATACAATTAATAGAAAGTCATGCCCAAATTAAAGGTCACTCAATAAGTGGCGAAATTACCGATTTAAGACATCCGAAATTTATGCCACGTCTGGAAATGTTCAAACTGCTTTTATCAATTATTGGGTGTAATCGTGGACTGATTCAATCACATGCAGTGGCAGCTATATTAGACGTTGCTAAAATAAGTTCGGGAGAAGATTATTGTGCAAAAGCTGGAAAAGATGAAATTGAACTATTTTTGGTGGCATTACAAAGCAGCGTGAACGCTACAAGAGATGTTGCATTACGTGCAATGCAAATAATGATACCAGTGTCAATATCTGAGGATATTGTAAGTTCCAGTTTATTAAATCATATTATTCGTAGACTTTGGGTTGCAAAATATGATGTGTGTGAAGAGAATCGGATTCTTGCGAATGACATTTGGGAGATGACAAATATTGAGCTCTCAGTGTCTATAATAGATGATATACTGAATGATATAATACATCCCGAGTTGTGTATTCAAAAGGCAGCCGCCTGCTCTTTGGTGCCCATTTTAATACGAGACACATCGCTAGTAAATTCAATATTGAAGAAATTATTGGAAATCTATATCGAAAAATTGACTATGATTCCTCCCAAATTAGATCAGTTTGATCGTATAATAGAGCCTGCAGTTGATCAATGGGGGCCACGAAGAGGTGTTGCAGTTGCAATATCACAGATTGCCAGGTTTTTTTCAGTTGATAATGTAAATGATATAATGCAGTTCATGGTTTCTCGTGGTCTTGGTGATCGCGAGGAAGTTGTTCACAAAGAAATGCTAGCAGCTGCATTGACCATCGTCGATTTGCATGGAAAAGAAACTATCGTAAATTTGCTTCCAGTTTTTGAAGATTTTCTAGATAAAGCACCAAAATCTCAAAGTTTCGATAATATTCGCCAAGCTGTGGTTATACTAATGGGCTCACTCGCTCGTCATTTAGAAAAGGATGATAAACGTATTGAACCAATTGTGCGAAGACTACTTTCTGCATTATCAACACCATCACAGCAAGTACAGGAGGCAGTTGCAAATTGCTTACCACATCTTATGCCTTCTGTAAAAGAGGAAGCTCCATCGATGGTCAAAAGGTTACTTCAATTATTAGTTAAATCAGACAAATATGGTGAAAGACGAGGCGCTGCTTACGGAATTGCTGGAATTGTTAAAGGATTGGGTATTTTATCACTTAAACAATTTGACATTATGTCTAAGCTAACAATGTATATACAGGAAAAAAAAAATTACAAGTCTCGTGAGGGTGCTCTTTTTGCATTTGAAGTGTTATGCACAACTCTTGGACGACTATTTGAACCATACATTGTACACGTATTACCGCATTTATTGCAATGTTTTGGTGATTCGTCTCAATATGTGAGACAAGCTGCAGACGATACTGCTAAAGTTGTAATGGGAAAACTCTCAGCACACGGAGTAAAACTAGTACTACCATCATTGTTGGATGCTTTAGATGAAGATTCTTGGCGTACTAAGACAGCTTCTGTTGAGCTTCTTGGAGCAATGGCTTTTTGTGCTCCTAAGCAGCTTTCATCGTGCCTACCTAGTATTGTACCTAAACTAATTGAAGTTTTGGGAGACTCTCACACAAAAGTACAAGAAGCTGGTGCTGATGCCCTTAAAGTAATTGGTTCAGTTATTAAAAATCCGGAAATACAGGCAATCGTTCCAGTTCTTTTAAAAGCTTTAGAAGATCCCTCAAAAAATACTTCATTATGCTTACATAGCTTATTACAAACCAAATTCGTGCATTTTATCGATGCTCCGTCTTTAGCTTTAATAATGCCTGTTGTGCAGAGAGCTTTTATGGATCGATCAACTGAGACGCGTAAAATGGCTGCACAAATTATTGGTAATATGTATTCATTGACTGATCAAAAAGATCTTACACCATATTTGCCAAATATCATACCAGGTCTTAAAATGTCATTACTAGACCCCGTACCAGAAGTTCGAGCTGTGTCTGCTAGAGCATTAGGTGCAATGGTACGTGGAATGGGAGAGTCTTCGTTTGAAGATTTACTTCCTTGGTTAATGCAAACACTGACATCGGAGTCAAGTAGTGTAGACCGAAGTGGTGCTGCTCAAGGTTTGTCTGAAGTAGTTGGAGGATTAGGAGTTGAAAAATTACACAAACTAATGCCAGAAATAATTTCCACCGCGGAAAGAAACGACATAGCACCTCACGTTAAAGATGGTTATATAATGATGTTTATATATATGCCTGGATCTTTTCCACAGGAATTTACTCCTTATATAGGTCAAATCATTAATCCAATATTAAAAGCATTAGCTGACGAAAATGAGTATGTACGAGATACGGCGTTAAAGGCAGGACAAAGAATAGTCAACTTGTATGCTGAAACAGCCGTAGCTCTATTACTTCCAGAGCTTGAAAAAGGTCTGTTTGATGACAATTGGAGAATAAGATTCAGTTCAGTACAGTTATTAGGAGATTTGTTGTACCGAATATCCGGCGTATCTGGTAAAATGACAACTGAAACAGCAAGTGAAGATGACAACTTTGGAACTGAACAATCACACACTGCTATAATTAGATTTTTGGGTGCAGAGCGTAGGAATCGTGTGTTGGCTGGACTTTATATGGGGCGCAGTGATGTGTCTTTAATGGTAAGACAAGCCGCATTACATGTTTGGAAAGTGGTGGTGACGAATACTCCGAGAACTCTTCGAGAAATTCTCCCAACATTATTTAGCTTATTACTGGGTTGTTTAGCTAGTACGAGTTATGATAAACGGCAGGTGGCTGCACGTACTTTGGGGGATTTGGTGCGTAAGCTCGGTGAGCGAGTACTTCCTGAAATAATACCAATTTTGGAGCGCGGTCTTAATTCAGAACAGGCAGACCAACGACAAGGTGTTTGCATTGGATTATCAGAAATAATGGGATCCACATCAAAAGACATGGTATTAACATTCGTAAATAGTTTGGTACCAACAGTGCGAAAAGCATTATCGGATCCTTTGCCAGAAGTTAGGGAAGCTGCAGCTAAAACTTTTGAATCTCTTCACTCTACAGTTGGTATTCGTGCGCTAGACGATATATTGCCTTCTATGCTGGAGGGTCTTTCGGATCCTGATCCAGACATCGCGGAGAACACATTAGATGGGTTACGTCAAGTTATGTCTATAAAATCTCGAGTTGTATTACCATACCTTGTTCCGCAATTAACAGCAGTCCCAGTAAATACTAAAGCTTTGTCAATTTTGGTATCAGTTGCCGGAGAAGCATTAACGAAGTACCTACCAAAAATACTGTCAGCATTACTTCAAGCATTGTCAGATTCTCAAGGATCTTCAAAAGAACATCAGGAACTAGAATATTGTGAAGCCGTTATTCTATCTGTGAGCGATGAAGTGGGAATTCGAACTATAATGGATACATTAATGATCTCTGCAAAAGCAGAAAATTTGGCAATAAGAAAGTCTGCTGCCAGCTTGCTTTCAGCATTTTGTACACATTCTCCTGGCGATTACTCCCAGTATGTGCCGCAGTTATTGCGATGTCTTTTACGTCTTATGGCTGATTCTGATAGAGATATTTTGCAACGATCTTGGGATGCATTAAATGCAGTTGTTAAAGGCTTAGAATCTTCTCAACAAATAGCTCATGTGTCTGATGTTCGTCAAGCAGTGCGTTTTGCCGCCAGTGATTTAAAACAATCCGAACTTCCAGGATTCTGCTTGCCGAAAGGAATAACTCCACTTCTACCAGTTTTCCGAGAAGCTATTTTAAATGGTTTACCAGAAGAAAAAGAAAACGCAGCGCAAGGTTTAGGTGAAGTGATATCATTAACAAGTGCACAGTCCTTACAACCTTCCGTTGTACACATTACGGGACCTTTAATCCGTATTTTAGGTGATCGTTTTAATGCAGGAGTGAAAGCAGCTGTATTAGAAACTCTTGCAATTTTATTAAATAAAGTCGGAGTTATGCTAAAGCAATTTTTACCCCAACTACAGACAACGTTTTTGAAAGCATTACACGATCAAAATAGAACAGTTCGTATGAGAGCAGGACAGGCATTATCCGAGTTGATTGTTATTCATACTCGAGCTGATCCACTTTTTACTGAGATGCATAATGGTATTAAAAATAGTGACGATTCATCTGTACGGGAGACCATGCTTCAAGCTCTTCGCGGAATAATAACACCCGCAGGAGAAAAAATGTCTGAACCATTAAAAAAACAAGTTTATAGTACGCTCTTAGTAATGCTTAGCCATCATGAGGACGTAACACGTAGTGGTGTTGGAGGCTGTTTGGGAGCACTTATTAAATATTTATCAAATGAACAAAAAGACGACATTCTTAAAAACCATATTTTGAACGAAGATTCTGCGGAAGATTGGGTACTAAAACATGGACGAACTGCAGCTCTTTTCGTTGCTTTAAAAGAGTGCCCAAATGCTATTTATACGTCTAATTATGAACACAAAATGGTAAAGGTAGTTATTGCTTGCGTTTCATCCGACAAAATACCTATTGCCAGCAATGGTGTTAGGTCAGCTACATATATTTTACAGTACTGTCTGATGAATGATCTTACTCTACCTCAGACATTATTAACTTCCTTTGTTCGAGCTATGAATCATACAAGTAATGAGATAAAACAGCTTGTCGCGAAGAGTTGTAATTATTTGGCAAAGAATGTTCCTGTGGAAAAAACATCTAATGAAATAATGAAATATTTAATACCAATGTTGGTTAATGGCACCAAAGAAAAAAACGGTTATGTGAAATCCAATTCGGAAATTGCGTTGATATCCATTTTGCATTTACGTGATGGTGAAGAAACATACCAAAAAACATATCAAATGTTAGAAGTGGGTGCTAAAGAATCCTTGAGTGAAGTAGTTACAAAGGTTTTACGAAAGGCTGCTGTTCAACCAGCTGGAAAAGACGAAGATCTGGACGATACTATATTATCTTAATAATTTTGTAATATCAAAATAAATGTGAACATATTAATAGCAGTAATCAGTTAAATTTATTTTTACTCGTTAAGACGATATAATAAAACAATTTAAGAATATCTTTGTTTCAGATAACGTTTTGTTATCTCTTAATTAATATTTGAAATAAAAAAACGACACTCAAAGTTCAATTTGTGTACACATTTTGTTAGGGATACACAACCCAATCCCTATGTGCTCTACACTGTTCTCAGATGATTGGCTAGGGAAGTGTGGTGTGAGACATATGCTTAAAAAAAGAGTACCTAATGCGGGAGTTCAATAAGCGAAGATGTGCGTGCATTCATGCGTCCGACGAACTGTCAAAAGTAGAATTACATGCAAATATATGAGAGCGAGTACATGCACCGACGCAATCGCCGCACAAAAGTTCAAGTAATTTCAACTTTTGTGCGGCGATTACGGTGATTTGACAGTTCGGACGCATGAATTCACGCATATCAGCATAACTATAGAAACCCATTTTCAAAAAGTACGTGAAGTTAAATTCGTCGGTAACTTAGCGAAGACACAAACTACAAAATTGTAACCGAGGTTTGTTAACCGTCTGTTAAGTGTAATGTACGTACCTTTCATGAATTATTTTAAAAATTATTTAATAAGTTTATCGAATAGAACCAAAAAATACGGTCACCGTTTTGAAAACCCCAATATAGTACCTTTTAAATGTTTTAGGTCACGTTAGTCGACAGTCATCCGCGACTCGACAGTAACCACTTCAACATGATGACTTGGATAATCAATTTTTAGAAAATAATTAAAAATGTTAAGCGTATCGATCCGGTATTGGCGGCCATATTTTTGAAAAGCCATTCCACGTCAAACCGGGCACTTTTGAGATTTACTATTTTTGATTTCGTTGAAACTTTGCAGTCTTGTTATATGTCGAAAAATATTTCACACGTGTTTGATGTTTAATAAAATAAAATAAAATTTTGGTAGTTCTACCAGAGAGTATATATTTGATATAGAGTTTCCGTACAGGTGGTTTCGCTGCCACTTTTGTCAAATAAATTCAAACATTGGTTATGTGGAAATTGAAACGAAAATGTTGTCAACAGACACATTTTCAAATCAATATTCTGATGTTTTCTGCCACATTTTTGGCCAGAAAAATATTTGAAATTTATAAGGAGTTGGATTTCAATATATCTTGGTAAGTTTGGTTGCAAATTATCCGCGGACAGATCCAGTTTTGTGCACTGTTTTCCTCTGTTAACTTCAATCTGTAAAATTCCACTTCCACATAACCAATATTTTCGGCAGCGACGCCAGCAAAATCGGTAGGAATCTCTATTAAAAATCTATACTCTCTGGTTCTACCCCTTAATAAATTAAAAAATTTGTTAAAAATTCAACATTTTGCATTCAGTTATATGACTGTAGCACGCGAAGCATAAGTTCAATATTGAAAAATTTGAAAGATAATAAAATGCTCTTTCTAACGGTTCAAAAAGTTTTAAAACCAATTTTGGTGGTCAGCACATACTTTTTTAGATTTTTTTTTTACACCATCACATTACTATATCAATAATGTACAAACACTAAAAAATTTAGAGTGGGATCTTAAGGCTTACTATTTTACAAGTAATTTTTTTTAATATTTCTTTCTGACGTTTGAACATCGTCAATATATTAAAATTGCGTATAACAAGTTTGATTACTAAAAATACCATGAAAACAATATCATTTATAATTTTGTTAATGTAATAATATTTTTAATAGAAAAATACCTTGTTGTGTATTGACAAGCTGTTTAAACGCATTTTCTGACACCGTTCAAACGTCAAAATAATTTTTGGAAAAACAAGTTTTAAAATAGTGTGAGCGTTATGGTCCCACTCTAAATTTTTCAGTGTTGGTGCATTATTGATGTAGTTTTTGCTGATGCAAAAAAAAATAAAAAAAAAATGATGTGCTGACCACCAAATTTAGTTTTATAACATTCGGACCATCATTTCATCCCAAGAAACACGATTACGCACAGTTAACGTACCGTCAAATCGGACTACACCGTTAGAATTCCGTTTTGCTCCGTATTTCTAAATAACTCTGTAAGATTTGCGTTTTGTTGTAGTCGTTTACGGTACCGTTGAAACGGAGTACTCCGTAAGGTTTCCGTTGAAACGGAGTACTCCGTAAATTTTCCGTTTATGTTATATAGAAATATATTGTAACTTTTCACAATATACGATTGTCTTTTGAAAACTATATAAAATAATGTGGCAGCTCTGTTTTCTTAAACAATTCAAACTGACATCTGTAATATTATTATTGTTTTCATGTCGTTAGACAAACGTTTTTGTTAATTTAATAGAAGCTGAAGAATTCTTGTTGGTAAGTAATATATACAATTAATAAATTAATTATATACTAAATATGTTTTGTTTTATATTGTTTATTTTAGCTACAAGTCCCTTTTTGGAACAACTTGGCCGAACACCATTCATGGCCCCAACTATTTGAACAGGCCCAGCCGTCGTTCTAGGTCATAGTGGCGCACAATGACTCGGTAAGTCCGCGCATGCCTACGGTGTACCTCTATTGTGGACGCAGTCATATATAGCGATGGCGCCAGTACCGTCAGCAGAGCCTAAGCATATGGGCAACGAGGCAATTAATTTGCGCAGTACAAGTGCAGCACATTAACGGTATTTTCGCGCAGCACATTAACGGTTTGTTCGCGCAGCACATTAGCGGTCTGCTGTTGAATGCTGATGGTGGCAGCGTCCTAGTTGACGGATGTCGGTCGCATCGGGGTGCACATTGGAGTTGGATTCACGGCTGGCGTTGAGCCTATATTTTGCAACATATGAATATGATGAGTTTAATGATGATTAAATAAAATATAAAAAGATTTAAAAATTGTTTATTTTATTTATATTTGACAATGAAATATTATTATTTACAATTTAATTTTTTTTTTTAAATGACAATATCCAATGTCGCCAATAAGAATGGAATAATTTATAAATTTCACAATAAAATGTTCAAAACCGACAATGAAATGACAATAATATAATGGGATTTATTTTGAACATGCCTATTGTTTTTTTATTGTCGGATCTAACAATATTTTTCTATGCGTGTAGTTGAAATAATACTAGTTAGAACCAAATATTAGTGTGTTTTTATTTTGTACACAATCCAGAGATACGAACTTGTAGAACAGTTTTCTGTAGACTGAATTTTCGTAACATTGTTGTCAGAAGTGGGATTGTGATACAAGATGGTTAAATTCGAACCACTTAAAGTCGACCAGCTAAAGAAGGAGCTGGCGATTCATAATATTCCAACTGTACAATAGCGTTTAATGCTACAAAAGCGTTTAATGGAAGAATTAGAGAACCAAGGCATTGACCTCGCAGAGCGAGTTTGAAGTGGAAGCTGCAACAGCGTCATCTAAAAGTGTGGACACGGAGCAAAAAGTACAGTCCCAAAGTTTTGATATGAGCCAGTTGCTCGGAGCAATACAACAACAGCTCCAAGAAAATTCAAAGCAGCTCCAAGAAAATTCCATTTGTCGTATGCAGATTCAACGAGTGATTTCATAGAAAAGTGCAAGATGGAAGCTTTTGTTGATGGCATACGCGATCAGGAGACAAAACGTGCAACAGTAATTGCGCCCAAGGTAACATTTACGGAAACGGTTACCATAGCTCTAACACAGGAGACAGCAAATGCGTTGTGCCGATCGGCTCCAAAGGCGCGTAGAATTGATGTGGAGAACGATGATTTATTTCAAGTAGTGTGCCAAGCAGTTAAAGCAGGCGTTAAAACCGAACACACAGCTGCAAACCGAGACACCCAATTTAAAGGTAAATGCTACAACTGTGATACATATGGGCATATGGCACGTGACTGTCGTAAAAAACGCCAGCGCTCAATAAATCAATCTGCAAATGAACCCAGACATGAAGAAAGACAGGATCATGTCGTAAATTTTAATCAAGCTTTAAACTAAAACGAGTCAGATCTGCGGGGCACGATCTGACTCCCATAACCGATTGCCCCAGAATTTCCATTTCACAAATTTCTCGAAAGTCGAATAGTTTAACTGTCAAGGGGCTAATTGATTGTGTAGCATATATGGTAACGTTGGATACAGGAGCTTCACACTCAAATATAAGAAGTAACCTTGTTAGGGACAAAATAGAGCCGCTTATCGGAATAAGATTGCAAACAGCGACAGGTGAAGAGGCTTCAATCAGAGGAAAAATTACCAAGGAAATCACTATTGGCACTACTACAGTTAAGCATGATTTTATAGTGGCGGAAATAGTAGACGAAATAATACTTGGCATGGACTTCATGATAAGAAACGGTTTAACACTAGATTTAACAAGAAAAAAAAGCCAACACGGAGATCCAACTTAACATTGATTGTGACCAGAGCCCGATAATTAAACAAGTTATTGCTCAAAAAAATAGAAAAATACCACCTAATTCAGAAGCAATTTCTTGGGAGAAATTAAATGGAGATTGTGAGGTAAGCAAGTTGTGGGTTATAGAAGCGAATGATGAGCAAATGAGCAGACGTGATATTGTTGTCGGAAGAACATTAGTAGAAGCGTCAAAAGACAAAGTTGTTCCAATAAGAGTTCTCAACATGGAAAACTCGTCCAAATTAATAAAAAAGGGAACAGTGATAGGCCAGTGTCAAGAGGCAATAGCGATTATAAATTGTGAGTGAAATCCATCAATGGACTACGGCACATCGTAAATAAACAAACAATCTACTAACTGGTTTATAAATGAGTAGACGAAGGATTTGACTGCCAAAGAAAAGAGTCAAGTGCAACAGCTAATTGACAAATATCGGTGTATATTTGCTGAAAAGGACGGCAGAACTGCCATTGTAAAATATCGATTAGGCACTGGTGATTCTAACCCAAGAAGGGTACCACTTGCGAAAAGAGACGAAGTATCACATTTGGTTGAAGAAATGCACACAAATGGTATGGTGGAACCATCTGAGAGTCCATGGAGTTCACCAGTAGTATTGGTGAAAAAGAAGGACGGTAGTACTCGGTTCTGCGTTGATTACCGAAAACTTAATGATGTCACCAAAAAAGATAGTTATCCACTGCCCAGAATCGATGACACCTTGGATACACTATCTAATGCTAAGTGGTTTTCAACGGTGGACTTGTGGTTACTGGCAAGTAGAAATCGAAAAGAAAGTTCGAGACAAGACCGCATTCAGTACTGGAGATGGACTATGGCAATTTTTGGTAATGCCGTTTGGACTATGCAATGCCCCAGCAACATTCGAGCGGTTAATGGAGCACTTATTAAAAGGTTTACACTGGAAAACATGTCGAGTATACCTTGATGACATAATTGTTATGGGCAAGGATTTCAACGAACATCTAAGAAATCTTGAGGAAGTATTCTTTTGATTGAAAAATGCGGGTCTACACCCAGAAAAACATCATGATGAATGGATAGTATTTCAATAGAAAAACAATAATTTATACCATTAAAATTGGTCAATAGGATGCGTCCCATTAGTTCAGTAATATTGAAACTGTTAATACAATGTGTGGTTGTACCATACATTTTATAATGTGATATTTTATTTACAATAAGAAAAACCTATACAAATTTAATGATACGTATTATTAATTTTATGGTATAGTCGAATTAGATTTTCCTAATAATTTATTAAAACAAAAATGTATTTTAGTTAATTTATTGTATATATTATTTGATTTAAATGTCGAAATTGATATTCACTTTTACAACACACATATAAAAAACACTTCTTGCTGCAAAAGGTTATAACACATTTAATGTTTGCTTTGGTTTCCAATAATTGATTGTAGTACTTGAGGCTGCAGTTATTTTTGAGTCCGTTGCCATATTAGAAGTTCGATGTATTATTTATTTTCTGTAATAAATAAAAATAAAAATATAAATAAATATGTAAATATAATTTATTTACATTAAATACATTGAGTCCTTACCAATGTCGCGTTTAATAATGTGGAATATTACAAAAAAATACATGCGACTATTTTGAGTAAACACGCAGAATGACGTACAAAACGAACATGTTTGTATTCGTTTTTGTGTTTTTTTACACCACGTTTATTATTATAGGAGGAAACCATTAAAACAACAGTATTTATTCTATGTAAAATAATAATGTTGAAATATTTTAATTAGAAAACTTTTGATTTAAAAGGAAAAAACTATTAATACATGAACCATAAGATCAATGGTCGTACCATAAAGCACTTAATGGTACATTTTCTTCTGAGTGTACAATGCGGCTAACTTTTCAAGAAAGAAGTCAAGTATCTGGGTCATCGAGTTACCACGGAAGGAGTGCATACCGATGAGGATAAAATAGTTGCAGTCAAGGAGTGACCCAGACCGATTTGTTCCAGGTTTTCCAATGTTGCTAGTAGTCTTCATGAGTTGACAAGAAAGAACCGCGCATTTCAATGTGGCGATGATCAAGAAAGGGCATTTTTGAAATTAAAGATCTACTGTGATCGGCACCAATTCTTGCGTATCCAATTCCAGGTGAGAAATTTATACTTGATACGGATGCAAGAGGATACGGAATAGGCGGAGCTCTCTCAAGAGATCAATGGGCAAGAAAAAGTGATCGCATACTACAGTAAAACATTGTCCAAGCTCCAGCGAAATTACTGTGTCACCAGGAGGGAGCTTCTTGCTCTAATTGAAAGTGAAAAATTTCCATAAGTATCTCTACGAACAACAGTTTCACTTGAGAACCGATCACGCTGCACTACGATGGTTAATTCAATTCAAAGATCCGGAAGGCCAAATTGCGCGTTGGATAGAACGATTACAGAGCTATGATTTCTCAATCGAACATCGTAAAGGAGGAAATCATGGAAATGCAGATGCTCTGTCACGACGCCCATGCAGACATTGTTCAAGATCGGAAGGAAAAGAAAACATAATTGACATTCGTTTGCTAAATGTTTTGCCCGATGAAAAATTGACTCCGGAACAAATTCAAATTGATCAAAAGAGTGATCCCGACCTCACAAAAATCATGATGTTCAAGGAACAGCAAAGAAAATCATCATGGGAAGATATAGCTGCCGACAGTCCAATAACTAAAGCTTACTGGGCACAGTGGCAGAGCTTAAAGCTACAAGATGGTTGCTTATATCGTGTATGCGAAAAAGAAGGTGGCACATCCGCTCGAAGTTTGATTGTTGTTCTTAAGTCAAAAATAAAAGAGATTAGCGGAATACCATGGTGGATCTAGTGGTGGTCATTAATAAAACGGTCGAGAAGGTAAAGAAACGTTTTTATTTGACTGGATGCCAAGAGTCAGTCGCCGATTGGATTCGCAGTTTCCCACAATGTGTACCAGCAAAAGGACCAACAGTCAGAAGTCGTGGCAGGATGCTTCAGTACAACGTGGGAGCACCATTCGAGCGTATTGCCATGGATATCGCCGGGCCGTTTCCAATCAGTGATGCGGGGAATAAGTATGTCCTTGTCGTCATTGACTACTTCAGCAAGTGGCCCGAAGTGTATCCCATGCCAAATCAAGAAGCCACAACAGTTGCGGAGGCATTAGTTAACAACTGTGTAAGTCATTTTGGAGTATCGTTGGAATTGCATTCAGATCAAGGAAAAAATTTGAGTCTGCTGTATTTAAAGAAGTATGCAAAGTCCACAACATACACAAAACACGAACAACGCCTTTGCACCCGCAAAAAGACGGCATGGTGGAGAGATTCAATCGGACTTTGGAAGAGTATCTCAGAAAAGTGGTTGATAAAAATCAAAAAGATTGGGATACACACATACCACTATTCCTCATGGCTTATCGAACGGCGGTTCATGATACCACAGCAGCTTCACTATCTAAAATTGTTTTTGGAACAGACTTCAGATTACCTGCGGATTTAAAGTTTGGTGCGAGTCCTTTAGCTGGAATTCCTATACACAATTATGTTTCCAGAAAAAGTGAAGAAATGAACGAAGTGCATCAATTTGTAAGACAGCGTACACAATTTGCGAGTGATAAGATGAAGGCCAGATACGACTTGCGCACAAATTCAGAGGGATTTACGAAAGGAGAGCTTGTTTTGCTCTATAACCTACAATGGAAGAAAGGCTTATCCCCTAAGCTACAAACACGCTGGGAAGGACCATATAATATAATTAAAAGAATTAATGATGTAGTGTATCGGATTCAGAATACTGCGGGCGTTAGACGAAAAATGGAAGTAGTACATTTAGAAAGGTTGGCGCCGTATAGAGAGAGAGAGGATTAACATCTGTTCTGGACGAACATATTTAGGTGGAGGGCAGTGTTACGAAAAGATGTAATTTGCCCCATAGTACAAGCATTCAACTATAATAAATGAGACGCAAGACAATTCAGCGCACTAAGCAATGTGTTAGAAAGAGACGGAAGAGCATTCAGCGCACTGAGGCAGTGTGCGAGAAAGAGATTAAAACACATGAGTGCGAATGAGATGCCAATAGCATGCGTGATTTACGAAACGAGTAGAAGGCTCTCGAAACAAGTCGAAGCTTGTCGAAACGTGTCGAACTGATGCCTGCAGTATATAAGGCCGCGCATCGAGGCACTGAACTTCAGTTGTGATTTGATAGTGAACTAGTCCATCTCGTGAGCGAACATTGTAAATATAAATTGTAGTAATACAGCAGTTGTTATAAGTAATTGGTATTAAGTTGTTATTTAAGTAAATAAAGTTAATTAATACTAGTTGAAATAATACTAGTTAAAACCAAATATTAGTGTGTTTTTATTTTGTATACAATCCAGAGATACGAACTTGTAGAACAGTTTTCCGTAGACTGAATTTTCGTTATAATATGTGTTATTGTAATTTCTGCTATGTATGTCTGGCATTACGAAATCACAATTAAATAACAACGTTGCCTACTTTTAGCACTCAGTGATACTCACATTAACACTTTTCATATAGTTCAAAAGTTCTTTTTGGTGGATGAATTTGTTTATGTACCGCCAATTACAGTTAATACCACTGAACTCAAAATAGGAACAATAGATGAAAATAAATTTATTAATTACTCGAGAAAAAATGATTATATGTAATTATATCAAATCATGTATAATTATATATGGTTCCATATATGATCATATATAATTTGATATGATTTCATGTATAATTTTATCTGATCATGTATGGTAGATATGGAATGGGATATGATTGGATATAGTGCAAAATATGGGCACATATATGATCATATCTAATTGTATATAAGTTATATGATATCATATATAACTATATATGATCCCATATATAATCAGATAAAACCATATATAATCATATATGAAGACATATATAATCAGATATTAAATCATATATAAATAGATATGGATTCATATCTGATTGGATGTTCTATGTCGTGATTGCAATCACATGTGGTCTCATTCTGGGCCAGCCAGTAGCTCCTTCCGCCCTTTGCGCCCACAAAAAAAACTTCTATTTATGCAAAAACGAGTTGTTTTTAACTATAGTTTGCAGAACAGTGGACTCCAAACAATGGTCCAAACAATGCATGCCTTTTTTTGACCACTTGTCTTTCGGTAAATCGAATACAATAAAGAATACTTCTTCTGTTTAGTTCATTTTATTCCTTTTGAAATTGCAACAACAAACATGTGAATTCAACAACACAGCATCGAAACTCGCGATTGAGTTTTCGCGGAAATACAACAAACAGTAACCGTGACTTGCTTTACAATAAGAAGTTTATACTGGGGCGGTATTGCTGATGGTATCGCTGCAAGCTTGTTAGACCTCAACTTTTGCATTTGTGATAAAGGGTTGTAAAACGTTGTAACAATTGCACTGTTCTATTCTCTACATTTTGTGGTTAATATCCCGATACTTTTATAATGCAAGTCCATCGCGCATACTTCTCGACTGCTGAGTTCGGCTAGAGAACGTTTAATAGACTGGTAAAGCTTTCTATAGTCGCCAAACTTAATAGAACCATGCCAAAACTAAACCAAACTTTATAAAGAGTATGTATTGTATATTTGATGCAAAAAGCACTTAGTTTAATAATAAAACAATATTTTCTGACAAAAAAAATATTGTTTATGAAAATTTGAATGAGATTTTTTATTTAATATTCAAAATGTTGATGTTTTTTATGTTGGCTTCATGCGTCGCGGGATATTCAATAACTGTGATCGAATACATACGACATCATACGTGGTCCTCAGTTATTATCGGTAATTATAACTGTTTCACGTACTTCATCCATACATTGTACGCGGGTTATACATGTATGCACAATGACTGCTATATGGATCCGACAACAGTAATTGACAAAGTAATGTATCCTAAGCTATGTTCTAACTTTGCAAAGTCGAAAGTTAGATTACCATCATAAATTAATTTATTCTTCTTATTTTAATTAACAAACAAAATATGAGTACATGGTTCAATATGTGTTTATATCTAATTATAAATAGCATGGTTGAAGTATATACAGGTTAACTCATCTCTAAAATTCAGGCGCCATTTACTTTTTTTTGAAAACTGTTTGAAAGTTGCAACATTTGTTTACGAAAAATTTAAAACAGAACATCAATGCTTTGTTTACAATTTCACATAATTATCAAAATCTCAAAATTTTAACATCAACAAAACACAACATTTAAACCAGTTTTAAGATCTCCAGGACTTCAAAATGAACCATCGTGTATTTAGAATGTAAAATAGTTAATTTGTGCAGTGAAATTTTAATAAAATAGTGAAAATTAAGTGCAAAAAACATAACCTTTAAATAAATTTTAAAATGATAATTAATTGTTTTATTTTCAATATTTTTTTATTGACATTCTCAACATTCTGTATGCCAACTATCTGTCTAGACGAACTCACCTCTATATACTTCAACCATAATATATAGTCATATATAATTGAATAGAGACAAATTACGGATCTGATCATATCTGATATCAGATAAAATTATAAATGATTATATATAACCATTTTTTCACGGGTATAAATAAAAAATGTGTAATAAAAAAAGAAATAAAAGTTTAAGTTTATAATTACATAATATAAACAAAAAAAATGTTATTTTAAAAAAAGAGAAAAAAAATAAATATTGTATCAAAAAATTATTAGCACTAAATTTACTTTTTTTACATTAATATGAAATGTAAACATCAATATGTTTACATGTGAACAAGAATTAAAATGCCGTCATGACCGGCAATAGTGGATCGATTTTTAATGGTGTCTCAGTCAATTAATAATTTTTACGCCATACGTTCCAGACAAAATATAACCAAGTATTGTTCCTTCCGCGACAGGTAGCCCCGGACCCTTATTGATTGTTCCCGGAGGTATAATTTTTGGGTAAACATCTACTCGAAAGACCATTCCAATTGGAGCGGATATAGAAAATTCCGGATCGGCCAGTTTTTGAACTGCTCTTGCCCCGGATCCTTATTGAATGTTCCCTAAGGTATAATTTTTGGGTAAACATCGACTCCCAAGAATATTCCAATTGAAGCGGATATAAAAAATTCCGGATCGGCCAGTGTCAAGTTTCTGAAATGATCTTGCACCTATGGATTCGACGGGGCTACTGCGCACAAATTACAGTGCAAGAGTCAATCAAGGTACGAACCAGGTACAAGCGATCGTTGACCTTGACTCGGACGACTGGTGCGGCGCTTGCGAATGTAACATGCTATGGTAACGTCCTTCACAATATCTGCATGGCGACTGACTTGAACACGCCATCGATTTGTGATGGAGAGACAAGCATCGTGAGCAGTAGCGATGCAATCGGACTAGCCGTAACATCTCCTCTAGATTGACCGCTCTGAACTGCGGGCAATATCGCGACCGTCACACACGCGGTACTGTGGTGCCACCTCGATTGCTTGGAGGCTACTCTTCTTTTTCTGTTGGTTATATTTGGTCATCTCGCTAAAAATATTAAATGTTTCCAATAAACTTCAATTGGGGATTAGGGAGACTATATATAGGGACGGACAAAAATATGAAAAAAAAAGTACGCGTAAGTCCTAACATGGCGGTAAAACTAAGAGTTCTACGATTGGCCTTGAGATTACACCTCGCTCGGTGCGCAACTCTGCTACGCGAACCCGTGCGTCAAAACCAGATTAGGTTTTTGTAATCCTACATAGGGGACTATGGGGGCGATTATCACAAGGCAACGTGTCTGAGTGCTTCAACATGGCGAAGCCAGCACAATCCTTGTCGGTGTCGTCTCAAGTCAACTCACTGGTCACCAGAATTGGCAAATTGTCAAATGGTGACACCTCCACTTCGGTGGAAGTCCTCCTCGTGGAAGTCCCTGGAAACGGCGCTCTACACCGGTGTAGAAGTCGGCTAAAGTGAGTCGCGAGCATCTCCCTCAGAGTGAGGGTTCGTGCGTTGGGTTTGGGTCCCACCACGGAAAAAACCTATGCGCCCAATGAAAACAAAAACGAAGCCTCGGATAACGACCAATTACAACGATGACGACCCACGCAAACGTTTTAAGGACCATGATTTACGGATATGCACCTGGAATGTCCAGACCCTTTATTGGGAAGGTGCCTCTATCCATCTGGCAGATGTCCTCGAAAAATATAAGGCTATCCAGGAGATGCGATGGACGGGACAGGGCTGTTCGAAACAAGCGTCCTGTGATATCTACTACAGCTGCCATGCGGAGAGACACGAATTTGGATGTGGATTTGTGGTCGTCAAGAGACTCCGC
This sequence comes from Dryomyza anilis, assembly GCA_951804985.1. NCBI lineage: Eukaryota > Metazoa > Arthropoda > Insecta > Diptera > Dryomyzidae > Dryomyza > Dryomyza anilis. The sequence goes on from OX638132.1 coordinate 48,427,785, forward strand.
CACCTTGTCTCTAGGTTCACGCCCGTGGACGAAAGGCTGGCAACAATCCGCATCAAGGCTAAATATTTCCATATCAGCCTAATTTGTGCACACGCTCCGACTCTCGATGATATAAGCGCGCAGTGGAATCATATCTCCTGCTCTATGCGTACGGCTGCCGAAGAGGTGCTTGGATTCCAACGCCCCCTGAGGAATCAGTGGTATGACCAAGAGTGTCGCGCGGCCACTGCAGAGAAAGACGCCGCGTACAAATCCACCCTGCAGTCAGTAGCTGCGCGAGCTGCGAAGGAGCGATACAAAGAATAGAGGAGGGAAGAGAGACGTCTTTTCAGGCGTAAAAAAAGCGAGGCAGAAAGACGTGAGTGTGAGGAGATTGAGATGCATGGGGACAGGAATGAGGCTCGAAAATTCTTCGAGAAAATAAGACGCCTAGTCGAAGGTTCAAAATCCGGAGCCTCTTCCTGTAAAGATGAGAACAGAAATCTAGTGGCAGATATCCAGACCACACTGAAAATATGGAGGGATCACTTCTCTAAACTGCTGACCGGTGATGATGACCGCAATTCCACCGATAGAGAAGCAAACCCGGCAACCCCAGTACTTGATGACGACGTTGAGATTCCGCCACCCGACCATGACGAGGTCAGAACAGCCATTGCTCGGCTGAAAAACAACAAAGCCGCAGGTGCTGATGGCTTGCCTGCTGAATTGTTTAAGACCGGAGGCGAAGAACTAATAGAGAGCATGCACGAGCTCGTAAGCAGAATATGGTCGGATGAAAGCATGCCAAGTGACTGGAACCTCAGTGTACTCTGCCCAATCCTTAAGAAAGGGGATCCCACTATCTGCGCCAACTACCGTGGGATCAGCCTACTCAATATCGCATACAAGGTTCTATCGAGCGTATTATGTGAAAGACTGAAGCCCATCGTCAACAGACTGATTGGACCTTATCAGTGCGGCTTCAGACCTGGAAAGTCCACCATAGACCAGATTTTCACATTGCGCCTAATCCAGGAAAAGACCATAGAAAAACAGATCGACACCTACCACCTATTAGTCGACTATAAAGCCGCCTTCGACACTCCGATAAGGGAACGATTATACTCCACAATGTCTGAGTTCGGTATACCTGCGATAGACCCATTCGCGTCGAATGGGTCTAGCGGTGAACGAGGACAAGACGAAGTTCCTTGTGTCAACAAGCAAAAAAGAGTCTGTGCGTCTTGGACAAAAAGCTGATTTTGACACCCACAAGTTCGCAACAACGCCAACAGGTGCTAATTTGGGCTCAGTAGGCAATTGAGAAGCAGAGCCCTCTCTCGCCGGACAAAATTAACGCTCTACAAGTCACTCATCATGCCCGTCCTACTTTATGGTGCAGAAACAATGACGCTGGCCTCCACCGATGAGAGAGTACTGGGAGCGTTCGAGAGAAAGATTCTCCGTAAATCTTTGGCCCTATCTGCTTTGCTAACCAGTATCGAATCAGGATGAACCACGAGCTGTATGAGTTATTCGACGACATTGACATAGTCAAGCGCATCAAGATCCAGCGGCTTCGCTGGCTAGGTCATGTCGAACGAATGGATGAAAACACTCCAAGAATGTGCTTGAATCGAAACTCGAAGGTGGACGTCCAAATCTGCGTTGAAAAGACCAAGTTGAGGACAACCTGGCAACGCTTGGTATTTCTAACTGGCGTCAGCGCGTGCAAAGCAGATCCGACTGGCGCGGCTTCATCTCAGCGGCCAAAACCGACCCACGGTTGTAAGGGCCATTTAAGTAAGTAAGTAAGTAAGTAAGTAAGTAAGTAAGTAAGTAAGTAATAATACTAATACATACTACCACAAAATCGTCAATTGACAAATTCGTTTGTGGATATTTCCACTTATACCTTTTGGGGAGTTCCTTCAGGTACTCATTTTTCCATGGCTGACACAATACCTGACTAAACGCTTTTATCTTTTGCCAGCGATTGATAATGGATTCTAGACTTTCTGAGATCTCAGTCTCTGGTGGTGAGAGAATCGGTCCACCGGTCAGAAAATATCCGGTTGTTAAGAGGCAAGGTCAGAAGAATCAGTTGACGTTGGAGTTAATGGACGCGAGTTCAGACATGCTTCTATTTTATAAAGAAGCGTTGAAAATACTTCAAACGTATATTTCGTGTTTGAAGCAGACTTTTTTATGTGAGTTTTAAAACTCTTGACTCTTGCCTCCCACAACACTCCCATATGTGGAGCTCTAGCTAGAATAAAATACTTCATGGTGTGCATATTTAGTCACAATTTCGTCTGGTGACGCTCGAAGCAAGTTCTTCAGATCTGATTTAAGTGCTCGTGTTGCTGCGACAAAATTGGTCCCATTATCCGAATATATGCTCTCTTCGGGACACAAAACGTGAAAATGCTGCTAAAAATGTCGACGTACTTAAATCGCTTGTTGTTTTCAGGTGAATCGGTTTTGTCGAAAAGCACACAAAAACACAAACATATCCCTTCGTAATTAGACAAGCTCTACTGGTATAAATTTTAATGTCAAATGGACCAGTGTGAAAACAAATGGGCGGGAAAAAGTTGTACGCTCTGTTGGCAGCGCCGTCATTAATTGCGTACGACTTCTATTCTTTTCCAGTACACTTTCCAGTTCTTACACTTAGTATCATCATTCCTATCATATTTTGAACCTTATGATTCCAATACTGTGTCCAAATTAGTCGAATAACTAAATGGTTTCCACCGTGCTAGAATATGTCATGCGTAAATTGAAATTTGGCATGCATATTGCAAAATTATTGGATGTCGTTCTCTAAAAGATAATTCTGGATAGTCCTCTAAACGCCGACTCTGAGCAATCCATTTTCATCGATAAATGTGCTCAGTGGCAGAATCGTACTCTTTGGATCAACATTTTTTTTTGCCAAAAGACAATTATATTCGGCTTTAAAAGCCACTTTTAGACATAAAATTATTCTTGTCGTTTTGTTTTTTTAATCACCTCAGTCGACACTGACACGTGTGCAAAATCGCTTTTATGAGCCCGATGAGTTTTATGAAGAAAACGAAATACATACGACAAAACTCGTAGTTTTCTGTGAGACGAGAACCTAAAACTCGCACCGTTTTTGTTTCCAAAGTTGTCGTACATTAAACTCGTCACTCCTGCTTGGCCACAGTGATATTTCAGTGATATAGATTGATACATGGTTAAGAAGAGCAAATCCGCGTGGAAGGCATGTATACTTTAGTATAGGTTAGGTTGTAATGGCTGCTAAAAAGCACACTTATACCAGAAGAGGTCCATTGTGATACCCGGGATCTATTTCCTATTACTCGTTGCTGAACCAATTTGCGCTTTTGACAAAGCTAAGTATGTGTTTTATGTCGATGTTGGAAATATCGTTCAGGTTTCCTAGGAGGTGATAGACGAAATATTTGTTTCTATTTTGTGAAAGGGCTGGGCATGTACAGAGGAGGTGTAGAGTGGTTTCCTCTTCTTCCTCGTCTTTCCTATTTATAATCAGGAGTTGTTTTGATCTCCTCGTGTCTAATTTAGGCCAGATCTGTTTGGTGGTGGAACAGGTCATGTTTTGCTCCAGAATGAGTTTGAAAGTTGATAGGGGAATGCCCAGATTGTACATCTCTGGCTGGATGTGAAGTATGGTTCCCTTCCTGGCTAGTTCGTCGGCCTTCTCATTTCCTCTGATGTCCCTGTGCCCTGGCACCCAGTATAGGTGTATGTTGAACTGGTTAGCCATCTCCATCAGAGACTCGGATATTACGGATTTGATAGCGGCTTGACTGTCGATGAAAATACTAACATCATTTTCGGATACTACATTCCATCTTAACCAAGTCAGAACCTCTTTTATAGCCATGACATCTGCTTGAAATACGCTGCAGTGGTCCGGGATACGGAAGGCTATTCCTATGTTTAGTAGTTCACAGAAAACCCCACATCCTACCTTACCGTCCAGCTTAGAGCCGTCAGTGTAGAATTGAAGAGAGTTTTCCGATGTCAGTGTGCCTAATTTCCAGTCTTCTCTAGAGGGTATAGTTGCCTAAAAACCTCTGTCGAAGGCGAGAGTTGGCAGCATATTGTCCGTATTTTTAGGTATACGTGACAGTAGATTTATAATTGTGGTGTGTCCCCTATGCGTGTTTCGCCAATGATTTGTAGCAGTGATTTGACATTTGTTTTCCTATAATGGCTATTGGAATGAGATGTAGAAGCATGTTTAGTGTGTCAGAGGCCGTGGTTCTAAGCGCGTCACTGATGCATAATGAGGCGTTTCTTTGTACTCTGCTGAGATTGGTGAGATATGATGTCTTCTCCATTGCTGTCCACCAGACTAGGACTCCATACAAGAGTATGGGTCGTACTACCGTGACATATAGCCAATGCATAATTTGTGGGGTTAGGCCCCATTTTCGTCCTACAGATTTCTTGCAGGTATATAAGGCTACTGTGGCCTTTTTGTTTCTTTCTTGAATGTTTGGTTTCCAAGATAGTTTACTGTCCAGGATTAAACCTAGGTATTTTGCAGAATCTTTGAATTCAAGATTTACTCCATTTAGGAGGTGGGTCAATATTAGGAAACTTATATTTCCTAGTAAATAGCACTAGTTCTGTTTTGGATGGGTTTACCCCCAACCCGCAAGTTTTGTCCATAGATTAGATAGATGTCTTAGACCAAACTGCGTCAGGTCTCTTAGAGTGGTTGGCTGTTTTCTGGAAACCATTAATGCAACGTCATCTGAGAAGCAATTACCTTACAGCCCCCTTCCTCTAGTTAGTACATCGTTTACTACAATGTTCCATAGAAGGGGAGATAGCACTCCTACTTGAGGAGTGCCTCTACTAACGAAACGTTTGACAGTGGAAGATCCCAGTGTAGAGTTATTAACCCTACTTGTCAGCATCTGGTGAATTAAAACACTTAAAGATTCATCCACTCCCAGATTTGTTAGTGCGTTGGTTATTGCATTAGGTGTGACATTGTTAAAGGCTCCCTCTATGTCTAAAAACGTAACCATTGTGTACTCTTTGTGGTCTAAGGATTTCTCAATTTCTGAAACTAATTGATTCAGAGCTGTTTCTACAGATTTGCCCTTGCAGTATGCCTGTTGTGCATTTGACATTTTTGAGGGTGCAATACTATAGCGGAGATACGTGCCTATCAACCTTTCGAAAGTTTTTAACAGAAAGGAAGACAAGCTGAATGGTCTTAGGTCCTTAGGTGAGCTATGCGAACCTTTACCTGCTTTAGGAATGAATACTACATTCACCTCTCTCCACTTTTTGGGGATATAAGTTAGGTCTAAACATCCCTTAAAAATGACCAATAGCCATGGTGCAATAACATGTAGTGTCTGTTGTAACTCTGCAGGAATAATCCCGTCAGGTCCTGGAGATTTGTAAGATTTAAAACTACTGATGGCCCAGTAAAGTTTTTTGCTGGTAATTATCTTCGCCGATTCTAGTAACTCAGACCTGATAGGGCTTGCACAGGAAGGGGGTGCTTGCCCGGAGGTGTGATTTGTACTGCCAGGGAAGTGAGTGTCCATAAGAAGTTCAATGGATTCTATGCAGGATGTTGTCCAAGTGCCATCAGGATAAGTGAGATAGCTTGGAATGGTGGGATTGGTGGATAGGATTTTCCTTAATCGCGATGCTTGAGATGCTTCGCTAATATTACCACAGAAAAGTTTCCACGAGTCCCGCTTGGCTTTTCTGAGTGTCGATTTATATGTCCAAAGACTGACTTTGTAGCATTCCCAGTCCAGTGAGAGTCTAGTATGCTTAGCTTTGTTGAAGCACGCACTACTGTTACTACGTAGAGTTCTAATCTGTGGTGACCACCATTGTGGTCTTATTTTCCCTATGCCCTTGTTCGTTGGGCATGCTTTTGACTGTGCCGCATAAAGCGTATGTGTCGACTAGTAAGTCTAGCTCCGCTGCTCCAGAGGGAGTATTGAGTCTCATGGTCGAAATGTTTGCTGTTATGAATATTTTATTAAAGTTACATACAACTCTTTAAATGATTGAAAAAATATTTTTCCAATCTAAATTTCATTTTTGTTTATAAATATTGGAGATAAAATGTCATCGATAGCAAAGGCAGCGCAAATGTAACGTAAAAATTTTATGCTGGAAAAAATGGCGACCGCTCACTAAACATGTTAAGAGTAGCATGTCTTTCAAGCGAAAATTACTCATCAGCTCCACAACTGCTGAGGTCGTTGAATGCAGCCATTAAGTAATCAAAAAGTAACTCACATCTATTGTTGATATAAGAGCTACCCCATATAGTGTGATGCGCGTTGACGTCGCTACCAATAATTTCCTCCTTAAGGTTCAGTCCTGCGTCACCGATAGCCTTCTGCAGGCTATCAGGTGGGAAGGTTCCTTGCAGATCGTGTGCAAGATATGCCGAGATAACACAATATGAAGTGGTGCCTAACTCCAGATTGGTAACGACTATATCAGCGTCGCTGTAATTGGATAAAAGGAAAATATTATGTGTTTTCTTTGCAAGAATACAGGACCTAGGTTAACCTTTGTCTCTTACATAGATTAAATTGTAATTTTGTGTCCTTAGTCCATGGATCTGATTTCCAATAACCCACGGCTCTTGAATAAGGATGAGGTCCTCACACCTTTCCCTAAGGCGAAGGATAAGGCCGGCTGATGCCGTCTTGGAGTGATGGAGGTTAATCTGTAGGATTCGGAGCATTGATGCACCCGGCCCCCCCAGACCTCTCTATCATAGTTGCGTCGACCTCATCGTCCGTATCCGTCAACAATGAGTCCTCGTCGAGAAAAAGTTGGCTTACATCCACAATATCGGTCTCGGATGACGAAAAATCGAAATCCATGGGAGAAGCCAAAGAGGGTACGCAAGCGTTTACCATCGCAACCGTGCTACCCGTTTGCACCACCGCTTCCGTATTCTGCACCACAACCGGGTTCTTACAGACAGAGCTCTCTCTCTCTGTACCTTCTGTTTTTTAGGCTCTGGTTTAACCTCTTCAGTGGACCTTTGACGCTTAGTTTGCATCTGGTCCTGATTGGATTTCGGTTGGTGGTTAGCCACAAGGCCCTTGGCATACTCCAAGGCCGTGGCCTGCTTGTCCGTACGTTCTGTCTCTGGGATTTTGTTGATCTTGTCGATCTTGCGGAATGCAGCGCGCCGCGCTAAGTACGCCTTCGTCCCGGGCCGGTTTGGCCTAGAGCTCGAGGCCGACATGTTAACCGCATCCGGGATTATTGCGTCAGAGAACGCTGCCGCTGCCGAAGTGTTGCAGCTTCGACCAGGCTTGATTTGGGTTTGGTGTCTTATAGCCGCTTGGACCAGGTTTAGAAACCACTGTCCCTGCGGCCTTACTAGTGGAAGCGGGCTCAGAGGCCGAACTTCCTATCGGATTTTTGAGAGATCCGTACTCTTTGTCAGTGCCGATGTCGATTGAGTTGTCCTGTTCGTAGCCGGATTTGGATTTTTTTGTTTGAGAATTGTAATATTTGGTTCCACGAGTATCGGAAGGTCCACCCGCACAGAGATCCGTATATGCGGGTAAGGTTAGTTATTTCCGGAGGGCGCCAGGTATCCGGAATATGCCGCTTGCGACTGCGCTATTTTTAAACTGAGCCCACAGCCTAGCAGATTATCGACACGGTATCTTAATCCAGACTAGGGAAGAGAAAGGATGAGGGATAGGGAAAGGAGGGGCGGGGGTACCTCAAACCTATGATCAAGTGCCTTTACCTGGTGCTGTACTATTGAGGAGTAACAAAAATGAGGGACTGACACCTGACCTTAGCTAATCTCCGTCACCAATACAGAGCATTGGAGACAACTGTGGTGATTATTACCAGTCGGCACCCACTAGGAGGGTTTGGTAAGAGGATGTCTGCCAACCAGTTAGTAGTCTAACCTTTCCTCGAATATTCATCATATATCATTGTCTAATAATATTGACTCCAAACTGATGCAAAACAACCGTATCGTCTTGGGTGTTCAATTGGAGAACAAGATACAGCTGGAAAAAAGTTTCTCGACATCAACAGCAATGTTGCTTCGTTTTCACCAAGGGTGATTTGGCTGAGATTCGCTACAAATTTATGAAATCCAAAGTGCGACCCTCTACAGCTCGTCCCGGTGCCATACTCCTATGACTAATGCGCCAAATTTCAAGCTGGTGTTACCAAGATGTCTGGCGTCTATGCAAATACAAAAATTTAAATAACAACTCTTACTAGCAGGCTAATTTCAGCATTTTAAAATGTATTAAGAATGTATCGAAGAACAAATGATAAAAAGATGGCATGATTCAAACTCGCTAATGAGTTTGAATCAAAAAAAATATGGAACGAGATAATAAAGGGATACAGCAAGACTATACTAGAGCTCAAAAAGACAGAACTTAGATTACAGAACTTAGAATCACAGGACATAACACCTTACTATCACATCTTAGGAATATGGGTTTTAGAGGGGACGACCTGTGTAGGTGGTGCGGTGACATAGAGGCCGAGAAAAACAGCTATCACTTCCTCTGCCAATGTCCTGTACTATCGATCAAACGTAAAAAAATTCTAGGCTCTTTTTTTCTTCCAGGAAATGGACGACATCAAGAACAAACATCCCCCAAAAATAATGATGTCGATTGAGTTGTCCTGTTCGTAGCCGGATTTGGATTTTTTTGTTTGAGAATTGTAATATTTGGTTCCACGAGTATCGGAAGGTCCACCCGCACAGAGATCCGTATATGCGGGTAAGGTTAGTTATTTCCGGAGGGCGCCAGGTATCCGGAATATGCCGCTTGCGACTGCGCTATTTTTAAACTGAGCCCACAGCCTAGCAGATTATCGACACGGTATCTTAATCCAGACTAGGGAAGAGAAAGGATGAGGGATAGGGAAAGGAGGGGCGGGGGTACCTCAAACCTATGATCAAGTGCCTTTACCTGGTGCTGTACTATTGAGGAGTAACAAAAATGAGGGACTGACACCTGACCTTAGCTAATCTCCGTCACCAATACAGAGCATTGGAGACAACTGTGGTGATTATTACCAGTCGGCACCCACTAGGAGGGTTTGGTAAGAGGATGTCTGCCAACCAGTTAGTAGTCTAACCTTTCCTCGAATATTCATCATATATCATTGTCTAATAATATTGACTCCAAACTGATGCAAAACAACCGTATCGTCTTGGGTGTTCAATTGGAGAACAAGATACAGCTGGAAAAAAGTTTCTCGACATCAACAGCAATGTTGCTTCGTTTTCACCAAGGGTGATTTGGCTGAGATTCGCTACAAATTTATGAAATCCAAAGTGCGACCCTCTACAGCTCGTCCCGGTGCCATACTCCTATGACTAATGCGCCAAATTTCAAGCTGGTGTTACCAAGATGTCTGGCGTCTATGCAAATACAAAAATTTAAATAACAACTCTTACTAGCAGGCTAATTTCAGCATTTTAAAATGTATTAAGAATGTATCGAAGAACAAATGATAAAAAGATGGCATGATTCAAACTCGCTAATGAGTTTGAATCAAAAAAAATATGGAACGAGATAATAAAGGGATACAGCAAGACTATACTAGAGCTCAAAAAGACAGAACTTAGATTACAGAACTTAGAATCACAGGACATAACACCTTACTATCACATCTTAGGAATATGGGTTTTAGAGGGGACGACCTGTGTAGGTGGTGCGGTGACATAGAGGCCGAGAAAAACAGCTATCACTTCCTCTGCCAATGTCCTGTACTATCGATCAAACGTAAAAAAATTCTAGGCTCTTTTTTTCTTCCAGGAAATGGACGACATCAAGAACAAACATCCCCCAAAAATAATGAAATTCATCCGCGCATCTGGATGGAGAAAATGGAAACACGTCCATAGGACACCACATGTCTGACTCACTTCTTCAATTTTTAATGCCGTGAGTGATTGCTAAGCAATTGTAGCACAATAATACTTTTCTTACGACATCGAGTCTTTCATCCACTTTCATGGCTATGAATCTCGGGCACTCGAGGAGAGTGTGCTGGGCTTTGCATAATCGGCAAAGGTCCTCTTCAATTTCCCATTGGGTTGGCTTTGTAAATGTGGGTCTTGGATCTGTATTATGTGTGGGTTAAAATGAGCAATGGGTTTGAGAAACATTCATGTTATATGTATTCACATTTTCTCCCCAAGATTTGGGTCCAGAACTATCTCGGCTGTGATTTGAAGTCGATAGCTTTATATCAGCAACAGCATCGAGTGTACTATATCTTCGGGTCAGAAACGCATTCAAAGTTTTCCATGATGAAACAACTGATATATCCGTTAGAGATTTCTCAAAGTTCTCTAAGGCATTCTTGGGGATATGGGCGAGCACAAATAAACCAGGATTGGATCCCAGCTCTTTGTGTCAAATTTTGTAGGGTTATTACACTGTCATTTATAGACCTCTGTAGGCAAATTGAAAAGGGTCCTTAATTGCGCATTAATTTGCATCCGTTTATTCTCATATTGTTCTGAGAGATTAGACCATGCTAATGAGAATCCATCCTTAGTAAGCGGAGCATTTTTTACAATACCCTTTGCTTCGCCTCGCTTCTTTTGATTAAGGTAGAATAATTTTTCTACATCGCTTAATCGGGAATTGTTAATGTACATAGCCGAAAACAGATCTCTGAAAGTGGGCCATTTAACAAAATAACGAAAAATTCTCAAAAAAGCATAAAATTGCAAATGCGCATAATTTACAAAATTTTTGCGCCTCTATAGAAGGGCGCAAAATATAGAGAAAGGCGCAAAATTTTCAAAAAAGCATAAAATTGCAAATAAGTCTTATTTTCAAAAAGTTTGCTCCTCTTTAGAAGGCGCAAAATTTTCTAAAAAGCATACAATTTTAAATGCGCCTTATTTGTAAAATGTTTGCACCTCTGTAGAAGGGCGCAAAATATACAGAAAGACGCAACATTTTCTAAAAAGCATAAAATTGCAAATGCGTCTAATTTACAAAATTTGTGCGCCTCTACAGAAGGGCGCTAAATATAGTAAAAGGCGCAAAATTTCAGAATTTTTAGGCCTTTTTAAAAGACCGGTAACTACAGAGAAAGGCGTAAATTTTCAAAAAAATAAACACAAAATGGTAAAAGCGCTTAAAATGCAGAATATTTGCGGCTTTTAAAAAGATCGCGCCAAATTTTCAAAAAAAAAAAAAAAACTATTAATTTACAGAGTAAATATGCGTCATATTCATTTTTGGTTTGGTTTGATAATTTTGCGCTTGTAAAGACGATAAAATACTGTAAGTTATGCGCTGTTTTAATTTTGATTGTTATTTGAATAGTTTACGCCTTTTTGAGCTTTTCTCTCTACATTGCGCCTTTGTGTAAAAATTACTAACTATTTCCAAATTACTAATATTATGTAAATTACCTTTTTAATTGTTCGCTTTTTTTTAAATTTTGCGACTTAAAAAAAACTTTTTGACATTTTAATCTTCGTTATAATTGCCCAAAATATCGGGTAACTTTTATTTTAAAGTTGACTTTAAATTGTCTACGAATATGCGCCATTGTATTTTGACAAAGATTCTGAAGAATACACAATTCGAGTTTTAAGTGTTTTGAGATCTATATCAAAATGTCCCAAGACAAAAATTTTAGGCAATGTCGAGACAAAAATTTTACAACCTGCTATACACTTCCCAAAATATTCCATTTATCTGTGTGTTGGCCGGTAATATTCCTGAAAAATGACATAAATTTTGTCTCGGGGTATCAATATCAAATCCAATTTAAACATTATAGATGATTACTAATAGATGATTACTAAATTACTAACTATTTCCAGATTACTAATATTCTGTAAATTACCTTTTTAATTGTTCGCTTTTTTTTTAATTTTGCGATTTAAAAAAAACTTTTTGACATTTTAATCTTCGTTAAAATTGCCCAAAATATCGGGTAACTTTTATTTTAAAGTTGACTTTAAATTGTCTACGAATATGCGCCATTGTATTTTGACAACGATTCTGAAGAATACACAATTCGAGTTTTAAGTGTTTTGAGATCTATATCAAAATGTCTCAAGACAAAAATTTTAGGCAATGTCGAGACAGTTTAGAAACATTTTTCAACATATTTTAAAAAGAGATATGCGGTGTTTGTATCACAAGCTGTCTGCCCGAACTGTCCGATCCCAAAATATGCCGTGAATCTGTCATTAAAATTCCACAAAATTTTACAACCTGCTATACACTTCCCAAAATATTCCATTTATCTGTGTGTTGGCCGGTAATATTCCTGAAAAATGACATAAATTTTGTCTCGGGGTATCAATATCAAATCCAATTTAAACATTATAGATGATTTTGAATTTAGTTTTTAAAAAATATACATATTTTTTTGTATATCTTCGTTGTACTACTATAAGTCCAAATACCATTTATGAAAGTTTGATAAAAGTTCGACAATTCATAGTTTAAGATGTGTTGGAGTATTTTTCATAATTAAAAATCAATTATTCACAAAATATAGTTTTTAAGTATGTCCATTCGGCACTGCGCTAAAAGATTATGATTGTTTCAAATTATAATTGAAGAAGTAATTAACAAAAAAAAATCGATATTGAAATAAAATTTATTTGATGACTTTATAATCCGATTTTTACGTTTTTAGTAAAAAAAAAAACTGTTGTAAATTAATTTAATAATTGGTGAAATAACTATTACCTTTTAATTCTTGAATAAATGGTACAAAAAAATTGGTTAAATATCAAACTTAAGTTTGGTACAAATGGTACAATTGGTACAAATGTTATACTTTAAAAAAAAATCAAATTCAAATATTTTTGGTTTTCGAAATATGCTGACTTGTTAACGAGATGTCGGTATTGATCACCTTTAATATAATACACAAATTGAATTTTGTTTCCAAAGGATACTGAGATATGTACAGATATGTACACATATGTGTGGTTACCATTCAAAGTGAAATATAGGTCACCAGGGTATACGAATCCTGAAAATAACTACGAACATTCAATCGCTGAAGAATTTCCATTCATTTGATACCCATATTTACAAATGGGTAGGTGTACCGAATTCCTTTTTTTTTTTTGGGAACCACAAGTCGTTTCGCGGGAAAACATTATTTTCATGTATTTGTCAATAAGTCAATATATATTTGACCAAAAAAGTTTACCTAAGCACGTAAACAGTAAAATTGAGCTGTTGATGTAAATTTTATATGAGGTATTTTAATATAAATGGTCAGATCACAGGTCACAATGAACCGATCTAGCCAATTTTTTTGCACATACAGCGTAGGTATATAAGTAATCTAAGTTATCAGTTTCATTCATCTGGCTCTTCAATTTTTTTAATTAGTAGGGATTTCAACAGACAGTCGGACAGACAGACAGACAGACAGACAGACAGACGGACAGACGGACGGACAAACAGACAGACAGACAGACAGATGGACATAGCTAAATCGACTCAGGAGATCATGCTGAACACAAATATATATACTTTTCCATACCGGAGATGCTTCCTTCTGGGTGTTACAAACGGCGTACCAAACTGAATATACTCCTTCACTCTTATACCTGTGACAGACATCTGGTATTCATACCATAGTATTTGAAATACCAGATGTGTGTCTCTAAATATTATAATATTTTTGTGGTATTCCTTGATTTCATTGTAGTATTTGGCTGGTACAAATACCATGAAACTATTCGTAGTCTTTTTGTAGTTTTCATTTAAACACAGCCAAATTTTATAAGCTTTCCGAAAGCTTTTTGTCAAAAGAGCTGTTTGTACTGAAATGTCATAATAAATTCCAAAAAATAAATTAATTATTTGAAATTGTTTTTCAAAATTTTATTGAAAAATTAATGTTAGAAACTGAATTTTATTGAACTGCATTTTATTGACAGCACAAAAATAAAATGACCACGACTTTGCAAATTTCAATGTAGTAAAGCTACAATATTAACAAAAAATATAAGTGTCCACTGAGGATGTGCAAGTAAAGAAAACATATCGCGTAAAAAACGTTGTTTTCACTGTTATTAGAAGTCTGTAATAGAAAAACAAAAAATAAAAATTGTCACGACCTTCTAAAAATAGTGATCTTTACAGCTGACTAGAATAAAATATTCTCTAGTAACCGTGGTACCCAACAAAAATGAAAATGCTGTAATATTTCTTTTGCATAGTTTTATTTACTACGCAAACTATACTACGTTATGTCTGTCACCTATCTGGTATTTAGAATATTATAGTATTGTTATTATAATAACTTTACTAGATGTCTGTCTCAGGTATTAGTGTAGGGTATAATTAAATTAAACTATAAATTATTTAAAAAAAAATAAAATTAATAAATATATTTAAAAATTTGTCCATCAAATTACTGATTCAGCCTATTTCTTTTTATTTTTGAATTACTTGATACAATCATCTGAAAATAAATTTAAAAAAATGAATGAAATATCTGTTTTTCAGGCGATGAAGTGATGAAATACAAAAATTACCCCTTTGAAAAATACCACAAATGGGAAATTTGCTTTAAAAGTGGCAACTATGCCACAAATAGAAAATGTCATAAAGATTTGCAAATATAACTGCCAATTTAAAAAATTACTTACATTTAATAATATTAAATTCCAGACCACGACCAACAGATGCAACTCCATGTTGCACCGCAAATTAAGACATTGTCGCGTCGCTGGATTCCTGCCTCATGTGAATTAATTTCTCCCATGGATATTGACATCATCCAACAGCCTTCGTGGAGCTTTTTGCGCAGCGTTTTCTTTAAGGCTGTAAGATTATCTGCTTTGAAATTGGGAGCATCCATTGATGTAACTATAAGATAGCACATTTTTATCATTCCTTTTTGTAGTCGTTGATTGTGAAGTGCTGCTTCTGGTGGTGGTGGCTAGACCTACAACAAGAAATCTAATGTTTTCTCCCCAATGTCTTGGTTTTGTTTTTGTTTATCTATATTAAGTTAGTTACAATTAAATATATGTAAATGTAATTGTATGCGAATTTACACTTACATAATTTATGTTACTACATACCTCCATCCATTGCTCCATACATCTGCTACAAAGCTCGTAATAAAATTAACATTTAAGAAACAACGACTGAAAAACGGAGTGAAAACGTCATAAAAACGGTTTATGATCTGCGTACTTTACGGAGTACAAACGACATAAAAACGGTACACACCGTAGCAAACGGATTTTAAACGGATACGTCGGTACGGAGTGAAAACGACATAATTACGGAATGTTCAAAATACGGACAACAAACGGAATTTAAACGGAGTAAATTTTTCGTTTTCAATCAAGTATCGACGGATCCGTCTAGAGCATACCGTAAACGTACCGTTTTGTGGGAATTGTGATTCCGTTTGTTTACGGAGCAACGTTAAAATGTTTCTCGGGATGTCACTATATAAAGGGAGCGAATTAATAGAGTGTGCGAATTCAATTGGGGTCGTTTCTTCTCTTGCCTTAGAAGTTTCTACCGGTTGCTCTAGGGTCTCCATTATTTCTGAGAGGGAAGAAAAACAGCGTATGTACGCGTTGTATCCTTTAGAATATTTATTCTTCAGCTTATTTTGGTCCACATTAGGACTGTCTGGTTCACTTTGTACAGAATGATTCGAAGTTTGGAAATTATCCCACAGAAAATTAAGCTGCTTCCGATGAAACTCTAAGGTAAATCTCGCAAATAGTTTGCTCAAATTCAATAATATCCTTTCGGAATTGAAGAAATGCTGTCAGAGCCGCCATCTCTTTTATTGTTTTCAATTACTAAAATAGTTTAAAAACCTTGAGACAATCTCAAAAATGTTGGGTCTGGATGGCTTAATTTAAAAAAAAAATTATTTAACCACGGGTCGCAATACTTTTTCAGAAAAAAATCAAAAAAATTCACAAACAATTTATAAACAAATTTTATGTTTGGTTCAATGTGATTAATCTTAAAAAAAAATATTTCGGATTATCACGGGTCGTATTTATTTTTTCAGAAAAAATATGAAAACAAAATTTTGAACTATAAAAAAATAAATAGAATTATTTTTGGGTGTGTATGGGTTAACAGCAATTATTATTACCATCGAAACGTATTTCAAAACTTTTTTTTAGATAAAATTTCAACAAAATTTGAAAATTTTATTGTCGGGTCACAATTCGTTAACTTTAAAATTTTAATTAGTGGTAAACCGGGTCGCAAATAAAATTGTATAGCGCAGTTAAGCTTTTTGAGTCGCAATTTGTTAAACATCAAAAATATTTTTTATAAAAATTCGATAAAAGAATTAATTTTGTAAAAAAAAATTCTTAAACTTTATTTAAAAAATCAATTAAATGATTTTGGATCGCTAAGGATTAATCTTTAAAAAATATTTTTGGTAAAAAACGAGTCGGGTAATTTTTTATAATTATTTTTCAATAAAAAAATTATTAAATATCAATAAAAATGAATTTTTCGGTCGAAAAGGTTTAAAAATCTTTAAAGTGTGTTTAAAAGGGTTAAATATTGCTCAATAGACAAATTCCAAAATATATGGGATAAGGTTTTGGTTCCCACGGGTAATTTATAAATTCCCACGAAAACACTTTTTTAGTACATAGCGTGGCAACCCTATATTGATTGATTTTTTGCACCTTTTTTCCATTTTTTTCTAAAATGCGCCCCAAAAATTTATTTTGCGCCCTTTTTTATATTTTCTGTACTTTATATTTTATACAACTGTACTTCTTTAAAGCAACTTTTTTTCTTTAAATCAACCGTTTTATTTGCTTAAAAAACAAAAAAATATAGGGTGCGGTCGGATCTGTGGTACCCTAGAAAAAACGATATCCGGTGCATCTACATATTTGATCATATAGGTACTCAAATGAAAGATAATAATGCCACATTTGTAATTATATGGTTATTTTTATGATCTAATAACTATAGCGATTAGGATTTGTAATTATGTAAAAAATAAAATTAAAATGAAATGCTGATTGTTGAGAAAAATATTTAATTATTTATCAAAATGACGAAGAAAATTTTGAAATGAATATGTAACGCTGAAACGCTTTTTTAAATTTTCTAGAATTGGCCTAACAGTTAATTATAATATTTCGTTGGCAAGTTATATCGAAGAAACGCCGCAGGCGAAATTTTTTTATAAAATATTAAATTTTATATTTTTTAAAACATAAATACAAAAGTGTATAATAGACTCCTGATTAAATTTCTTTTCTTTTGGATACCCACATTTGTATCTATATATTATTCGTGTATAAAATGAACTCAGTTGATAAAACTAAAAAGGGTCCTGGGTTACTGGGGTTATCGGTAATCGTGAGATCAATATCTTTCGTTTCAGTAGCTACATGTTCATAAAGGTAGGTGTATAAGGTTTCGATTTATCTGGGGTACCATTGGTTATCTAAAGTTCAGCCAATTTGTTTGTTTGTTTGGAGATTTTTTGGTAGGAGTAACGACTTTTTTTCCATATATATATATCAAAAATAATAATGAATTTTGATTTTAATAAATATGTATCTAAAATAAAAATTATATTTGAATTTTGAAAGTATTTATCAAAAATAATTATTTTTAACTTTAATAATATGAACTTTTATTTATATTTCTCAAATATAATTATTAAAAAATATTTTAAAATTTAACAGTCCTATAATAAAAATAAGACCATAAATTAAAAATGTTCATCGAATGTTATCTAATGGTACCCTTTGTTTTACAGTGCCATCATTTCTTACAATGACTTTTTACATATAAATTTGAAAAAAAAAAATATTTTTGGTCTCTGATTTTACGAAGCCGTACATATCTCAGTATCCTTTGGAAACAAAATTCAATTTGTGTATTATATTAAAGGTGATCAATACCGACATCTCGTTGGAAAACTACTTCAGATATACACAATGTATTTTTAATGATTATTTTCACTTAACAAGTCAGCATATTTCGAAAACCAAAAATATTTGAATTTGATTTTTTTTTAAAGTATAACATTTGTACCATTTGTACCAAACTTAAGTTTGATATTTAACCAATTTTTTTGTACCATTTATTCAAGAATTAAAAGGTAATAGTTATTTCACCAATTATTAAATTAATTTACAACAGTTTTTTTTAATTTCAAAAATACTAAAAACGTAAAAATCGGATTATAAATCGTCGTTATAGAACTAAAAGTCATCAAATAAATTTTATTTCAATAGCGATTTTTTTTGTTAATTACTTCTTCAATTATAATTTAAAACAATCATAACCTTTTAGCGCAGTGCCGAATGGACATACTTAAAAACTATATTTTGTGAATAATTGATTTTTAATTATGAAAAAATACACCAACTCATCTTAAACTATGAATTGTCGAACTTTTATCAAACTTTCATAAATGGTATTTGGACTTATAGTAGTACAACGAAGATATACAAAAAAATATGTATATTTTAAAAAAACTCAATTCAAAATCATCTATTTGGCAATTTATTCTATACGAAAATTCTAAAAAAGTCGAATTTTTTAAGTCGAATTATTAAAGTTGTTTAAAATTGTCTATGGTTATGCGCCTATAATGTTTAAATTCGATTTAATATTGATACCCCGAGACAAAATTTATGTCATTTTTCAGGAATATTTCCGGCCAACACACAGATAAATGGAATATTTTGGGAAGTGTATATATAGCAGGTTGTAAAATTTTGTGGAATTTTAATGACAGATTCACGGCATATTTTGGGATCGGACAGTTCGGGCAGACAGCTTGTGATACAAACTCCGCCTATCTCTTTTTAAAATATGTCGAAAAAATGTTTCTAAACTGTCTCGACATTGCCTAAAATTTTTGTCTTGGGACATTTTGATATAGATCTCAAAACCCTTAAAACTCGAATTGTGTATTCTTCAGAATCTTTGTCAAAATACAATGGCGCATATTCGTAGACAATTTAAAGTCAACTTTAAAATAAAAGTTACCCGATATTTTGGGCAATTATAACGAAGATTAAAATGTCAAAAAGTTTTTTTTAAGTCGCAAAATTTAAAAAGCGAACAATTAAAAAGGTAATTTACAGAATATTAGTTATCTGGAAATAGTTAGTAGTTTTTACACAAAGGCGCAACGTAGAGAGAAAAGCTCAAAAAGGCGTAAACTATTCAATAACAATCAAAATTAAAACAGCCCATAACTTACAGTATTTTATCGTCTTTACAAGCGCAAAAATGAATATGACGCATATTTACTCTGTAAATTAATTGTCTTTTTTTTGAAAATTTGGCGCCTTTTTCTATATTTTGCGATCTTTTTAAAAGCAGCAAATATTCTGAATTTTAAGCGCTTTTTCCATTTTGTGTTTTTTTTTTTTGAAAATTTAGCGCCTTTCTCTGTAGTTAAAGGTCTTTTAAAAAGGCCTAAAAATTCTGAAATTTTGCGCCTTTTACTATATTTAGCGCCCTTCTGTGGAGGCGCAAAAATTTTGTAAATTACGCGCATTTGCAATTTTATGCTTTTTAGAAAATGTTGCGTCTTTCTGTATATTTTGCGCCCTTCTAAAGAGGCGCAAACATTTTGTGAATAAGGCGCATTTGAAATTATATATTAATTTTAGAAAATGTTGCACCTTTCTGTATGCGCCCTTCTATAGAGGCGCAAACATTTTGTAAATAAGGCGATTTGAAATATTATGCTTTTTAGAAAATTTTGCGCCTTTCTGTATATTTTGCGACCTTCTACAGAGGCGCAAACATTTTGTAAATAAGGCACATTTGAAATTTTATGCTTTTTAGAAAATTTTGCGCTTGGTTAAACTACTTTTTTTTCCATAAGGGGGGAGGATGGTTGTGAATTAGCGCATACATTTTTCTTTTCTTTATGGTTCTTCACTATTCATTCAGTTTTGGATGTTGCTGTACATATGTTGAGCGCATCATGTTTTTATATCATGTTGTACTCATGTTGTACAGCAACATGTTCATAGCATTGTCCCAACGCTTCACGTTGTCAACAATGATAATAATTTGGCAAAGCGCTAAGCTCTGCATAGAATACACTTATTTCAGGTTAGCTTGCACAGTTAACAGAAGCTTGCAATAATTTGGCAAAGCGCTAAACTAACTACTTGAGGTTTGTTTAACTACAATCTTTTAAATTCCAACGAAAAGTATTAACAATACCTTCGTTGCAAGCTTTTCTTAAATTCTATTTTCACTATGTTCTAGTGAGTTTTCACTTTCACTCAATTTTGGTGTACGTGACTTTTGAAGAAAGTACGACTTGCAGTTTTTGGCTGACACCAATTGCGAAATATCAGAATTGTTGGCAATCGCTGCTTCACTTATTTTAACATAGACCCAAAATTATGCAATGGAAAATTGAAAGAGGTGTGGTCTAAGTAAAGCTTTAGCGCTTTGCCAAATTATTGCAAGCTTCTGTTAACTGTGCAAGCTAACCTGAAAGAGGTGTATTCTATGCAGAGCTTAGCGCTTTGCCAAATTATTATCATTGTTGACAACGTGAAGCGTTGGGACAATGCTATGAACATGTTGCTGTACAACATGAGTACAACATGATATAAAAACATGATGCGCTCAACATATGTACAGCAACATCCAAAACTGAATGAATATTGAAGAACCATAAAGAAAAGAAAAATGTATGCGCTAATTATAATGATTTATATTAGACTAAAAAGGGAAAAACTAGATTATTAATGTTAGGATTAATGGTAATTTTTTACAAAATGCCTTAAATATATTGTTGAAAATATAGAAATGATGTTTTCTTAGAGTTAATATTAAGATTAATAATATAATAAAATAATAATGGATATTTTAACATGGTGATAATAAATATAAAATGTTATTTTTTTAAAGTTATTTATAAAAATATGTTTGAATAATTAAATAGGTTTCAATAATTTCAATTTTCGCTTGCGGCGATTTTAACGAAGATCAATGGAAAATATTATCATCTTAACATTATATTTTATTTTACAACAGAAGAACCAAGTGTAAAAAACTAGCGATTTTTTTGTATGGAACACAATTGCGGCTCGCCTCATCTTTTGAGTTGCCAATGCGGCCCGTGATGTTAAATAAGTTTGACATACCTGCTTTAAGGTAATCAATTTTTATATTATATTCGCCAAGTAAAATTAACCATCGTTATAATCGAGGATTAATATTTTTAAAAGAATTTTTAGCATATAACCATTATAGAGGTTCATGGTCAGTAAGTATTTCAAATTGTTGTCCATAAAGATAGGGGCGATAATATTTAGTTGCGCATATTATTGCAAAGAGTTCCTTTTCAATAGTGGAATAACTTTGTTCATGAACATTTAATGTTCTTGACGCAAAACAAATAGGATGTCCGTCCAGGCATAAAACGGCACCAAGCGCAGTATTACAAGCATCAGTATATAATTGAAATTTTTTTATTAAAATTTGAATTGGCGGATTAATTAGAATATCCTTGAGTTTGCTGCAATATAGTTTGGATCATTAGTATTAAATTTAACGTTTTTCTTAAGATAATTTGTCATTGGACCTGCTATTTTAGAGTAATTTTTAATAAATTTTCTATAGAATCCGGTTACTCCCAAAAATGATTTAATCAGTTTTTGAGTGGTAGGTAATTTTAATAATTGAATGCTCTGAATTTTCTTTGGATTAGGTTTTACTCCTTCTGAAGTAAGAATGTGACCCAAAAATGCAGTCTCTTTTTACATTTATCTGTACTTTAAGCCCAGCACTTTCTAATTTTCAAATACTTTTTTAAAATTAATTACATGTTCCTGCAAAGAAGTGCTGAATATTATAATGTCATCTAAATAGACAACGCAAACTTTATGAATCAGGTCTTTCAAAACAAAGTTCATAAGTCTTTGAAAGGTTGATGGAGCATTCTTCAATCCGAAAGGCATACGGAAGAATTCGTAATGACCAAATGGGGTTGAAAAAGCTGTTTTCTTACGGTCTTCTTCTTTGACAACAATTTGATGGAAGCCTTTAGCAAGGTCAATTGTGCTAAAATACTGAACCTTACCCAATTTGTCTAAAATTCCATCAATATTCGGAATTGGGTATTTGTCGTTGATGTGATCTCATTCAACTTCCGATAATCAATAACCACTCGCCATTTTTGATGCAATGTATTATCAAGTTTTTTTTTTACAATCCATAGTGGGCTATTATATGGAGAATTACTGTGCGTAATAATTCCCTGATTTTCCATTTCTGCAATCTGCTTCTCAAGTTCATTTTTATGAACTTGAGGATAACGGTAAATTTTGGAATATACTGGATTGTCATTTGATGTGATTATTTCATGTTGAATCTCCTTAGTGGCAGTAAGTTTATCACTTTCTTTATAAAATAAATTACTGTATTGATTTATGATCTTATTTATTGCTTGTTTCTCTTCGAAGTTCAGATGGTCTAGATTTATTCTGCTTAAGTCACAAAAATCAATAGTACAAATTTCATTTAAACTGTATGGATATCTATTATTTTGAAATAAAATTTTTTGTTGATTGACGATCAGATACCCATTCTCTAGGTCATCCTTAGCATTAAGGGGAACCAGAAAATTTGTGCCAATAATGGCGTCGTATCTCTGACTTGAAAATTCAACAACCTTCCAAGAGAAGGTTCCCGAGATTTGAAATTCTCTGGGTATTGATGTTGTTATTTCAGTTGTTATTTTATTTAAACCATTAATTGTTTTGAACCAAAGCGATTTTAGTAAAGTATTTTCTTTAAAGTTGTTAAGAACAAATGGTTTAATGATACTAGTATCTGAACCCGTATCAATCAGGCATTTAATAATTTGACTGTCAAAAGTAAGTATAACTATGGGTAATTTTGTATTGGAGGCGCTATTAAAAAATGTACGTGTTCTTGAATGTTACTTATTTCCATTGCTTCACCATTTTGTTGCAAATGTCTGTGTTGATTAGTATTATTACTATTAAATAGGTGTTGTCTTGTATTATTAGTACACCCAGAAAAAAATCATGGTAAATTGATAGTATTTCAATAGAAAAACAATAATTTATACCATTAAAATTGGTCAATAGGATGCGTTCCATTAGTTCAGTAATATTGAAACTGTTAATACAATGTGTGGTTGTACCATAAATTTTATAATGTGGTATTTTAATTACAGTAAGAAAGACCTATACAAATTTAATGATACGTATTATTAATTTTATGGTATAGTCGTATTACATTTTCCTAATAATTTATTAAAACAAAAATGTATTTTAGTTAATTTATTGTATAATTTATTTTATTTAAATGTCGAAATTGATATTCATTTTTACAACACACACATAAAAAGACACTTCTTGCTGCAAAATATTATAACACATTTAATGTTTGCTTTGGTTGCCAATAATTGATTGTAGTACTTGAGTCTGCAGTTATTTTTGAGTTCGTTGCCATAATAGAAATTCGATGTTTTATTTATTTTCTGTAATAAATAAAAATATAAATATAAATAAATAAATATATAAATATAATTTATTTACATTAAATACATTGAGTACTTACCAATGTCGTGTTTAATATGTGTATTATTACAAAAAAAAATATATGCGACCATTTTGAGTAAACAAGCAGAATGACGTACAAAACGAAATTGTTTGTATTCGTTTTATGTTTTTTACACCACGTTTATTATTATAGGAGGAAACCATTAAAACAACAGTATTTATTCTATTTAAAATAATAATATAGAAATATTTAAATTTATGGTAGTGAATTTTTGAAATACTATTGAGTTAATTAGAAAACTTTTGATTCAAAAAGAAAAAACTATTAATACATGAACCATAAAATCAATGGTCGTACCATAAAGTACTTAATGGTACATTTTCTTCTGAGTGTATCACTATTTTGTTGGTATTGAATTTTTATGTATACGTGCTTAGGTAAACTTTTTTGGTCAAATATATATTGACATCATGCTCAAATACATGATAATAAAGTTTTCCGGCGAAAAGACTTGTGGTTCACAAAAAAAAAATCGAAATTCGGTACACCTACCCATTTGTAAATATGGGTATCAAATGAATGGAAATTCTTCAGCGATTGTATGTTTGTAGTTATTTTCAGGATTCGTATACCCTGGTGAGCTATATATCACTTTGAATGGTAACCACACATATGTGTAGGGTATTTATAGTCGGCTTAGACCGACTATAATTTTGATAATCCTAACTATCATAATTACACCTACTTTAAAATTTCCCATGTGATCTAACCTTCCCAACTGGTTCTTATTATGTCTGTGTTTTTCGAAGTTATTACTATTATTTTGTTTATTATTTTTAGAGAATTTTTTATGTCTAATATCTATAGTTCTATTTTCATCTAATAACCTTAATTGGGTATGCTTTCTAATTAAATCGCTAAGCGATCCTTCCTGGTGTATATGGGCTCGTATTTTCCCGTCGATTTTCTCTAATATTATATCTACTAAGTCCCTATCGACTATTTCTGGACTATAAATATATTGGCTTTTTATCGTCGTACAAATAAATTTCAATAAATTTAAATCTATTTTACAATTTTGTAATATATGAAATGATTCTCTTAAACTACTTACTTTAATAGTTCTAAAAAATTGTATATTTCCGCATATGACCTGTTTGGTTGAAGATGTTGTTTGAGCTTGGCTTTTGCATCCTCCCACGTTGCGTTTTCACCAAGCTCCTGTACGTAGTTTGCCGCTTCTCCGCAGATTTTTTCGTTTATAATTATCTCCATAGCGTATTTGTGGAGAGTTGAGTTCCCTCTGCAGTGAACTCAACTGTTCGAATGACTGCAAAAAAATGTTGGCCCTTGTAGAAAGGTTTTAAGCTTCTAAATTGGGCCAAAACATCTTTTGAACTTAAAGCAAGTAATTCATTTTGTTGCGCTTGCTGCTGGTGGCCCTGAACTAGTTGTTCTGCTGCTTGCTGTTGATGTTGTAGCAACAGTTGCTCCTGTTGTTGAATCTGTTGTTGCTGCTGTAGCAGGAGTTGCTCTTGTTTTAGCACAACAGCTTCCAGCTGAATTGCTCTTTTATTCAATTCTTCTGTCATTTCGACCTCTTGAAAATTTCTGTTATGATCAAAACTGGTTTGTCTTTTTGTCATAAAATATGTTTTTATTTTAATTTTATGTTAATTTGTATATATTGAATTTAGAGTTATTTTTTCACTTATTTCAAGGGGCATAAATAACAGTTATTCTAAATTTTTTTAGGAGAAAAAAAATGTGTTATAAAATGTTTACGTTAATTTTGAGAATACAAAATTGAAATCTGCAGTAATTTTTATTTGTTGAGTTTTAAGTGTCTGCTTATTGCATTAATTTAATGTTCACTTATTTATTAATTTAGTTTTCACTTATTTATTAATTTAATGTTCACTTTATTTCTTAATTAAATTTTCAATTTATTTAAGTTTATTAAAATTGTACGTATTTCTTTTTTTTAATAATTCTTCGAAATTATTTTCACTCCGACTGCGCCAGTTATATGTTTAAAGTAGTATCTTTATTGAATGTGGTCTTAAGACTAACTTACTTGCTAATAACAGACTTACAATCTAGCTTATTTAAATAAGAGTTCAAATCATTTGAGGAGAGCATTAGGTCACAGGCAAAAAGACAGATATCCAATTTTCGGTGTATTTTGACACCTGCATCGCAGTTTGTGGGAACCACTTATCAACTGCGATAAGACACCATTATACATTGTAGTGTGGGGAACTATTTTGTCTGAGACGTAACTCGCACACAATTTTTAAAAATATATATCGGTTAATTCCTGTTCTCTGAAAAATAAAAACAGTATGAAGACACATTTAATATTTTATTTTATCATAGTTAAGCAAAATAAAAAAACTATTTATAATGCCACATATGCACCCAGAAAAAAATTCCCTCAAATCCCATTAAAATTGGTCAATAGGACAATTATTGATTTAATAGTATACAAAAAATAAAAATTTTCATATAAACTCAATGGCAATGTCATGATATTTTCTTGTATTTAATGGTATTTTCCGATTAAAATAATAATTTATCCTATTGAATATTTTTTAATAGTAAAAAACTATTATTTATATAGTATTTTTTTCTGGGTGTGGTCACATATTTTTATTATATTTCAAACAGAAATTTGTATTGAATTCATTCATTATTTCATTAATATTTATATATTTATTTCGCATTTTTACTTAATTAATGAATTTCCTATTGTTTGCACCATGTGATAAATTTTGACGTTTATTTATTTCTGCATGTATCCATAATTGTTGGCAAAAAAACTGCTAACGGAACTGCTGATAGACATGAGGTTGCCGTTTGTCATTTATTTTGTTGATACAATAACGTAGTCAGTTTCCGTAACAAATGCACATACAAATTTTGGCAGAATGCAAAATGCAATCATGATTTGTCTAGTAGGGTATTAATGTGTTATTACTTTAATTTCGTATTATTTTTTAATTACATTCAAACAAATCTTTTCTATCCGTGTATCTATATATATAGATACACGGATATTAAATGTTTCATTGAGAATTAAGATATAATTAAATAATTAATTAATGTTTAACATCAACAAAAAATTTATTTCGATCGGCACGTTTTTTAATAGAAATTTATTAATTATTTAGTAAGATCAATACAATTTTTTTACATTGATAATATTTCTAATTGGTTTTAATATATTTAGGCCATTTTTATATTTGGGCCATTTATTTAAAATCTCTGAATATCGGTTCTGGAATTTGCAGAATCCTCAATGTTTACATCGCTTCCAATATTCTGCGATCTCATCAACTGCTATAGAGGAATTTATTGATGCGATCAAGAATCACTCCACTTGGCGTTGCGAAAATATAAATACAAAGCAAAATTAAAAAACACAATAACATCCCAGAGTTACATACATCCCAGAGTTACATACATCCCAGAGTTACATACATCCCAGAGTTACATACATCCCAGAGTTATATTTAAAAAAATATATTAATCAACAACAACTCAAGAAACATTTATAAGGACCCTACGGCACACACGGAGTCACAATACCGTCATTGACGTCATGTTTACGGAGCATTGAGCAAGTATCTGTCGTAGCATATACGATTACGCACCTTTAACGTCAAATCGGACGAGTCCGTTAGTATTACGTTTTGCTCCGTATGATTGCCGTTTTGTTGTAGTCGTTTACGGTACCGATGAAACGGAGTACTCCGTAATGTTTTCGTTAAAACGGAGTTTTCCAGTCTCTCCAACTCAACGGCACCGTTCGGAGGATCGCAGTTGGTGGTATATAAATAAAATACGCTTTTATTCAAAACATCTTTACAGGATGTACATACTGTTACGAAAAGAGGTAATTTGCTCCACTTTGCAAGCAATCAACAATAATAAAGGAGACGCAAGACAATTCAGCGCACTAAGCAATGTGTTGGAAAGAGACGGAAGATCATTCAGCGCACTAAGCAATGTGTTAGAAATAGACGAAAGATCATTCAGCGTACTAGCAATGTGCGAGAAAGAGATGAAAGATCAGCACATAAAAAAACAGGAGTTCGAATGAGATGCCAATAGCATGATCATTCACGAAACGAGTAGAAGTGTTGTATGTTAAAAGTCCTTCTACTAGGACTTTAACTTGATCCTATTTATACTTACTGAGTCCTTTTTACTTTCTTTATATTATTTAAAGCAACCGGGTCTTTTTTACTTTAAGACACTTTATTTCGCTTTAAAAGTTGGTTACACTTATACTTAACATTTATTTGTAGACACTTCAGCTTATCGAAAACAATTGATTCTTAGTCTATACTTAACTTCTACATAACACCTCGTATTCTTATAATTTCACAATAAATTGAGTAATTTCATCATGCTAAAATAACTTAGTCAGCGTATTTATAATTTCACAATAAATTGAGTACTTTCATCATTCTAAAATAACTAAGTCAGCATTTATTTGTGTGATCTGAGTGACCTATTTAACGTGGGCGTGTATACCTGTGCTATGTTAAGCACGCTGTAAGTTCCACGATTATGATACACAACAGTGGATCATATGTAAGCTGTGAACTCTACGATTATGATACACAACATGCCTCCCCCCTTATTGAAAGAAAAAAAAAAATATTATTAAGAAGAATAATAGGTTTTTTTTCTTTTGTATTATTTTAATTATTTCTGAAGAGAAAATTATTATTAAAAAGAATAATAGTTTTTTCTTTTTACATTGTTTTATGTGGTATAAATTACGTTAAGTTCTATTAGTTATGAAGTTATGATCTTTACTTATATAATGTTTAATGGATATTAGTAAATTAAGGATTGTAATTTCCAGTTATATATAATAAAAAACTGGTCCCGATGTTTTCGTTGCTGACTGCTGCTGTTCTGCGGTAGTTCGATGCGTTGTTGTTGTTTCTGACGTTTTGGCTTCTATTTCATGTGACTTCGTTCGTTGACTTGCTATGGGTGTTGTGGTGTTTGGTTTCTGCGTTGTTGATTTCCGCAATGACCCGATTTTTTCGAGTGGCGATTTCTTGCTGGGAAACGTATTTGACACCATTTCAAGGTTTTCCTTAGCCGCTTCTACATCTATTGTTGCTATTGGTGATTTATTTATAATAAATTCATCGGCTTTTATTGTTGCTTTATTTTTAATTGTCGAGTAGTAATGTATGTATAATACATATGCTGCTATTATTATTATTATTAATATCAGCATTAATATGCCGTAAGACATACCGGTTTTCGTTATTTCATTTTGACGATTAAGTAATTCTTTGCGTTCCTGGTTATCAATTGATTGTAGTAACATTTCGTCGAAATCACGATGCCCATCTCTTAATGCTGCTCTTATTTTGCTGTGATCTGACACCAATATCGGTAACGATGTTTGTGATATATTTGAATATGATAATGATGACCAATTGCCTTGTAAATTTTCTATCATAACCGTATGTTCTTCCTTCTTGTATGTTATATTCCTAATGCTTTGATGTGTAAACTCATATGACAGTATCATTTCTTTGTTGTGTATGTTGCAAGCTTCATTTATGGACATCCAACCCAGGCCGGATAGTGTCAATGTGGCTATATTTGACCCACAAACTGCTTCGAAGAAGGCTGATGTATTGAATTTATACAACCATGTGTTTGGTGTTCATAGTTTAACTACTAGGCCAGAACTCCTTTTTATTGCAACATGTTCACAGGTATCTTTAATATCTGTTCTGTGTTGAATCAGCGCGACTTCACATAGTGTGTTGCTAGTTGTTAGCATGGTTCCTGGACGTTTGCATAGTGTAATTTCTTTGTTGGCTAACCAAAATGCATTTGCTGTGATCTTCATTCGTTAGACCTATGTATTTGCTCCGGTCTTCTGCTTCTGATATGTAGTCATATGTTGTTTTAACCAATGCATCCCATTCTTCATTAATATTTGTGGGTATTGGGTAAATTCTATATAATGTGAACAACAAATCATCTGGTAGTGGTGTCTTGATGACTATTATTAGGCCGTCTGTGTCTGGGAAAACTCGTACTGTTGATGCACGGTGCATTTCGAATGATTTTTCTATGAACCACTTCGCCTTTCCTCTTAACGTGAGGCTAGTCAGCATTTCATCTAATTCGCTCTGGTCTATAATTGTCCCTTGTATAGATCATCTATGATTGCCATTTCCATCAGCTGCTGTCCTTGAATTTCGATTAGGTTTGCATTAATTGTTGAGTGATCTCTTTTGTCGGTTACTCTTTATTGTGCGCTTAATTATTTCTTCATTTTTCTGTAGTGTGGCTATTATTGCCGTGGTCTCCCGTGTTGCTGCTATACATGATCTTTTTATGCTGGGTCCGTTTAAATTGGTGCTCATTTGTTCGCACATTGTGTTTGCCGTGATTATGTATTTGTTGTCAGCTCCAGGAAATCGTTCAATTGTAGCGGTTTAAACTTGGCTACTATCGTCCATTCATCATTGTAGAACAAAGCATCAGTTGTCTTCTCAAAGAATAATCTTGTATCATTAATTGATGTCTGTGTGATGTTGACTGCTTCATTGGCTGCCAGCATCAGGACCAGTGTGACAATTTTAATCATTATATTGATTTCGCTCTTTATTGCCTATCGTAAAGAGAAAGAGAATAAATTCCATTTTTTTTTTACATATTTAATGGAATCCTTGATCATATCATATAGTTTTCTTATTAATATTTCTTATTTCACCTTAATACATCCTGTTAAGGCTATGGCCATAATTATACCTTAATTAGTTGTAATAGTTAATTTACTTATGTGTCAACATGTACTGTATGATATATGTTTGGATATGTTTCTGCATTTTTGCAATACAAATTGTTTTATTTAGAGTCCCAGTAGTACATGGTTAAATGCTAGTCATATTCAACAATACTTAGCTATTTACTCATGCATTAACTAATTTTTTTTTTAAGTATTAAGAAAAAGGCGCGCGCGACTTCTTAGCATTACATAAATGTATTTGCTATATTAAGTTGTTAAATATTTGATTTTGTACATCTCAATTGTACTTATTTATTTTCATTACCGTGTAATGATGAATTTAAAACGTTTGTTAGTTTGTTAGTTTGCTATATTAATGCATATCTGCATTAATATATTTAGTATCATGAATGAAAATTGTGTTAATGATACAAAATATTACGCAGTTTTGTCGCTGCACTACCGTATCTCGTTTCAGTTCCAGAACGTTAGTGGCTTCTGCCTGTAAAGTGCTGAAGTGTATTTAATCGGTTGGCATATGAATATTCAAGCCTTCTATATTAATATGAGCTGGGAGCATTGCGCTCTATGCGCAATGAACTTGTTTGTTTAAAATGCCATTGAGGTAGGTACTGACCTATCGCAATTTTAATGACAACGTAATTCTTATATCTTGCAAATTCGTACCTCAAATAATAATTTGATTTTGTTATTTGTTTATATTCAATGCTTGTCATCTTCAATTAATACATAGCTATTTTCTCTGCGATTTGTATTTTGGCAATATTACATGACATTTTTTGGATTTTATAAATTATTTAAAATTAATTTATTTAATATCTTCATTTAAAAAAAAAATTATAGTTTTTCTCTATTCTTTATTTATTTTGTAGTTTCAATTCAATTTCAATATGTAATACTTAGCTATTCTGTCCTGCACTAACTATTTGACTTTATTTCAATGATGTTAAAAATTATTGAATCTTGTTTCAGACAGTGTTTATTTAATTCTACATAACTATTCTGTTGTATGCTTTTAACAAATTATTATGACATTTTTTCCCTTTACCCTTGATACAAATCTCAGTTGTTACAGGGCTTATTATTGAAAGTACCCAGACTGGTGAAAATTTATTTTTCCTATTTTGATTTTTTAGTAAAATTTTATCGCCTACTTTGAATATTATTGGGTGTACTGAGCTATCATAACTTTGCTTAGATTTTTCTTTGGCTCTGGCTTGATTTTGTCACACAATTTCGTGTGTGCGTTGAATTTGGTATTTTAATAGCTTGTTGCTATCATCGGTATTATATACTGGTGAGCATTTGCGTTTAAGATTGGTTGGCATTTCAAAATCGTAACCGTATAAAGTACGGAAAGGCGTTTGCCCGGTGGACATATGCATTGTATTATTGTGTACATGCATTGCTGTATTTAACCACTGGTCCCAGTTTGATCCATCCTCTTTCTCAAAACTTCGTAAATACTCTGCTAATGGTCGGTGGCTTCGTTCCAAAGAGCTGTTGGCCTGTGGATGATATGGCGTAATATGTAACTTTTTAATTCCTAACAATTTAGACGTGTCCGAAAATACTTTTGAAACAAAATTCGAACCATTGTCGGTTATCAATACTTTTGGTATGTTATGTCTTGTAATAATTTCGTCGTAAAATGCTTTTGCTACAGTGCTTGCTTCTGCGTCTGGGATAGCTACGCAGCACATATATTTTGAAAAATCATCTTGAAAAGTTAATATATATTTATTTCCAGATATAGTTTCCGGTAAAATACCTACAAGATCCATGTATACTTTATCGAATGGTCGTACAGGCGAATCAGTTAAAACCATTGGTATTTTAGTAAGCCTAGAACTTTTATTTACTTGGCATTTTTTACAATTCTTAACGTAATCTTTTATTTGTTTCTGCATACCTTTCCACTTAAATTGTTTTCTGATTCTAAAATATGCTTTCACTGCGCCTTGGTGACCCCCTAATGCTGAGTCATGAAAGTCTTTTATAACAGTTTTAATTTCCTCTGGGTCTGTTAATAGTAGACTTAAGTTTAATTCGTTCTTGGTGTCTGTTGTTATTTCATCCAGTACTGACGTGCTCACTTGTTTTTTGGTTTTTGAAATTTGATTATCTAATTTATTCTGTGTGGTCTTAGACCGTGTTTGGACCGCAGAAATATCTGGTTCTGGATGTGGAATTCTACTTAAAGCATCTGCGTTCAAATTCTGTTTACCTGGTTTGTAAGATATTTCGTAATCATATTCTGATAATGTATGTAGCCGCGGTAGCTCAGTGGTTAGTGCGTTGGACTGCGAGCCGAAAGGTCCCCAGTTCAAGCCTGGACTGGGGCTAACAACATCTTTTCATAGAAACATTTTTCTATACCGCGCTACCTCTCGTCAGTAAATGGCAAACCTACGAGAGTAAAACCATTGCCTATGAAAAAGCTCTCACCCGCCGTTCGGATTCGGCAATAAACTGTAGGTCCCACCACTTTGAGTACAAATATAACACGCACAGCTCAAAATGGTGAGAGAGCTCGGCCGAAGTTCTATACAGGACTGTAGCGTCAAACTATTATATTATTATATTATTATTCTGATAATTTATGCCTGAAACGGGCTAACCTTGATGTCTGATCTTTGAGATTTGCTGTGCTACGTAATGGTTGATGATCTGTATAAATTTGAAAATGTTGTCCTGGAAGATAAGCTCTAAAATTTTTCGTTGCCCAGACTATAGCTAAAAATTCCTCTTCAATGGTGGAGTAATTTTTTTCTGCTCCATTTAATGCCCTACTAGCAAATGCTATTGGTCGGTCGCTCCCTACTTTGCCTTGTGACAGTACCGCACCTATTGCTTCGTCAAATGCATCTGTTGTAAGTAAAAAAGGGTTTGTAAAATCTGGATATGCGAGAATGGGTTGTGAAATTATTGATTCTTTTAGTTTAATAAATGAATTTTGACAATCGTCGGTCCAAGTGAATTTAACATCCTTTCTAAGTAACTTATTAATTGGTAATGATAATATTGCCATATTGTTTATAAATTTTCTGTAATAATTAATTAATCCCAAAAACGCTTGTACTTCTTTTTTATTTCTTGGTACCGGAATATTTTTCACGCATTCAACCTTTGAGGGGTCTGGCAGAGCACCTAGTTCCGAACATTTATGTCCTTCGCGACGCAAAAACTGACATTTTGTTGGTATTTAATTTTAGATTGTGTTCCCTTAATTTCTGCAATACTCTACTCAACCTAAGCTCATGTTCAGCTATATTCTTTCCGTACACCACTATATCATCAAGATAAACAAAGCAATCGATACCCTGTAAACCTGTTAATATGTGATTCATTATTCTTTGGAAAGTGGCTGGAGCCCCTGTTAAACCAAAAGGCATTCTGTTAAACTCGAAATGACCTAGACCTGTACTAAAAGCTGTTTTTTCCTTATCCCCTTCTTCAACTAGTATCTGATGATAACCACTTGCCAAGTCTTAAGTTGAAAAATAGCGACTGTGACCTAATTGGTCTAATATTTCGTCTATTCGAGGAATCGGAAATAATTGTTTTATTGTCACATCGTTCAATTTACGGAAATCTATAACTAGCCTCCACTTTTTGTTACCGTCCTTACCGCTCTTCTTAGGAACTAGCAACATCGGTGAATTCCAGGGTGATATGCTTGGCGATATAATGCCGTCATCCAACATTTTATTAACCTGTCTGTTGATTTCATCTCTATGTGTGTGTGGCAATTTGAATTGCTTTTGATTGATTGGTGGTAGGTTCCACTGTGTTATTATTTCATGTTTAAGCACTGGTGTGTATGTTAATTCATCGCCCTCTAAATGAAAAACATCATGATACGAAATACACAGATTTTGTAAAGATGTTATTTCGTCTTTATTCAAGGTTCCATCAATTTTTATTTCCTCTAATAATTTGTTAATTCTGTTCGTAATGTTTCCTGAATTTATGCTATTTATTGTAGAATTGTTGGTATCCGATTCCTTATACTGATTGAAATTCGAGAATTTTGGTTTAAAAGTACTGTCTATTATAAATTCTTTTTCTGTAGCATTTAATACGGACACATAAACTCTATTTTTGCTAACATTCGATATGCTTTCGCCCAAATATACTCCTGGACAAATTTCTTGTTTATGTATTAAGACGATTGGAATTTTTGTTTTTAAACGTAATGATACTATCTTTGCGGTTCTAGGTTCTACTTTTAATTCCTAATTTAGACAAATATTTTCCATGTCTGCCCGTGTCCTCATGGGTAGTTGTATAGTATTGTTTTTATCTTTATCATAAAATATTAACTTCTTATCTATGGCATTTATTATGGACCTATTCCATATATTATCTCGTCCTATTACTTTTAATTCCTGATTTAGAAAAATATTTTCCATGTCTACCCGTGTCCTCATGGGTAGTTGTATAGTATTGTTTTTATCTTTATCATAAAATATTAACTTCTTATCTATGGCATTTATTATGGACCTATTCCATATATTATCTCGTCCTATTATTCCATCAGCGGGTATTCCTTGTTCAAGTGCCACTACATGCATCTTTAAACAGAACCACTCTATACTGTTGTGCTGAATATTTATTGTCCCTAAAGTCCTTACGCATCCCCCAAAAGCACCACTAAAGTCCTTCTGAGTATTTTTATCAAAACCCGGAAGTCGTATCACCGACCCCTCCTTTAATATACTAGCATCTGCTCCCGAATCTACCAGTAAATTGAGTTTTCCATTTTTAGCATCCTCACAAGGTACTTCGATGAAAACATCACTTACATTAGGTAGTTTGAAACAGTCACCCTGCCTACTGCATATTATACGATTCTTTCTTTTACTAAACTCACTCATATGACATCTAATCTTCTTATCATATTCTATTACGAAATTCTCAAAACTTTTTGATATTCTTGATAATATGTTTTTTACTTTATACCCTACTGCTTCCTCTCCAAAGGTTCCCTTATACTTTTCATATTCTGCTAATTTTATTATTTTGTTCCCCAGTGTAATCGACACAATACCTATAAAGTGTATGATATAAACTAATGTTCCTACTACTGCATTACAAACCAAACACGGTGGCTCAACATATGTATCAACGGTCACTCCCGACGTTTGATGAACAATATGTTCACCCATTTTTTCCTCTTTCAACTTCTCCTTACAGACCAAGCACGGTGGCTCAACATATGTATCAACGGTCACTCTCGACGTTTGATGAACGATATTTTCCCCCACGATTTTTTGGTTGTTATTTGAAGCTGCGGTATCAAATGTGATCACAGGCTCCTTTGGTGTATGATCCACTATTTCTACCTTTGACCTAACTTTACTAATGTTAACGGGACCCCAGCTTATTGGCCTTGACTGGGCCCGTGGTAGTTTCCCTATTGTGAGCATTACTACCGTTTGGCACAACATTTTTCTTGGCGTGGCAATCCGCTATCATATGGCCGACTTGACCACACCCATAATATGCCCTATTATTTCTGTATGTTCTATTAGGTTCGTTATTGTTATTACTGTTGTTATTTCTAAAGGGATTATTATTTCTATTATTTTCATTACCATTATTAATATTATTATTTCTATTATTACGAGTAATGCTGTCTTGCGGATTCTGATTTTGCTGCTGTTGGTGTTGATAGCCGTTATTCTGAAGTCCTCTATAACCCCCTTGGTACTGCTGATTCTGAAATGGTTGTTGTTGGTTCTCCTGGCGTTCTTCCAGTCTATTTGATCCACATGATTCATGTCCGTATTTCTCGCATTCTCTGCAAAATGGTGTATTTTTTCACAAATAACAGTCATCCCTTGTGTGTCCTGGTCTTGTGCAAAATGAACAGACTGACCCCTTTTTCATGGCACCCCCTGTATTCCCATTATTTCTATTTTGTTGACTTTTACCCCTATCTTGTCGTGAATTTCTAAAATCAGTTTCTTGACTATTTTTACTAACTGAGGTTCCATTCGGTCTTTTTTCAAAACTATACAGTTCCTCCGGTAATCTCGGCCCCCTCAGTATTGTGGCCTCTGCCCTTAACGCTTCGTCTAATAAATCATTTAAATTATCTGCCTTGCTACTCAACAGTAGTATCTTTACAGTCGGGTCACTCACTCCCACTTTAAATGCTGTTAGCACAGAATTTAAAAGTTCCGTGTTAAAAATATCCGTTGGCAGGTTTTTCTTTTTATACATTGTATCGGCTATGTCGTTTGCGTTCGACTGCAATACTTCTAAACGCCTTGCAAACGCCCTTAAACTTTCCCCTCCACCTTGATATGCCTGTCTTATGTTGTATTGAACTGAATCTAATGTAGCCACCTTTAAATATGTGCTTTTAAGTAATTCAAACAACTCATCTAAATCATCTATTTTCTTGGTCCTCACTAATTCGTATGCATCTCCATCAAGACGCAGTTTAATACAAATCATGAATTCCTCCTGATTTTCTTCAGTTATTTTAAGGTTTGCTGCCTTACAACCGTCTATAAATCTAAGAAGCTCCATTTTTAGGAACGGTGAATCTTCGCCTTTGAACACCGGGACCAGATTTCGTACGCATTTCGAAATATCGTCTGTAGGCATTTCAATTATTGTAATATCTGTTGTTATGCTTTCTAAATTTTCTTCTATTCTTAAAGATTCTTTATGGTATAACGATGTTTCGTGTGCTAAGTTTACTTCCGCCTCTAAGAATCTGATTTTCGAATCCAATTCCCTTACTTTGTTATTTGCCTCTTCGATTGATTCGAATTCTAACCTTGGTTGTTGACGTTGTGCCCTAGCTACTGATTCATCAGAAATATCTTTATCTTTCAACAATGCTCTTAATTTTTCGTTTTCCGCCTCTATATCGCAGGCGTGGTCTAAAAACTCCTGTTTTTCTGCTAATTTATCGTTTATTTTTTTAGTTAATGCTGCAAATTCGCCTTTCCAGCCTTCTATCTCTTTTATTTTATTTATTTTTTTATTTATTTATATATTAATTCTTCGAACACGACATCTACTCCTTCTACTTTAGAAAAAACCTTTGTGTTATTAACTTTATTTTTGATTAATTGTAAATGTTCTTTATTATTTACTTCGAGGCTAATTTGAGCCCACAATTTATCCGTAAACCTGTCCAATTGCCCTAGTATGTTTCCGTATGCTAAATGTAATTGTTCCAATTCCGCCATATATTTATCAACGACAAAAAAATTACAATTTGTTTCTTAGAACACTCCACAGTTCACGTGGCTCCACAATGTTAAAAAAAAATATTGTAAATTTTTTAAATTTTAAATCTGTTGACTAAAATCAGATATTGTAAAATTTTTAATTAAATTGACCAGGTTATAAAAATAATAAAAAAAAATATTTAAAATTTTCAAAATCTTTAAAATGTTATTTTATTCTCATTAAATTTTTAAATGAAAATGATATTTTTAAATTAAAAAAAAAAAAAATCAAAAATTCCGTTTCATATTAATTTTAGAAAAAAATTTATTTACTTATCTGAGTTTAATATTAAATAAATTTCCTATTTTCTTTTTATTTCGTTTGTTATTTAATCTTTATTTATTTAATTTTCATTTGTATATTTATTTATTCAATTTGTATTTATTACTTTATTAAACACTGTAATAATTGTTTAAATTTTCTGCTGTTACTCACGTATTTATTTTGTAATTTTTAGTCCTTTTCTTCCTTCTTTCGTCCTTCTTCTTTCGGTCCCTGAGAGCGTTCTTTGAGAAACCGGCTGCGCCAAAATGTTGTATGTTAAAAGTCCTTCTACTACACGGAAAATCAACTGGTTCATAATATTAACGAATACTGTTCATAGAGGCAAATGCATACGTTTTAATGCAAGATACATTGTGGCAACGTACATTGTCTTGTACACTTGTTTGTGAATTTAATGATCAGTTCATTTCCAATAAGAATCTGCGTTCATAATACGCACAAATAAATTTAATGAATTTTTTCATACTTCAATGAAATATATTCATTGCAATACTGCAGTAGACATTTTTCATGTTCGTTTTTCGTGTTCGTTTCTAGTAGCGTTAACTGCGCTCTGCTCTTCAAAAACTTGTACAGCTACAAAAAACATTTATTTAATTCGCACAAAGCTGCGATAAATTGAGAATTAATACTTTTATTTTTATGTATATATTAATTGAATTTACATTCAAATAATAAAATGAAAAAATTAAAACAAAATTTTCTGAATTCATAATTCATTTTGCGTTTTTGATCTCGTTTATTAGAGTATGCATTCGATTCATAGCGACAATAAACTCTCGCATTCAATATAGCTAATGAAATATTCATTGTGAATATGAATATTTGTCATTCTGTTTAATGATCCATACATTGTAATTCAATGAATTTGTACATTTAAGTATTACCGGAGATTCGTTATTACAATGAACAGTTACATTGGACCAATTTTAACGAAATATTCTTTGTGATAATGTACTTTTTCATTGTAGATATGTACTTTTTTGGTTCAGTGTAGGAATTTAACTTGATCCTATTTATACTTACTGAGTCCTTTTTACTTTCTTTATATTATTTAAAACAACCGGGTCTTTTTTACTTTAAGACACTTTATTTCGCTTTAAAAGTTGGTTACACTTATACTTAACATTTATTTGTAGACACTTCAGCTTATCGAAAACAATTGATTTTTAGTCTATACTTAACTTATACATAACACCTCGTATTCCTATAATTTCACAATAAATTGAGTAATTTCATCATGCTAAAATAACTTAGTCAGCGTATTTATAATTTCACAATAAATTGAGTACTTTCATCATTCTAAAAAACTAAGTCAGCATTTATTTGAGTGATCTGAGTGACCTATTTAACGTGGGCGTGTATACCTGTGCTATGTTAAGCGGTGTGCGCCAAGACAATTAAATGCTGTTTTTGTTTAACATGCATAATGCTTAACCCTAAAAGTATGCCATAAAGAAAAATATACTGGTTATGTTATATTGTGGATCATAAGCACGCTGTAAGTTCCACGATTATGATACACAACAGTGGATCATATGTAAGCTGTGAACTCTACGATTATGATACACAACAGAAGGTTCTCGAAACAAGTCGAAGCTTGTCGAAACGTGTCGAACTGATGGCTGCAGTATATGAGGCCGACGCATCTGAGGCACAGCACTTCAGTAGTGATTGTAAAGTGGTCGAGTGCATTTCGTATGATAAATGTCAAGTTAATTTGTGGACATGCAGCAGTTGTTAAAATTTGTTATTAGTAAAGTTGTTTATTAAAGTGAATTAATAAAGTTAATTGTTATAATTTAAACCAAACATAAGAGTATTTTTATTTTTTACACAATCCAGAGATACGAACTTGTAGAACAGTTTTCCGTAGACTGAATTTTCGTAACATTGGGGTCAGAAGTGGGATTGTGATACAAAATGGTTAAATTTAATCAACTTAAAGTCTACCAACTAAAGAAGAAGCTGGCGTCTCGTAATCTTGCAACTGCTGGAACGAAAGTAGAGCTTCAGAAACGCCTAATGAAAGAATTTGAGGCGAAGACATTAATCTCGGAAAGCACGATATTGAAGTGGAAGCTGTAGCACCGTCAACAAAAATTCTGGACACAGAAGAAACAGTACAGTCCCAAGGACTTGATATG
Organism: Dryomyza anilis; assembly: GCA_951804985.1. Lineage (NCBI taxonomy): Eukaryota > Metazoa > Arthropoda > Insecta > Diptera > Dryomyzidae > Dryomyza > Dryomyza anilis. The sequence continues at coordinate 48,467,831 of OX638132.1, forward strand.
AGCCAGTTAATCGCAGTTGTGCAGCGGCAGTTTCAGAAAAAGGAAGAAAACTCCATTAAAATAGAGCAGAAACTTCAGGAAAATTCTGAACAGCTTCAAGAACATTCGAAGCAGCTTCTAGAAGTTTCTAATACACTTAAAAGAAAAGTAAATAAGCTTGAAGCGTATATGGATGACGTTCTTGATAAAATGCAAAAATTGGAAAATGGTTTCGAAAAAAGCTACAGAAAATACAAGAATATGTCAGTTTAGCATTTTTAAGCTGCAATTTGAGACCACGGCTGTAAGTAATCGAAGGAACAATGAAGACATGGTAGCTGCGCTTATTGTGGCCCTGAAAGGAAGCACAGCTGAAGTTTTGCTAACAGTTCCGAAAAGTGACATTAACAGTTATTCAGCGGTCATGGGTGCACTGAAACGAAAATATGGCAGTGACCACATGACACCGATTTATAGAATACAGCTGAAGTTCCGAAGGTAAAATAATGGCGAATCGTTGCAGGAATATGCTACGGATGTCGAGAAACTTGCAAATTTGTCGTATTCCGATTCAGCGTATGATTTCTTGGAAATGTGCAAGATAAATGCGTCCGTTGATGGTATACGTGATCCTGAGACAAAACGGGCAGCAATGACCATGCCGAAGGTGACATTTAAGGAAACGGTCACCACAGCGCTTACGCAGGAGATAGCGTCTACATTGTGCCGACCAGCGATGGAAAAACGTGTACTAGATAAAGAGAGAGAAAATGTATATCAAGGAGTAACTAGAGCGTCCAAAGCCAGCGTTAAATCCGAATATTATGCTGCCAACGGAAACACACAATTGAAAGGTAAATGCTACAATTGCGGAAAATATGGGCATGTGGCACGCGACTGTCTTGAAAAACGTAAATGTGTAATTGTGCAACCACCTAAGGGATACAGACCAGGTGAGCTATCTGAAGATACCCAAAAAAACACCAGGGGACATCGTGGAAATTCAGGCACTGTGTTGGCGCGAGCTTGTAAAATGGAATCCAGAGATTGCCCAAGAGAAGAAGGAAAGACAAACATAATTAACGTTCGTTCGTTAAATGTCATGCTAGATGATCAATGGAGTATAGCGAAATGATCAAAAGAAGGACCCTGACATCGCAAAAATTAGGACGTTCAAGGAACAACAAAGAAAGCCATTATGGATAGAGTTAGCATCCAACAGTCCAATAAGCAGGGCGCAGTGGCAAAGCCTGAAGCTACAAAATGGTTGTTTGTACCGAGTATGGTAACATGAAAATGGCAGATCTGCACGAAATTTGATTGAGGTTCCCAATTGTTGTTCCCAAGTCCCGAACAGTTTTAGGTCCACTCCACTGTGCAACCAATCAACCATAATAAATGAGACGCAAGACAATTCAGCGCACTAAGCAATGTGTTAGAAAGAGACGGAAGATCATTCAGCGCACTAAGCAATGTGTTAGAAAGAGACGGAAGATAATTCAGCGTACTGAGCAATGTGCGAGAAAGAGATGGAATGCCAGCACATTAAAACACATGAGTGCGAATGAGATGTCATAGCATGCGTCATTCACGAAACGAGTAAAAGGTTCTCGAAACAAGTCGAAGCTTGTCGAAACGTGTCGAACTGATGGCTGCAGTATAAAAGGCCGACTCATCTGAGGCACAGCACTTCAGTAGTGATTGTAAAGTGGTCGAGTGCATCTCGTGTGATAAATGTTAAGTTAAATTGTGGACATGCAGCAGTTGTTAGAATTTGTTATTAGTAAAGTTGTTTATTAAAGTGAATTAATAAAGTTAATTGTTATAATTTAAACCAAACATAATAGTGTTTTTATTTTGTACACAATCCAGAGATACGAACTTGTAGAACAGTTTTCCGTAGACAGAATTTTAGTAACTATATATTATAAAACCAAATCATTTTTCGAATAATTTATACATTCAGAAAAAAACCCCCATTAAAATTTGTCAATAGGACAGTTATGTATTTAATAGTATATAATAAATATTCCTCCTGAAAATGAGTTATGTTTGCGGAAAACTTGCAATGAAAAATTGTCTTGGCTTGTTTGCTTATAATACCTCCATCACTAAACATTGCACCATATAAAGAGACTCATTCAAGCTCTATGTCAACCAGAGCTCGGGTGGAACCGGAACTGGAAACGGAACCGTTTCATTTTTATAGAACCGGAACTGGAACCGTTTTTTTCATTTTTTATGGAATCGGAACTGTGGAACTGGAACAGAAAACGAGAACCTCAGTTCCGGTTCTCCATTACTAAATTAATTACATCAGAAAATAATATATCAAAAAATTAATAATTGAATCATTTTACACAATGAATTTGGAAACAAAAACAAATATTATTTATATTATGTGGACAATGCCATTTTAAAAAATGTTGGGCTTTGCTTATTTTCTTTACTCATATTGATTGTCATCAAAAATCTGTTTTGTATTTTTGACAAATATTTCATTTACTTATTTCTCAAAAGATATATATTATAATTTGTTGTAACGTTAAAGTTGTAAAGTTAGAGTTGATTTATTTTACATTTATTTCTTTTACAATTTAATTAATCAAAAGACACTTTTTTATTTTTAGAGTTGATAAGACATTTTTATTAATTTTAGAGTTGAAAAGACACTTTTACTATTTTAGTACCTCCACTTGAGGTTGGTTAAACTACAATCTTTTAAATTGCAACGAAAGGTATTAACAATACCTTTCACTCAATTTTGGTGTACGTGACTTTTGAAGAAAGTCCGACTTACAGTTTTTGGCTGACACCAATTGCGAAATATCAGAATTGTTGGCAATTGCTGCTTTGCTTATTTTAACATAGACCCAAAATTATGCAATGGAAAATTGTATTGCAAGAGGTGTGGTCTAAGTAAAGCTTAACGCTTTGCCAAATTATTGCCAGCTTCTGTTAACTGTGCAAGCTAACCTGAAAGAGGTGTGGTCTAAGCAAAGCTTTAGCGTTTGCCAAATTATTATCATTGTTGCCAACGTGAAGCGTTGAACATGTTGCTGTACAACATGAGTACAACATGATATAAAACATGATGCGCTCAACATATGTACAGCAACATCCAAAACTGAATGAATAGTGAAGAACCATAAAGAAAAGAAAAATGTATGCGCTAATTCACAGCATTCCTCCCCCTTTATGGAAAAAAAAATATTATTAAATTATTAGGATTAATGATAATTTTTTAAAAATGTCTTAAATATATTGTTGAAAATATAGAAATGATGTTTTCTTAGAGTTAATATTAAGATTAATAATATAGTAAAAGAATATGCTTATTTTAACATGGTGATATAATATGGTATTTTTTTTTTAAAGTTATCTATAAAAATATGTTTGAAGAATTAAATGGGTTTCAATACTAATAATGATAATATATATATATATATATATATATATATATATATATATATATATATATATATATATATATATATATATATATATATATATATATATATATTTTTTTTTTTTTTTTTTTGATAGATTTCTCCTTTTTTAAATATATTTTTTCTTCTCTTTTTTTATATATATATTTTTTTTTTTTTTTTGTTTAATATCTTTTGTTTTATACTTGTGTAATATTTGTTCATACCTATAATGATAATATAACCGATTTAATATTTGTAATTGGATGATAATTATTATACATATATATATGTATATAGATAAACTTGTACAAATTATTTTGCTTATACGTGTTTTGCATGTGTATTGAGTGTGTGTGTTTGTTGGTATTTTAAAATGAATATATTGATTTTATATTTGGGTTAGAGAGGTGTAAATAATTACATGTGTGACTTTTGTATGCCCTACTGTTGGGCCAGAATTCTCCTCTTGCTCTTCTGTATGTTGGGTCGGATTTGCCTTGTTCATCTTCAATGTTTCGTTGTATGTAGTGTGTTGGATCTGTTGGGCTTCGATGGTTCTTGTGGAAATTGCTAATGGTGTTATCTCCAGTAGACGTCCTCATGTTGATACGCTGGACTCTTAGTCGGTGAAGAGAGTTTTGGTCCCGTTGACTTGGTTGACGATTCGTTCGAGATGAGTGTTCTTTTCTGCGATCTTGTCAAACATTTTGGTGCTTATGTCACTTTATGTAGCTTATAGATTTCTGAATTGTTGATATCAGAAAATCGTTACGGCATCGCTTTTTCTCTATGTGCGATGGACGACATAATAATTTGACTTTTTATATATATTTTCAAAATCAATGTTGAATATTGTTTTCTGCATCTTGTTTCTGGCAGTTGTAGTTTTATGATTAAAATTCAATCACTGCAATCTACTTGTGCTTAGTATAACAACAAGTTTGCTCCTAGTGCATCCTTCTACGTCTTCAAATATGCTGCCACTCTGCTTCATTTCTTCATTTTTCTTTACTTTATTTGAATCTGCTGTACCTCTGCTTCACTTCTTCTTCTTCTTGATAACACCCAGAGCTCCTTCCACATGTCTCCATTAAAGTCTCAAGACCCCAACGATTATCTATGCGTCTTCTGAGTATCAAGCGCTGTTGGTCATTCTAAATAACAATTTTTTGTTTTATTTTAAATTTACATAAAGATTTTACAAACAAGTAATTTAATTTTGTTTTTAAACTCTTCCAAATGTGGTACTAACTTATAGAAACTTAATATAATTTTCGTAAATTATATAATGGTTTATGTACATTCGTCACAAGAAAAAGATTGATCTTAAGATATTTAAATTACTTGAAATAAAGTATGGTACATTATTTGAACTATTACTATTTAGTGTGGTACTAGTTTATCTAAACTTAGTGTTATGTAAAGTACAGTTGTTTATGTATGCAATAACATTGAAATTAAATGTTGTTTGTAAGTGTATAACTTATTTGAAACACAGTTATTTAGTGTAGCACTAGCTTCAGTGTAATTTTAGTGTATTATGTCCTTAGAACAATTACTCGTCGTCTTACATGCGGAGGGACTCAATGCAGCGGACTCAATCCCCCTTCAATGCACAAAATTAAAAAAAAAAAAATTATTTCATATAATTTTTTATTTCATAATTTTTTTTTTTTATATATAAATACATATGTATATAGAATTTCTTGTACATTAAATATATTGTATATACATATATTTATTGTTTTAAATTTTCTCAAAAATTGTTGAATTAATTATATATGTATATATATATATATATATTTTTTTAATTTATTTAATTTCGAATACAAATTTGTATATCTCTTTTTAAAAGTTTAATATAAAATAAAATGTTAGATCAAAATTAAAATAAATTAGTTAAAAATATATATATTTTTTTTCCTTTTTTAAATTGTAATATCTCCTTTTTTTTCATATATATATATATATATATATATATATATATATATATATATATATATATATATATATATATATATATCTATATATATATATATATATATATATATATATATATATATATATATATATATATATATATATATTTTTTTAAATTAATAGTATTATTTTTTTTTTAAATTTTAATACCCCTTATTTTTTTTTTAAAGTTTAATATAAAATAAAATGTTATATATATATATATATATTTAAATTAATAGTATTATTTTTAATTTTAATACCCCTTATTTATCTTTTTAAAAGTTTAATATAAAATAAAATGTTAGATCAAAATTAAAATAAATTAGTTAAAAATATATATATATTTTTTCCATTTTTAAATTGTAATATCTCCTTTTTTCATATATATATATATATATATATATATATATATATATATATATATATATATATATATATATATATTTTTTTTTTTTTTTTTTAAATTAATAGTATTATTTTTTTTTTAATTTTAATACCCCTTATTTTTTTTCATATATTTTTTTCTTCGTTTTTTTTCTTCTTTTTTTTCTCTTTAATTAAAAATTGTTTCATATATATTATTTTTTTCATATACATTTTATCTCTTTTTTTTCTTGTTAATATAAATTTTTATCCCTCTTTTTTTTTAATTTTAATTCACCATTTTTTTTCATGTTTATTTTTTTTTTTCGTCTTATTATATTTTTTTTTTCATTCTTTTTTTTCTTTAAAATTTAAAAATTCATTTTTTTTTAAATAATATTTAATACCTTTATATATATTTTCTCCATTTTATTTATTTTACTAATATGTTTCCTCATTTTTTTCGATTCAAATATTAAAACTTTTTTTTTTGAATTTTAACTGCACTAAATATTTTAATGCATAAATCGCTTTTTTTAATTTTAAATTCTTTGCTTTTATTTATTACCTGTTTTTTTTACATTTTATTTATTCTACTAATATTTTTTTTTCCGTTCCTAAATATTTATATATCTCTCTTTTTTTAAATTTTAATACTAACTGATATTTTTCTTCTTCTTTAAGAAATTTAAATTATTATAAGTAAGTTCAAAATCCGGAGCCTCTTCCTGTAAAGATGAGAACGGAAATCTAGTGACAGATATCCAGAGCACACTGAAAATATGGAGGGATCATTTCTCTAAACTGCTGACCGGTGATGATGACCTCAATTCCACCGATAGAGAAGCAAACCCGGCAACCCCAGTACTTGATGACGACGTTGAGATTCCGCCACCCGACCATGACGAGGTCAGAACAGCCATTGCTCGGCTGAAAAACAACAAAGCCGCAGGCCTGCCTGTTGAATTGTTTAAGACCGGAGGCGAAGAGCTAATAGAGAGCATGCACGAGCTCGTAAGCAGAATATGGTCGGATGAAAGCATGCCAAGTGACTGGAACCTCAGTGTACTCTGCCCAATCCTTAAGAAAGGGGATCCCACTATATGTGCCAACTACCGTGGGATCAGCCTACTCAATATCTCATACAAGGTTCTATCGAGCGTATTATGTGAAAGACTGAAGCCCATCGTCAACAGACTGATTGGACCTTATCAGTGCGGCTTCAGACCTGGAAAGTCCACCATAGACCAGATTTTCACATTGCGCCTAATCCAGGAAAAGACCATAGAAAAACAGATCGACACCTACCACCTATTAGTCGACTATAAAGCCGCCTTCGACACTCCGATAAGGGAACGATTATACGCCGCAATGTCTGAGTTCGGTATACCTGCGAAACTTATAAGGCTTTGCAGGATGACCCTGAGCAACACACGTTGCTCAGTGAGAATAGGAAAAGACCTCTCCGAGCCATTTCATACCGAACGAGGTTTCAGACAGGGTGACTCCCTATCGTGCGACTTTTTTAACTTATTGATGGAGAAAATAGTTCGAGCTGCCGAACTCCGTCAAAGCGGCACTATCCTCAACAAAAGTGTCATGCTGCTCGCATATGCCGACGATATTGATATCATTGGCAGGAGCACACGAGCAGTCAGCGCAGCATTCTCCAGATTGGAGAAAGAGTCGCGTCGAATGGGTCTAGCGGTGAACGAGGACAAGACGAAGTTCCTTGTGTCAACAAGCAAAAAAGAGTCCGTGCGTCTTGGACAAAAAGCTGATTTTGACACCCACAAGTTCGACATTGTGAAGGACTTCGTCTATCTGGGATCCAGCGTAAACAGCAACAACGACGTCAGCCTGGAGGTCAAACGGAGAATAACTCTTGCCAACAGGTGCTACTTTGGGCTCAGTAGGCAATTGAGAAGCAGAGCCCTCTCTCGCCGGACAAAAATAACGCTCTACAAGTCACTCATCATGCCCGTCCTACTTTATGGTGCAGAAACATGGACGCTGGCTACCACCGATGAGAGAGTACTGGGAGCGTTCGAGAGAAAGATTCTCCGTAAAATCTTTGGCCCTATCTGCTTTGCTAACGAGTATCGAATCAGGATGAACCACGAGCTGTATGAGTTATTCGACGACATTGACATAGTCAAGCGCATCAAGATCCAGCGGCTTCGCTGGCTAGGTCATGTCGAACGAATGGAAGAAAATACTCCAGCCAAGAAGGTGCTTGAATCGAAACTCGAAGGTGGACAGCGTAGAAGAGGGCGTCCAAATCTGCGTTGGAAAGACCAAGTTGAGGACAACCTGGCAACGCTTGGTATTTCTAACTGGCGTCAGCGCGCGCAAAGCAGATCCGACTGGCGCGGCTTCATCTCAGCGGCCAAAACCGATTCACGGTTGTAAGGGCCATTTAAGTAAGTTCTTTAAATTCATTTAAAATTTATTTGTTATATTCAAATTTATTCAAATTGAATTATATTAATATACAAAAGTACCTATAATTTCTCTGCATGTAAATAAATATAATTAGAGTTGCGATTTATTTTCTAAACATGTTTAATATTTTATTATATTATTTTTGTATACTTATATAAGTCACATTATATGAAACTTCCTACTGGCATGACGGTAAAATTGAATTATATTTGTTTGCATTGTTTATGGTATCAAAAAAAAACTGCAAGATCTGCATTTATATGTCAGCTATCAACGCTTGCTTAGTGTATGATATACATACATTCGTACATGTGCTTCAGCATGAAACACTTGGGGGAATGACCCTTTTCAAGGTTTGATAGCTTGCGCTATTAATAAAGGTCAGTAATTCAATTGTTGGTTTTGCATTATCTGTATTGAATTCAACAATTTTATGACTAACATTGATTTAATTTTAAATTAATGCCATTGGTTGCATGTGCTTAATTTATTTCATTTCTCAATTGATGATTAACTAACTTTAAAATTATAAGTTCTTTTCCTAAAATAGTTATATATATATTTTTTTTATATTTTTTTATTACTAAATTATTGTTTTTAATATGTCCTATGTTTTTTATTTTTAAATTATTATATTTTTTCTTTTGTTTGTTACTTACTGTTTTCCTAAACTATTTATATTTATTTCTTCCTCTAAATGACGAGTTATTTAATGTTTTATTTAATGATTACTCTATATCTTATGGTTAGATTTAAATGTTCAAATCGAGTTATTTAATGTTTTATTTAATGATTACTCTATATCTTATGGTTAGATTTATTTTTTCTATATGTTGCTTAATGTTTTCATAACGTTGCAATCTACGAGTTTAATTGTCAACGCATAGCTAATTGGTTTTATATTGTTACTTTTATAGGTTCTAACCTAGGGTAATATTATAATATTTTTAGTTTTAACGGCATACACTATTTGTGATGTGCCTTTAACAAATTATTGTGAATTTTCTTATCTTTGTTTTTGATCAATATCGTCGTGGTCACTGGCCCACTTCTCTCTACGACCACGTAGGGTCCCTTCCAAATTGGAGAGAACTTATTCTTACTAGTTTGGTTTTTCATTAAAACCATGTCGTGTGGTTTGAATTGTATAGGGTTGAGGTTCTTGTCGTATTGTTTTTTCGACACCTCCTTGGCCCTACATTGATTTTGCCTGACGATCTCGTGTGATCGCTGTATTTGGTACTTTAGTACCTTATTGTAGTCTTCTGCGTTATATAAAGGTGAACATTTACGCTTTAAATTTGTAGGCATGTCGAAGTCAAACCCGTACAACGTACTGAATGGTGTTTGACCCGTCGACGTATGCACACTCAGAAGAAAATGTCCCATTAAGAACTTAATGGTACGACCATTGATTTTATTGTTAATTTATTAATAGTTTTTTCTTTTTAAATCAAAAGTTTTCTAATTAATTTAATAGTATTTCAAAAATTCAGTACCATAAATTTAAATATTTCAATATTATTATTTTAAATAGAATAAATACTGTTGTTTTAATGGTTTCCTCCTATAATAATAAACGTGGTATAAAAAACATAAAAACGAATACAAACATGTTCGTTTTGTACGTCTGCGTGTTTACTCTAAATGGGCGCATGTATTTTTTTTGTAAAAATCCACATTATTAAACGCGACATTGGTAAGGACTCAATGTGTTTAATGTAAATAAATTATATTTAAATTATTATTTATTACAGAAAATAAAAATTTCCTTCGAACTTCTATTATGGCAACGAACTCAAAAGTAGCTCCAAACTCAAGTACTACAATCAATTATTGGAGACCAAAGCTAACATTAAATGTGTTATAACCTTTTGCAACGAGCAGTGTCTTTTTATGTGTGTGTTGTAAAAGTGAATATCAATTTCGACATTTAAATAAAATAATATATACAATAAATTAACT